>JACDJE010000033.1:639834-700274 GCA_016647715.1 Pavo muticus | reverse complement strand
GGTGGAAGGGGAGGAGGAGGATGCAGGGAGAAGGGATAAGGACAAGCGGATGAGGACAGCAGTATGGGGACAGCGGGGCGGCAGGGATGCCGGCCCCAAGGGGAAAGGAGCGCACAGAGTATTCCCACGCTGGGAAGAAGCACCTCCGTGCGCCATCATCCCCAGCCCTGCAGCCTCCAAGAGGCAGCTGGCAGCAAAGCCCCCTCATGTCGCTCTGTCCCAGGAAAGGCTTCAAGCTCGTCATCCTGGATGAAGCTGATGCCATGACGCAGGACGCACAGAATGCTCTGCGGCGAGGTCAGGGGTGAGGGGTGCTCCCTCCCCCGCCCGTCGGCTTCCGAAGCGAAGTGTTGTTTCGGAGGAGATGATACATTATCTATTCTTGGATTTTTTTTTATTTTTTTTTTTTTATAAGGCAAACTGTGGGCCTCGCTGTTGCCATGGGATCTTCTTTGTGCGAACTCTCTGAACTGTGTGGGAACAGTTTTATTTCCTTCCCTTCAGATTCCTCTTTTTTTTTTCTTCTTCTCCACCGTAACTCTTCTGAAGATATGCATCAAAATGTAACTGCGTTGTTGCCAATTAACAGCAGCTGCAAGGTGCATCTAATTAGGAATGTTAATTACTTCACAAAATAAATAGTCATTTGCAGATGTTTATTACACTAAACAAATGCTCTGTAGAACATAACTCTGTGAAATACTGGTGCTCCCCCAATAAATCTGACCAAATTTCTGCACCATCCTGCTGGGGATTAGGCATCCCCTTTTCCATAACACTAACTCTGCAAGCGCACGATCACAGGAAGAGATGTGCAGAGCTGCCCACACAGAGGTACATCACAGGATCGTAGAATCATAGAACGGCTTAGGTTGGAAGGGACCTCAAAGCCCACCCAGCCCCAACCCCTGCCGTGGACAGGGCTGCACCCCCACCAGCTCAGGCTGCCCAGGGCCCCATCCAACCTGGTCTTCAGGTCCACCAGGGATGGGGCACCCATGACTTTTCCTGGCAGCCCCTGCCAGTGCCTCACCACCCTCTCAGTGAAAAACTTTCTCCTGACATCTAACCTGTCTCCTCTCTTTTAGTTTAAAACCATTCCCCTTTGTCCTATCACTGTTAACCCAAGTTAAACGTTGATTTCCCTCCTGTTCATAAGCTTCCTTTAAATACTGGAAGGCTGCAATGAGGTCTCCCCAAAGCCTTCTCTTCTCCAAGCTGAACAAGCTCAGCTTCCTCAGCTTGTCTTTAGAAGCCCTCTGATCATCTTTGTGCCCCTCCTCTGGATGCATTCCAAAAGCTCCATCTCTTTCCTGAGCTGCAGGACCCAGACCTGGAGTCAGTACTCCAGATGGGGCCTCTCTAGGGCAGCATAGAAGGGATCGATCACCTTCCTCATGTTGCTGGCCATAGATGGTTGGGTCAGGGGCATTTCAATTTGGTTTAGTATGGTTTAGTGGCTTGTGGTAGCAAAGATAATGGGAGGACGGTTGGACTAGATGATCTTGTAGGTCTTTTCCAACCTTGTTGTTGATTCTATGATTCTATGAATTTCCTTCAACCCAGTATGTATGCTGGGAGGGTGGATTAGAAGGAAATATCAGAGCTATACATGTATTGTTTTAGGTACGCGTATATCTGTAAGTGGTACTTTCCAAAGCGTGGACAAAAGGATGAGGGATGATTCTGTTATCAGAGAGTCCAACATGTAGGCCTTAGGGAAAAATCCAAAATACTATACTTTTTAAACCTCCAATGTCTTTCAAGAGAAGAGAGAAAAAGAAGAAAAGCAGCATATGGGAAACTGTGAATTTATTATGTCTCGTGATAAAGTATAGAGGATTATCAATAGGCAGATAATGCTCTGGGGAGAGTCAGTGGATTGCCAGAGAGGTGGGAGTTGTTGTAGAACTGGTGGAGATCATGTACGCCTCCTCCTCACCTCTCTTTATTACAACAGAATGGCATTCTTCATTTTGGATAAAAAGCAGAAAAAATCCTAGAAATGAATGCAAAAACCAGTAGTCAAGATTCAATTTTCTAACACAGAAATTAACGCAACTGGTTCAACCAGGCATTTAGATAGCACTGTGATGAGTGATCCATATGTGTGGGTAGTTAAAAGAGACATGGAAAACTTTATGGGATTCTCTTTGTGGATCAGTACAGGGCATTTTAAGTCAGCTAAATGACTCATACTGTCTACTTGAGAAAGCTGGTTTGGGTGCCTGATTTAGAAGCCCAAGCATCCTTGGTTGAAAGGAAGAGAGGTGCTCCCAACTTTGTTTCTCAGAATTTTCCTTTGAGAGAGAACTTTTCTGTTATCACTGACAAGTGATCCCAGGCTCCTAGCACAGGCACCTCCATTAGATGACATCAAGAATCTCATTCATGCCCAGCCAGAATGATGAGTGCTCTAGGTTGTCTGGCAGAACGTAGGAAGAGTAGACTCGGGGCTAAAGCATTGGGCAGGCACTCAGAACATTTGGGTTTAGTTTTTGATTGTTTTACAGATTTCATTTCCATTGACAGGCAATTTTATTTCTCTGTGCTTTTGTTTCTTCTTCTTATAATGTGAGTTAACACTGTTCTGTTTCGCAAAGGTGAAGATAAAAAGGCAGTAGTGTTTGTGAGGTATACATATATTGTGGTCATGGTAAGTTCCCAGAGAGGCTGATTAAGGGACTGGCAGGAGAAAGGGTAAACGAAAAGTAGTAGAAGCCAAAGGATGTGAATAAAACAAAAGGTAATTGCTAAAATCACTGAAACCAGACTAATAGAAAAGCTGTAGACTGTTCACACATGCAGAATACTTGCATTCTTGGGTCAACTTTATCTCTGGGTTAAGGAATCACAGAATAGCGGTTTAGGTTAGAAGGGACCTTAAATATCATCTAGTTCTAGCCTCTCTGTCATGGTTGGGAAAACTGGATTTGGTTCATTTCTCAGGTACTGAATTGCTATGAATAACAATGTAGTTGTATGGATGCACATAAAAGATTTTACGCTTTTTTTTTTTTTTTGGCTTTTTTTTTCTCATCCACATACTGTACTTGGATTTGGCCTCCCCTTAGTAGGCATAGCATATATATAAATCAAGTAGGGAATCTCCTTTGTCTTCATCATGACCAAGTGTTTTCCAGGTATTACACATAAGTGAGATGCAAAATCTTACTCGTTGTCTAAACATTGTTTTAATTCCATGGCATTCAGTACATACTGAGCTAATGACTGAGTAGTGTAACCTGCACCTCCATTGTGTGCATCATCTTGAGGCATTGTGTCACTTGAAGAAAGACAGGGCCACAAACGTAATGCAGAATGTTTAAGTTGAGCAAATTCAGTCTGCTCAAATGGGAAGTACCCAAGAGCTAATACCATCTCCTAGGTATATGATGTCCTTCAAAATTTTCTGGCCTCACACTCACCTTGCTAGCAAGTCTGTTCAGGGAGTCTGTAGACTGATAGAGCTTGATTTCTCACACCTTATCTGTAGATTTCAGGTATTAAATAATATTCCCATCTTCATATTTATTTCCCACTTGTTTTAGCAAATGCACTGGGAGAATGTTACACAAAACATCAGCATATTCACATTCTCTTGCTTAACATTTATAAATAGTAGTGATATGGCGTAATATAAATCTAACATAAACAAGCGTAACACTTTTTAGATGAAAAAAATCATGAAATAATTTTTTTCTGAAACATACTTTCTCAGGTAAGGACACCAAACAGAAGCCCTAGTCATGCAAAAATCTATACCTGAATCTCATAAACTGCAGTGGCAATCTAATTACTAAATGCTTTCAGTAAAGCAAAAAGACCTGCATTTTATCTTTCTTTTTTTCTGTTTTCCCCTTTTCAAAGCACAGTTCCATTGATCTTATTTAAAAAAATAGAAGCTTTCATTTCTTCCTTTTTGTCCATTTTTTGAATGATTACGTAGACTAGATTGCTATAGAGAGAAAAAGGTAAACATTGAAAATTGTTATCTGATTAACTTTGCTGATTCTCCTTGAATTCTAGTGTGCTTTTATATTATATGGATTTTCTTTTATTTATGCTGTGTGCTGTATATTTTCTGTATTATTTATTACACATTTTTAATAATCCAAGCAAGAATGTTCAATAGAGCAGATATTTTCAAGTGACTAATCTATGTTGTGTGAAAAAATTATTTTCTTTACAGAACAGCCTTATTCTAAAGAGTAGGTATCTACTCAGTGTATAATACTAATTTCATAACTAAGGTATTTCATCACAAAAAAAAAAAAAGTGTTTATAGTCTTAGCTGTAAAATTTTCTCTGCCTAAACTATATATACATTTCTGTAAATGTAGGCATACTGTAGTCACTGCTGAGCTGTGATGTCCCAGATACTACAATTTTACACTGCTTTTCTTGTTGGTATCATTTTTATGTGAGTAATCCAGCACCTTCGTGAAGAGCATGTCAGACAGCTCAGGCTGTTTGTTATACAGCTTTGCTGGGGCCCTGCTAACTGTATTTGTAGCTGAGACAAGTCCTACCTGTCTGTTTGGCATCAATTGTAGGTGGCCTGAACAAAGCACTATGGCACCTATAGGTGAAAAGTAACATTACATAAAAGCTAAGTATCTTGTTACTACTTGAGTAGGAGGATACTTTCATTCAGAAAGCCATTCCTTCAAAACATGCATTTCATTGATTCTTAATATTTAAAGAAGATGGAATATATATATATATTATATAAAATCTTTGTTGTCTTGCAGTTTACTCCTTTAGCCTAATTTAGGAAAGGGTAATCTCAAAGTTATTAAATGCTCATTGTTTGCATGTTTTTAGTTTTGTTAAAATAAATAGTCATTTTTCATTCCTCTTTTCTCTCATTAGGTTATAGCAAATGAAGATAATATCCATGCATAAACTACCTAGAACATATAACATGCCTCATCTATTTAATTAAATACTCAAGACAAGAAGAATAAAAAGAAGAATATAAGATGGGGTGTATTCATTTATTAAAAAAATATTGGTATGCTTCATTTGAGAATTGCTTTATTTTCCTTCTTAGACTTAACAGAAGGTAGCAATGAGGAATTGTTTTTCCCATGAGGATCCGTTTACATTTTTACTTTTATTCAGCAATATAAATCTCATTCAGTACCTATAAAGTCAATATAAAAGTTCCTATTGCTGCAGTAGGAGTTACAACAGGACTTGCATTACTGTTATCCATTCAAAGGTCACAAATTGCAGATTTTAAATATAAGCATTATTAGAAAAAACTTTCAGAAGGGCAATGGACCTGAGTTAGAGCTATAATCCATCAGGGTCAGCGGTGGATTCCCTAAAAAGACTGGAGATGAGTAAAAGAGAGTAAGAAAGAAGGAGCAAATGAAAAGCAAGAACTGACACTTCCATAATAAACTTCCCAACCAGAAATATAGAGAAATTTAGCCTCCATGGAGGCTCCAACTTGAGAGAATAATAGATATCTTTCAGTGTAACGCCTGCTTGTCTCATAGCTCCCTTGGTGGCCCAGCAGCGGCTGTGGGCCAGGTGGCTACAGGGTAGGCTGGGGTGGGCCTGGTGCTGCCCTCCAGGCTTGGTTGGCCTAGCTGCCTGAATGTACACAGTGGGTACTATACACAGTTCAGAAAATACTCATTTTACTGTCCTGGACATCTTTAAAAAACTGGCCATTATCATTCTAGATGCAATTGTTTGTATGAATGAGGTTCAGGTGCTCATGATATAGTTAATGTACCATAATACAAATTTTCTTTCTTTGGCAAGAAAATTCACTTAGTGCTAAAATAACTTCTACAGATTCAGTGAGGGTAGAGAAACCAAAATATGAAGGCATGTAGGTTAGTGTAGAAGTAGGTCTATCTAGCAGGTTCTTAAGTTGTTGACTCAGAGGAAGAATATAATAGTACAACTGTACTATGGATCACCTACCTAAGATGTTGACAACAACTGTAAGGGAGACTAGAAAGATGATGAAGGCCAGACAATCACAAAACTGCAGTTATTGTATGTGAAGTAGGTGTTTCAGTGGAACACGACGTAGCAATCAAGTTTAGGACATACAAATAGTAGCTCCTTGAAACAACTAAGGAGAAAACTCATGAGAAGCAGCACTTTAGTTTTGAACAGTGCACAAAACTCAGTTCAAAAGCTTTTTGGTTTGAAAAAAAAAATACAACAGGAAATACAGATAAGGTCTGTAAAGTTACAAGTAGTGCAATGTTTTCATTATGCAAGAATGATGCAGACAGTGACACTACAATGTAGAATGTTCAAAACAGATACATAACAAAACAGAGAATTGTGTAACTCATTTGTTGCCTCGGGATGTTTTGAATGCTGAAGTATAAATCAGTTCTGAAAGATTTAAATACATTCATCAAGGAGATATTCCTTTCTTGTATTAAAAACAACCTGGTTAAACCTTCCAAATAAATGTGGAAGTATATATCAGAGAAAGATCTCCATCTACTTTACTTGTTTCATACAATTTTTACCTAGTCATCTTCTACTAGTCATTGTCAGAGACAAGACAGTGGATCTTTGTGCTGACTCCTGTGGAAATGTTTTTGCTTTTATGGCATATGGGATGTGAAGTTTTGCATTATTGGAAGGGTTAATGCACAACATGCAGGGTTAATGCTATACAGAATCAGGAAACAAATGTCAGGGAATATAGCTTACCTAGGTTTAATGTACAGTAATTTTGTTTTCCACTGACATTTACTTCTACCTAAAATAGGAATGAAAACTGCTACCATGTGAGAATCCCTGTGTTGATTCAACGTCTATTTTTACAAGTGTAAATAAACACATGCTATGAAGACAATAGGAAAGAAAAAAAAAAAAAAGGAAACATGGAAATACAAAATAAACCAAAAAGGAAAATAATAATAATAAAAAAATTTCAGGCTGAATTTGAGTTCTGCCTGTCACACGTTGTTAATGAAGATTGTGAGCTAAATTAGACATAGCAGTCAGTTCAAAACAGTACAAGTTACAATTTTACATGATTTTTTGGTCAGTTTTGGGCTACTCCTCATTCTGTAACCTTATTAGCAGAACTGCCAGTATTTCAGGAACGTTAAAAATGCTGTTAGTTGTGACAGAAGCCTTCCTAACATTCCCTCGGGTTCAAAGTGACTAAAAAATGCATTCATGAGTGATGGCAGCGTGGTGGAGGTTGTGTGGTTATCTGCATCAAAGGGGTTAAATAACACTGTTTTTCACATGTCTGTGGGGGGTTTTCTTTGCTGTCTGGATCTTTCTTCAAGTCTATACAGAAACATGAGAGCCTTAGTGGGAGAGTATTGTACATTGCTGAAATGCTGTGAGGCTACAGGACAACTTTACAGCATAAACAAATTTGAGGCTTCACACAGCTTAATAAAGATGCCAGCTTTTCCTGATGTGAATCTATAAGCAATTTTGTCATTGTTTAGCTATCGTGTTCTGAAATTCAAATTTCCTATACCCAGTATTTTCTTTCTTCTGTCTTTATTTCTTATATTAAATATTCTCTTAAGAAAAGCAGCAGTGTAAGGCATTGCTACGGTTTTAATGTGATTGTTAAAGACCTGCAACAATGCAGAGAGCAAGCTGCAGATGATGAGAAATGAAGAGTCAGCAATTACTAAGATTTACAAGAACACTCCTACATAACTTAGTTATGTGTACACAGAAGAAACAGAACTTCAACTTGAACGTGTAGTTTTGACTTCCTTTACCTTAAAAATGCCAATTGGTTTCAAATGTCAGAGTTCTTTCTTCATACAGGGGCACCAAACTGTTTCTTACAAGAGCAACTATGTCAGTGTAGCATTTCATGAAAGAAGTGAGCCCACTGTCAATGCAAAGGAGAGAGTTTTGTTTTCAGCTATGGAGAGAGATGAATCAGAACAAGGAAAGGAAAAGGAAGAAGAATAAAGGCAGAGGAGAGTGGTGGGATCAGAAATGAAGGGAATATGATCAGAATTTTGATGAAGAGCCATTGACAAGATGAAAGACCTCTGCTGTGCTTTTTCCTTCTTATTTCCAGTATGTAAAATCTGTCCTGTTGACACACTTTTTCTCTCTTTTCATATCACAACACTGGAACAAACAGGATTCACAGTCAGTGGTGACAGTCCCTTTGACAGACACTTGCTGGAAGGAAGGGCTCAGCAGCTGCTTCTGGTTCTGCCTCACTTTTTGAGACACTCCAGTTCATGGAACAGTACTTTACCCAGATTTTAGAATTGTGCTCTGTATAATTTAAGCTGATTATAAATAAGGGATGTCTACAATGTTATTTACTAACAAGTTACTTCTCTTCTTCTAGGGAACATATTGTTATTTGAAAAATATTAGGTGTTTTACTTAGATGTTATTTATGTTTAAGAGCTCTCTGTTAGATATTCATACTCAAAGGAAAGGCTATTTTGGAGAGAGAGGGAAAAAAAAAGCAAATGTCATATTGGAGAATAACAGCTTGCTAAACTTTAAAAAATGTAATGCAGCTTTGGGGTAAGTACCTGGAAAACTACTGAAGTTCTTGCTTCAACACATGCTGCCACATGAGGGAAAATGTCACCTTCCAGCCATTCACCCATTGGCTTTGACAGTTAACTCCTTTCAAAGAATCAGAGTCTTCTGGATGAGCATGACTGTTGCTCAGAACAGCATGAATGCGCCCAGTGAGTTGTTTATTATTTTTTTTTTTCACAATATACATCCAAATATAGTGACATAACAGTATGGGGGTAACATGAACTTAAATGTGTTGTCTTTCTAGGTACAAAATATACACACTATGAAATTTTATAGTATAGACCTTTAGTTTTTCTCTTCTTTAGTACAGCTACAGTGAAACTATGATTTTGCTAGAATTAGTCATGAAAATCACATGAAAATTAAGGAAATCAAAGAGCTACTTTAACTCCTGCATTCCTTTTTAAAAGATGTGTTCACTTCCATGGCTAATTTGTCTGAAAGATAAAGGATAGAACATATGTTATACATTTATCCATATGACATATAGGAGTCATGAGGTTTAGCTAGTTTCTACCTGTATAGATTTTCATAAAATTAAAATACAATTGTTGCATATTAGCATTAACTAGTAGGCAAAACACCTTAGTTTTTGGGTTTGTTTGTTTTTTTCCAAAGTGATTTATGGTAGATACCTCCAAAATTCAGTAGGTCTTGGATGCAGGAACATGTGATTTACTAAGATGCTTTTATCAATGCAATTAAATTGACTTTAATAAGTATATTTTTACCTTTATATATATATATGTGTAAACGGTAATTTCAGCATATATAAAAAAAACTCGCTTAAAGTGCAATTTCAGAAGTAAATATGACTGCAATGGATATAAAATTGCAAAATCGCTAGGACATTCCAAATTAAATTGTCAGCTGGTAGGCAGTTGCCTGGAGCATCAGACTTCTGGGTACTATTAAATAGTTGCAGCCTTGCCTCTCCTTTGCCACATTAGAGCCTTGGAAAGTCAAGTTTGTTTCTGATACTGTGTGGTACGGTGAATGTCTGGAAGTGCTTTGAGTATGGATCTCTCATCTTTTGCAGAATAAAATTCAATATTGAATATTTCTCTGAGAAGCATAAATTTGTAATTGAAGGAACTATAGTGGCATAATTCCACCTTTGTCCTTTTTACAGTTAAGGTCAATGTGATTCAGTAGCATAAGCCCAGACTCTTAGCCAAGTCAGACCTTTACTGAGTTACGCTTGTGTTTACTAAAAGCTATGAATTATAAAAGGATCTCTTATTTTCAATACAACCCTTATTCTGCTAGGATAATCTTTATTATTGATTGTATTTTGAAGACAGAGGATATACAGGAGGAAAAAAAGGAAGAAAAAAGAGGAAAAAGGAAGAGAAGAAGAGAGAAAGGGAGGGAGGATACACAGAGATACAATAGAAGGATTTAGCATTACAGTGAAAGTACATAAGTGCTAAATTTTTTCAGGCCATTTGTTACCTTTCTCCTCTTTCATGTCCTTGCATTTCTTTCCTGCAATGCCTTATCTTTCACGTATTTATTTTGCATGGGATGACATTGCATTATAAGTACAACCACTGAAAAAAATGAACAAGATTTTACTGCCAGCTTTTTCTCAATCTGTGACTTAAGTTTGGCCAAATCTTCATGAATTTTTAAAACAGAAATATTTGTTTTAAAGCTGCAGAAACAAAAAAACGAACAAACAAATAACAACCAGAAGACCTCCACCACAAATCAAAATCTGTCTTAATGCATATATCAGCAATGATGGAAACAACTTCAGGTGTTTGCACAAGAGCTTATGGTGTAAGCCATACATACATAAGTTAATTCTAATGCTGTTTTTCAGGGAAAATGTAAAACATTGTTAAACCAATCCTTAGTTTTGCCTTGTCAATAGGGGCTTAACATTGAGAGTTTTAAGTTTCTTGACCAGAAAACCACACATTGAATAGTTATTTAAATTAGTTTTAAAAGAAAAATTTGTCAAAATTAATACCAAGATACTTTTGCAAATTATTCTAATAAATCAAATTCTCTACCACTGCCATTTGTGATGCTAGTTCTAGTAATTAGGGCAGAATAAATCTTATGGAAATTTAGGCACTCAGAGGGTCATCACTATTCTGAGCTCATGACCCAGACTACCTTTGTAGACACTGGGGAGAAATGGAAGATTTTAAAAAATAAGGTAGGTTGTTTTAGTGTAGACATTTAAGTGAACTTCACCTTCGGAAGAAAGGAATCTGGATGAAAATTCCTGCTTCCACAGAGTCTGATCAAAAGCAATCTTCTGCATTACATAGCCAATTACCACTTGTACACGCAGATTTTTCAGTGAAACTCCAGTTGTGTCACACATACAATGCATCTGAGATACCTCAGAGACAGAAGAAAAACAACAACAACAACAACAACAACAAAGTAATTGAAAAAAAAATAACGGTAAAATTATGGATCTTAGTAAAATGAATAAAGAAAGAAAGAATTTCTCCTATATTTAGGACATGCAATCTGTTGTTCTTTTGGATTCTGTGGTATCTAAATTTGCAGGAGCCACGAGAGTGCTTACAATTTTTATTCATAATCCTAAGGATAAACAATATAATTTATGTGCTGTTCAGAAACTCCTAGTGCAGACAGAATATGCAGCTCTCTCCAGCACCACCATGGTGAGTACCGAGTCTGTTTCTGATAGTATTGAATCTGTAAGAAACAGCTTTTCAGTCTCTTCTCCATATTGAAAGGTAATTTATGACTTCAGTTCTGGAAATAGCACCCTCAATATGCTCATGAGAGTTTGCTGTCTATCTCTGTTCTAAAAGAGCACTGGGAAAATGGGAAACCACACTTAATTCAGTGTCAGAGAAAAGAAAAAGAGGAAGACCACTTAAACTGTGAGCATAAGATATTTCAGAATCCCAGGATACAGCCCGTGATCATGCTTAATCCGTCAGGGTAGATGGCAGTGAAGCACCCTTTCTTAGAAAAGAAGGAAGACAAGCAGTGGCTGCTAGCCACTAGACACATCCCATGGTTGGCATGGATACTCTGGTGTTCAGAGTGGTGTCCCTGTCCACCTCTGACCACCTCTCTCACTGTGGAGAAAAGCGAGCAGGAAACACTATGGTAATGATTCATCTTTACCCAGCACAAGGATTACAAGCTCTGCTTGGACAAGCCCATAGTATTGTTTCAAGCCTCTTTACTCTGTCTGTTCTTTTGCAGTTTCACACAATGCTTTAGAAAAAGGACGTGCGGCAAATACCTGTGACCAGCAAATTCTTACTGAATAGATGAATATATGGGACAAGGAATGGACCTAAAGTGTAAGTGGACTTATGGTGCAAGTGCTTATTGGACTTCCTGATAGAGCCACAAAGGCCTTTGTAGTATGTATTGCAACAAGAGTGGCTATGCCTACAGTGTTTTAGAACTACTGAGTGAATACATAATACTAATGCAAATGGAAAGATCCAGACTGGGACAACTGTTACTGTCTTTGGGAATGACTTCATTTCCATATTCAGCTCTCTACATCTAAAACAGATCTGAGATTTGTTCAGAGACTTCTTATGGTTCACTGCTTTTATTTACAACCCTGAGAGCTTCTAAATAGTAGAGGGGCTGTGGACCCACATATCCCTTTCTGAACACCAAAGAAGATAAAAGAATTTGATGGCAGCTATGTAAAGACAAATATTTCCCATGTCAGCTAAACCTCAACTACACAATCTTTGTTTACAAGAAGAAGACTCAGCCATATCATTGTCAATCTCCAGCACTCACAATGTGAATCAAGATGTTCTAGGTCTAGCTAAGAAGTCATGCTTGCCCTGTATCAGTGGGAAGGCTGAAGTCAGAATGAGTCTTCTCATTTTTAAAATATCTTTAAAAATATGAATTTTGAACAGAGGGCTTGTAGCATTTGTTAGAAGGCCACATTTGAACTACTGCATAGCAAAGGCCTTTTAATCCTTTTACTCCTCTTTTTTTTTCCCCCCCTTGAAAATCTTAGTTGGGAACACACAACAAAGAGAGGATATAAAGCATCCTTCAACTTCTCTGTAAAGCAGCAAGGTTGCAAAAAATGTATGCTCAATCCACTTCCAAATAATCCTCAATAGAGCAGTTTTATTATCACCTATCCTTGAGGAAAAGGTAGCTGAGAGTAAGGTAGCTACTATGTAGCTCTTCCTCCCTCAAAGTGTCTTTAGAAATTTCTCACTTAAGGGAACTAGGCCTGCGTGACCAAGGATCAAGACAAAATGCATGACTTCTTTTGGCTCCATGCTTTGGATCTTCATAGCCTCAGGATTTCTTCCACAGCAATTTAAATTAACATAGCATTAAAATATGACAGGATTATGTTCTGTGGACTCATTAACACATTCCTCTGGTGCAATGGGAGACAAGGAGCGCTTGAACATTCAACCACCCGAGGCATGTATTAATGCGACTGACACCCCCTGCAGTGTCTCGATATATTAAAATACGACTTCTGTTGAACACAACTTTACAATTTACATGCAATTTTTCAAATATACTCTACACTTATTTATCTTTTCATTCCACCAGGTAATTCTTAGTTTCATGATGGGGGAAGAAGCAGTTTTCTCTATGAAGCTACTCTCAGAATGTAGTCTTTTCCTCATGAATGCACCTCACCCTTCTGCCATGATTTTCTTGCCTAATTCCCATGAATTTAGCAAAGCAAACTGCGATACTTCAGGATTTCCATTTCTTTTCCCTTGATGCCTTTGCCTGGCTGCTGCTCTCAACAGCCTTACAAAAGGCAGGCTGAGATGCTTTTAAGCTTGTTTGCAGTTAAGAAGTTAAATGAAAAGCTGATCACTGTTTCCCATTCAGCTTTTAAATACAAAGAGTTCTGTTCTTTTGTTTGTAAATACAAATAACTGTGAAATCAGCTTGTCACCTCTGAATTTCTATTTAGCCTACAGGCAGTGGAGGATGCAAAAATTTGAGGAACCAAAAGATACAAGCTGTAACCTGCACTTACCTACCGATCATTTGGTGGCACTCTTCCCTCTGGCTTAGTACTGAATCCAGAATGGTAGAAAATGCAGAATAGTTTTGGAGCAGTCTTGTTTTTAAAATTACAAGATATAATCTAGAGATATATTAAGGCACAAGATCCTTACAGATGTTGAAGTGTTAGTTAAAAAAAATAAGGTTGTTGGGCACAGTATCTTAGCCACATTCCTGTGGAATATTCTTCGCTTGGACATAACATTTTGATCTCATCTACTGTGGATTCTCTCAGGGGTGATCATGTAACAAGCAATCAGTTTCCATCAGTTTCTAGTAAAGCTGGGAGTTGAAGGAGGTCTACCTGTCTGGATTTCTCCTAATTTGTTACTCTTTGCAACAAGAAAGCCTACAAGAGTCCTCTGTATGGTGTTACCAAGTAGAACTTGATACTGCCAGGACTTTGAGCCTATGTTGGAGCCCATGGGTACCTGTTGAACTGTTCAACGCAAGATACAGAAGGGGAGTTATCTCATGGTCTTTTACTGTTAATGTTATTATTTACAACTGTGTCTTAAGTCTAAAATTTATGAGTGGAAGCTGGGAAATGTTGATGTTGTTAAACTAAATAATTTCCTGCATCATTACTTATGATTACGAAAGGCAAGGGACCTTGATCCTTCCAGTAAAGTCTGTGAAAAAAGTTTTCCAACCCATTAGTCTTCTATAAACACTTTTTTTTTACTGCTCTGGAACATGATCTACTTGCATCTAGAATAGTGCATGGCAGACAGCATCAACGTTTGTCAGCCTTTGGGTTCACATTGATCTTCATTTTGTGGGACCATAAATTATACTGGAGGGTTCATGTGTTGTGGACTGTTGTCTGATAGAAGCAAAGTATCTGGAATTTCTTATGACAACACTGTCAGAAAGCTGACACAGCTTCATCAAGGGAAATTAAATAGTAATAATGAATTGGGTCCTACAGACTCAGTGAATGAAGAAAAAATTGAAGGATGTTCCAAGTAGGTAGAATATTTTGCTCCATCTCAGTTGTCTTAATTTAGTACAACTACTACAAATGCGTAAGGAAGCAGTTTATGATAAAATCAATGTCTTAGTCTGATTCTGTTTTTCCTTTATTCCTCCATAAGTGAAATCTCTTTTAAAATCACAGCCATTGACTTTAGTCAGTACTTTATATCAAAAAGATGTGATACTGCTTGGAAGTTTCAGCCTAACTTGGAGCTTAAAGATTTTCAGCTCTCATTCCATGCTGAAGATTTTTAAACATTTCTTTTTACATTTTGAAACAACGAAGGTAAGAACCTACCTTCTTGCTATTAAGAGGTGCTCATTTTTTCAAAGATGTTTCTATTGAAGGTTTTTAAATCCATAGACTTAATCTTCTTCAGCTGTGATGAGAGAAGGGTCACGTGAGCAGTCTGTAAATTCATTTGCATGAAGTCAGCCAGCTGAGTTTGTATACCAAAGACTAATTTGACTAATTTGTCTGATTTTGTCTGGCAAGAGATTTTTTCTAGTAAAGGCATGTATAACATCTCCTAGTGAATGGTGTAAACAAGCAGAAATAGTATCTTCATTCAGCTGTGCTGTATCTTCAAGATATTTTTTGCAAAATTATTTATCCTATGCTGCAATTTATGTTATTCTAAAATAGGAGAGTAAAAACTTATCTTGCCTGAAAATTAAAATTTTCCTTTCAAGAAAGAGGTATTAAGTATATATTAAGAAATGTGAATAACTTATCTTAATCCATATGAAATTCTAAGAGAAGTACTTTGCTTGCCTTCTGATTCATTGCTGCATACAGTACTTAAAGCTTTTATTTTATTTCTAACAGGGAAGTTCCATTGATTTTAAAATTAAACTAATCCAAGTAAGCCTTTGTGTAACAGTGAAAAGTTAGAAAACTCGTGCCAACACATTATTTCAGTGGGTTTTTCTTTGATAGCCTCCAGCAAATTTATGAAAACAAACTTTTTAAAGCAAAGCCACTTAAAGTTTTCTGCTTGTTACTTTTAATTTTTTTTTCTAAATTGTGGCTTTTTTTTCAATATTCTTACAGCTATCCTCTAAAATTACCTGATATCTGTAATCACGGGGATTATCAAGGGTATATGTAGTAATTTTATGGCTATGGCTACAGTTTATGCATTCAAATTCTAATTCTAATTATTTATTTTGGTTTTTTGAGGGAGTTTTTTGTAGAATGGAAACCTTGGAGCAGAGGCTGAATCTTTAATGAAGTTGGTGACAAAAGATCAAGGTGTGTCAAAATTTTAGAGTGGTACATAGATAAGATATGTAGGCAACCAAAACATTGATTCCTTATACTATTGTATATTATACAATTATACCTTGTAGAGTTGTATTTCACTAATATCCGGGGCCAAAATCACTCCTTTGGTTCTAATAATTCTTGAAAACAAGTGACATAAACTTATACCAAAAGTCTGAATGACGTCTGAAACGCATAAGAGAGGCAAAACTGTGCATGCTATAAAATACAGCATGTATTTTCTTTTTACTTTGTCTGCTTATAGGCTTCAAGCCATTATTCCTAAATTGAATGATTCAACAATTTGGAAATCAGTTGCATGTCCTATTAGCAACATAAAACAATAAGCAGGAAATATTTTTTCTAATCAGTTAAATTATTTAGAATTAACTGGATTAAAATATCTGTTTGGCATTGCAGACGCATATACAGCTAGTATAGTTCAATGTTGGGAATTGATACATCATGCGTGCACTTCCTTTTTATATTCAGTAACATAAGACCCTCATCACTCAGTGCATACTAGCACTTCTAGTGGGATTTTGATCTCCAAGGAGGAGACTCCACAACCTCTGTCGGCAACCTGGGCCAGTGCTCCATCACCCTCAAGGTGACAGGCTGAATACTAATTGTCTATTAGTTGAATGCTGAATCATTGATTATAATTAATTAATAAAAATACATAGACTGAAATAATAAGAAAGGCTGTGTCAATCCAAAAAAGTGCTTTAAAAAAATTAAAGTTTATTCAAGAGAAATTATCCTTAGGGCCACAGGGGATTATTATATGTCATAAATAGCACTTCAGAAAAATAACTACTTTTATCTTCATAATTTTCATAATTCAAGAAAAAAATCATAGAAATAACAAAAGCCAGAACTTATAATCATGTTACTGCAATCTCTTTGTATATGTCTCCAGAGAGAGTATTAACATGAGCCTGCCTCACTGCCAGATTTAGTAGACTGTAATTTAAATCAAAACATATGGAAATAAACCAATTTTCAAATATCAAGTTTGAACATCTCTCTGCTGAGAAATCTTTTGGTCTATCTGAAGTTACCTGAAAACCCTATAATCTGTGAGCAGTCTCATTCAATTGTATAAAACCATTAACAATGAATAAACTGAGGTTAAAAAAAAAATCCAACAAGGAATTGTCTGAAGATGACAGAGGGGGAGTAAATAAATAATTTCAAATTAAAATCTCACCACTTCTTTCTTTTCAACTAACTTCATTTCGTATACCTTCTCCAGGAGTACAAAATGTAATCTGTTGTTTGAAATATTAAAATTTTCTCTATCAACATTTCTGTGTCTAGTTCATTATTATAAGCAATTAAAACAACAACAAACAGTGCTATGGAAGTGCACTGCAGCCTCATCTTAACCAGCACCATTGAAGCCCCCCACTGCTCTGAACTAGAAAGTTGCTTCCCCTTGATCTCAAAGTACAGATTTTTACATCCTTTCCTCTTTTATCTCCTGTGTTGTTACTTGCTGACCAGTGAATATGATGAGCTTTGATAAATGTAGTAGGGTATAAAGTAGGGAAACTCTTTGTTGAATTCAGAGCTTTCATAGACTCTTCCCAACCAGGTTAATCTTTGCAGAGGAGAAAGAAGGGTACACTTCTGTCATACTTGTCTAGATTCCTAATTAGCTTTTTTTGCTCTCTTGTNAAAAAAAAAAAAAAAAAAAAAAAAAAAAAAAAAAGTATAATTATAGTAAAAAGATCTGAGAAAAAGAGGGAAAAAAGCATTATCTTTAGTTCTTATTAGATCCCCTACGTGTGAATGAATGTACAGTTTGCTTCATGATGCTTTAGCTGATTTTTAATAGGCATTGTACTTACAGGGTTTTCAGGGCATTCTCAAAAGTGAGAAGAATGAAAGAAAAAATAAACTATTTCTTAGCCATTTCTTACTCTCTAGACTTCAGTAGGAACTGAAAATCTATTTCCAACTGGTCCAAACTTTCTCACTTTTATATGGAGTCTTTTATCTTCAGGTAAAAAAGTCTTGAAAGTTGAAGAAACTGCAGAACTTAAAACTTTTTTTCCTTTGCTGAGCCTGAATTTCAGTTTGTGCTAACATTAATGTGTATGTATTAAACAAACAAACAAAGAAAACAAAACAACTTTATTTATTTATTTATTTATTTATTTATTTATTGTAAAAACATTGAACTTCTCATCCTAACACTTAATCAGGATATTTCAAATCCCTCAACAGTAATGGAAAAAATAAAATGATAAATCATGCTTACTTTACTTGAAGATTTTTTATATAATCAGTCTATTTAGTTTTAGATAGACAGTTTGAAATGTGCTATTGAGTAGGGCATTTTGAATAAGAGAAATAATATAGCATTAATATTTTCAAAAAGCATTAAGACTGTACCAATTCTACTTACCTTTGCAATAGCATATTGAAAAATTTTGAAAGTGACAGGAAGGACAGTGAAATAACATTAAAAAATAAATCAGAAAAAGCACTGGAACAGCAAAAGAGGAAACCTCTTTTGCTACTTTTCTGTATTACTCTTAGTTGAGTTCTCAAACTTAATAAGAAATTCTTTTTTAATGAAGCAAATAAGATTGATGGAAATCAAGACAGTAAGGGACTTGATTATAATATATATAATAAGCTTGCCTATTGAAAAAAGAGTGAGAATTGACCAAACGTCAAGTAACTCCAGTACTGAAAAAGACTTGCAGACATGTTCAACCGATCTGAAAAAAGGGCCGAGAAGCTTGGTGCGTTTGTTTGTTTGAACGTTTGTTTTCCAGTTATCTTAGCTGATCTTTTAAAATAGCTTACATCTTTATTAACATTTCATTAGATAGCTCATTATATTCCCCCGGCACTAGGGGCAGTTAATCAGAGTGAGAGCATACTTAAATATTTGCTAGATGATGACCAAATATGCAAGTAAGGGGTCAGCATAAAAAACATTTTCAAATGCGTTTTAAAGAGCCATTTCAAATTCTCTGTAGGAGAACTGAAACACCCAATATTGAGAGGTGAACATTTAACACGAAAAAAAAAAAGCAAATGATTTGAATTATTTGATCCTTTAAATAGATCACTTTCCCCTCTCTACTGCCACCGTAGATCTGTATTCATTACATTCATCAGAAAATTTCTTTGCTTTTTAAGAGATTTCCAATTTAGCACTGTATATTCTAGCAATTTGGAGAACAAGTCTTTTCAAAACCATTTTCTACTTATATCTGAACATATAATGGTAATTTGTGATCCCGTGTCTGAGACTGGTAAGAAGTGCCTCAAATCAACATGAGGCAATCAGCATCACTTTGTGGACAATTTTACGTTTGAAAGCATTTCTTTGGAGCTGTTTGCCTTTGAAAGGGGGTGCTCAGGAGTGGTTAATGGCTGAAGACTCGAATTTGCAAGACCTGGAAGACGGGAACAAAAGAGTTGCTGCTGAGATCCCAAAGCCAGAAGCTGTCACTCTAAAGGCACCTGACTCGACCACCTTCGACTATAAATAAGAGCTTGTACTGTCCTTGTTAGTCATCTTCAGCTGACTAACACAACCTCTGAGGACCCATTACTACTGAAGACCAGCACCTGACACCAAGACATGGCTGGATCTAGGAGCAGTGACCCACTTTGCTGTTTATAGATCTGTCTGTCTCTCTGTCCCTGTTTTCTATCTTTTATATTTATCTTCTTTTATTCTTCTACTCTTCATAGTAGCCGTTGCCTAAAATTGTCTTACCTGTAACGCTTATTAATCATAATTAGCCAGTTAGCCAAGTTTATCTCCAAGTAGTTATTAGTTGTTAAGAAAGCTCTCAATAAATTAATGTGTATTATTCCTCTGAGTCTTGGATGTCTCCATTGCAGTAGTGACCCCTTGCTGACTAGGGCAGGTGCGACTCAGGAGATAGAAAAAGATTCACCTCTCTCAAACCCACTGAGTAGGATAACACCTCATGAATGAGAAAGATGGTAAATGCTTATTCCTGGATGCAATAGGATGTTATTACTAATATTAATATGTCTGTTTGAATGTATTTTTATAAACATGTATTGATGCTACGAAAGCCATGCATCAAAACTGCAAATACTTTGATTGTAACAAATCACTTAATGTATAGAACTGTAATTCCTGAAATCATTACGTTAATGTAGGTAATTTTCCTAAGACAGCCTGGAAAATAATCTATTTGATTCTGAGAAATATTGTGTTTCAATTTCATGTAAAACAAATTCAAACATATGAAGGATAGTTTTTAGAGAAATTGCAAGTAAGTAATTTAGCCTGTTAATTTTAATTGAAATATTATATCCCCTGAAACTGTGTCAGGATATGTTCATAGACTCAGAGTACTGCATCTCTGCTGAACTGTATGCACAGGCTTAACAATGACAGCAAATGTGTTACACATCCGCTAGAAGCAAACGGAGAAGGGTAGATGTCACAAGTTAGCCACACGACACAGGGTTCTCGTGCAAGGAAGATTTCTCTATTGCTGAGCATCTCATCATCCCTCTCTACTTTTTCAAGCAAGCCTTTTATATTCTAACACTTGTATTCAGTACATGTTCACTAACAATCCATTGGCTCAAAAGCATGCAAGTTCCATAACAAGTCTTCATAAACAGCAAAGAGCTTATCTTAGGCCCAGCTACAAAACATCCCTGTTTATTCTATCTATTTCTCTTTCCCAGCGCCATATTATCAGCAAGACAAGATTCAACAAGGTCGAGCCAACATCTCCATGTCCCACATGTAGGCATTTACTATTGCTGTTGGCTAACTTCCAGGTTAAATGCCATTTGAGAACCACATTAATTCCATTTTGTGTGATCAGTTCTTTTGAGCTAAATTTAGATCTCTTCTTAAATAAGACACTCTCCAAATTCAGTTTATTTATCCTTACATGGAGAAGTCTGTCTATATTTCATGGTTTCTCTCACCTATTTTTGTGTGATTTAACCAGCTTGTGGAAATATGCAGACATCCAAAGTGAGTAACTTGAAACAAGGGGCATGAAATAATACTTCTGGGCATTAAATGTCTTATTGGTGCTGAACTTTTGAACTTCAAATGAAGATCAAATCGTCTTCTAGAAACAAATACAACAACCAAACATACAGAGGTTTCTTCCCATAAGATTAAAGGAAAAAAAAGAAACGTTAATTTTGTTTAATTTTCTATGGAGTCAAAAGTCTTGGATAAAGCATTTTTAATGTAGTTTGTATGCAAGTAAGCAAGACATGTGCCTCGATTTCTTAAACTAAGAACCAATTTTGACTGTATTAATTCTAAATGTCATAAACCTAAACACTCTTGTGGTATTGAAATATGACTTTGCTATTTGATTTCTACATTCATGATAAAAACAGCAGATGTATTGCTTCACATTGTGGAAATGCAAGGAAAACAGATGCAAACATTTCAAAGAACAATCCAAGCCCAGAATAAGTAACAGTTACCAGAAAGCGCAGATGAAAACAAATTTTGCCACAGATCACCTTCACCTTCAGATCAGTAATCCTGCTCCAAAACATCCATTCAGTTCCATGAAGAAAGAATGTCCAGATCTGAAAGAATTCTAGCTTCTCACCACTTCGATGATCTATTTAATAAGACTGTTATTTACTGCCTTTTAAAACCTTTTCACTTGGTGGGAACATGAGATACAGCTCTGTGCTGTGGTTGTCACTAAAAGCTCTGTTTTACCCATTATAGTCCTACTTACTTAGATCTTAGGGAAGGTTTGAATTTTAGGACAGTTCCCTTTCCCAGAGATGTCCCCTGAATATGCCTACAGTCATAGGCATAGGTTTTCTCTTCTCCCTCTACCACCAGCTTTGCTTAATGAATCCTTGACTAGTTCCAACTTTCACAAATGGTAGTCAGAAGTGCACATCCATTTCGCTACTGCTGTGTTGTGACCTTTCATTCTCCAGACATTTTCAAAGCAAATGCATAAACCTCTTCCTGACATGCTCTTTCTATAATGGGTAAACGGATCATTCTTTACCAACTACATACGTAGATTCTGATCACCTTATTATTGTGTTTGTATTTGCAATTCTGGACACAAAATGAAAAGAAATAGCCATCCTGATTATAGTATGGAGGATATTAAAAAAAAAAAGAAAGAACAAATGAAGAAGAAAAAGTTGTCTAATGTGAGGAATTTTACAACTGCATTTGAGTCAGTGTGGATTGCAGTGATTGACTGCACTAGCACACTCTTGGCAAATGGAAGACACTACATGATAAGTAGGTTTTGGGTTAGTATGAATGATCACTGAAGTCTAGACCATAGTTGAGTTAGTGAAACTGCCTCTTTTTTGCATCATGTGGTCTGTAGTTCTTTTTAGAAAGCAATCATTTGCAATTTAAGATCTGCATTTAGCTTTTAGTGTTTCTGAAACACTATTTTCACAATTTTTTTCTATCCTAACATTTTAAGGCAGAATTTTCATTAGAATATTAAAAATACTTGACCCAATTGTAATTAAAAACTCATTTTAGTTAATAGATCATAAAACTAACTTTTGAAGTCCTTACAATATCTGATTTTAAGCATGTAGTTTCTGAAAAGAATTTGGCTCTGTTCCTGGTCGTTGAAACACTACCCCATAAAACAATTTTTTGGAGATAGAAATTAAGAAAGTATCTTTTTTCCATATTATAGTTAATTCTCAAGTGCCAGTTCAACAAGAAGGAAATGGGCTGGTAGCATACCTGTTACAGACAGTGATAAATTATCAGCTTTTTGCTTAATACAGTTAAGATTTAAGCCACTGGTTTTGCCAAATCTGTTTAAAGCAATAATATCTTCTGTGTAGGTAGAGCAGTGTCTAATTCCACATGAATAATGAACTGTTTCACTGAATGTGAAGAATAGAATATCAATAAGAGTAACAAAAAATGTAATTTGCTAGTCCTTAAAATGCAATACCGAACCCAAGACTTAAAATCCTCTGCCTGTACAGTGTTCATTTGGATGTGTGTTATGAGACCTTTTTTTTTTTTTTTTTGTAGGTAAAATGCTCATTAGCATGAATAAACGTGAAACATGCAAGGTCTTCATAAACCACTTTCAGATATTAACAATTTATGCAACATTTCAGCAAGTATGTGAGTCTGTTCCTCTCATGAAGAATTAGCATTACTATGTTTAAAAAAATGCAGAAATAAACACAGTTACTGGGTTACTGTTTCTTATTGTTGCATCCTAAAAATTTGACTGTTATATCCAGAATCATTCCCTTTATTCCCCAATGTCGCCAACATTTCTCAAAACACACTATTCATTTTGTGTGATTCAGTTCATGATGTGCTATGGTTCAATTGTTTACTGTACAAATTTCCTTACTGTAAAATAAATTTCTCCAATATTTCATGGATACAATTCAAAGAAATTTCAGAACATCTATGCCTGGATTGCTTTAAGTTTCAGTTCTTATCTGGGGCCCATAAAGTGGGATGGAGCAGCAAGGTCAGAGAATCTTTCCTTATGGTTGCTTTTACATTCTTGTAAATTAAAAGCTTAGGTACAGACTAGTTCTGTACAAAAACGGCAATTTTGAATGTATTTAGCACATTGGATCAAAGCAGTAAATATCAGGCCTAGTCTAACTCTCATAAATGTGAACGGAAAGCTTCTGCTTTATTTCAGGAGATGTTTCATGCCCATGCTGCTTATTTCACCCTAGCCTACGGAAACATCCTGAAGGTTAGCGCTGGGCACTGCAGAGCTCTATCACGTTAACGAAGGAGCTTAGAGACTTGGATACGCACATCCTTATCCATTTGACACAGTTAAATTTATGATTACTCTCATACAGGAAATAGCTTATCTGTAAGCCGTAGAGACCCAAATTCTTCAGCAATACTTCAGGGTTATATCCCTTGGCAGGGAAATTTACTCCTCTTGTCGTCAACATTTGTCACCTCTTTGTCACAGGTTTACCTCATTTTTTATCTCTTCTTCATTTATATTTCTGACTTTGTCTCTGTCCATATGTCATTTTTGATGATTAAATAATGGAAGCTCAGCTGCCAGTTTTTATCTCAAGAACAGTGGTTTCTTATATGTATTTTAGTATCCTGCCTCAAAGAATTTCATTTCAACATCACAGTAGAATGAATTTACTTATTTTTCTCTATCTTCATCAGTCAAGGAAGCATTCCACACACCTTTCTGAAAACAAAACAAAACAAAGCAAAACAAAACATAGCCGTATTAGACAAAGCCAAACACGCACCCATATAAGCATTATCTCCTGCTTTAAGAAAATCAGTGAGGGTAAGTCATGCTAAGTCTTTGCCATTGAGCAGATATTGATGGTACAGAAGTCCAAAAGATGAAGAAAAAAGACTCTTAAATTACTTCTGATTTTAAATGCTTTATATTGAAGGTGTAGAAAAAGAATCTAAAGAAACTTAAAAAAAAAAAGAAGAGGAAGAAGAAGGAGAGGAGGAGCACTACATCAAAGGAAATACATCTTCAAAAATTACATGATTATATCTCCTTTTAGTCTAATACACTCAGTGTATAATAGTTTTTTATCACCTGATTTTACCTGCTGTGAACCAGGGAAAAATTAGGTCCATCTGTCAACACAAAATGATTTTGACTGAATATTAAAAGATTTACTCAAAATGGAAAAAAAAAATGCATATATTAAGTTACAGGAAAAGGTTTCTATCTACCCTCCATTCCTCTCTCACATCAGTAGTAGTTCTGTCATTAATATACAAAATAAAACTTTTCCTCTCTGTGATAGATATAAAAAACATAAAAATTCCCGAGTTTCAGTGAACTTTTTGTCTAATATGTACTTACATCAAACCAACCGGGAGACATCATCACTACTTTATTTCTCATATTTAGAGCAGTCATCTTGGGTTATTTTCCTCTTTCAACTGATAAAATTCAGGTAAGCCATAGCTGTTACCAATTAGATAGGTGACCAAATGAAGTTAAACTACTAGGTAAAAGACTTACTTTTTTGGTTTTGTAAAAGAAACAGGGGCAGAAGAATCCTCATGAACTGAGCTCTAAAGGGGCTGCAGAGGGAAAACTAATTTAGCAAACCCAAAATGAATCGAGAATGAGCTAGACAGATCAGCATTTGTGAAAACTGAATCATGTTTCTGGGCTTAAGCAGAAGCAGAAATTGAGGTGTCTGGAAATTTTGCAGAAAACACAAACGTGTCAAGATGACTCCTCAAAGTCTCTTCCTGCTCCATGATAGAATTCATCACGTGTCATGCTTGAGGCCTGCTGGTGTCACAGATGGTCTGCTTCTGTTCTCCAGGTGCAAAGTGTCTATAAACTTGGCCTAAGTTGAAGGTACAAAATTTTTTAATTGCTGCTATCAACAGAGCAATTAATTCCTATGGGCATAGTCTAGCCAAATCAGTCCTTTTGCAAGTAAAAAGGAACAATTTGGGTCCAACATATTTTTCCTTCTGGGTGATTAATTTGGTAATATGGGCTGTCCCAGTCTGCTTCATTAGAGCTTGGATTAAGTCAATTAATTATTTAAAGGAAGGAAGACTTGAGTTCTGTCTGCACTCAACAGGAACTCTTGTTGACTATTACAGAAGAAATGCTATAAACTATACCTACAATGCTCTAGTCTTGATGTCTTGATGTCTGTTTAAAAAGAAAAGAAAATAAAAGAAGTTTACTTTTCTGTATTATTTTTTGCCATTATGAATGGCTTCCTTAGGCAAAGCACAGTAAGATCACCTGATAAAAAAATCAATCTAAATAAGACTGTGTGAATAAGTCTAGTTGCCTGAGATACAGATTAAGTTAATCTTTTTGTCAGAACTACAACCGAAAATCTATTCTGACTGACAAAGAATCATAAGAGTACATACTGAAATTTCTAAAATATTCGTTGCTGTAAGCAGCCTTTATTCCATGCCAACAAAATGCATTAATATGTTCATCTACGATACGGGAGAGTTATGTTGTCTTTTAGTTTTTGCTTAATTATTCATGTGTGTTTTCCTATTGAGCAGGAGTAACTGCAGACCACTGTGTAAAAGACTATGGCACCACAGAGCTCTTCATTGCTAGCTGTTTTGCTTTGTACAGATTTAAAGTGTTTATTGAAGAGATGCTTTTTCTGTTGTCAGCAGGCATAGCATATTGTAATTAAATTGGGAATTCAAGAGGAGGAGAATAACTTATGTCGAAACTTATGAGTTTCGAAAACTTAATCTCAGCATAATTTTTCAACCAAATATTCTTGACCTTTGAAGCAAAATTTAGTAATATATTCCAGGCAAACAAATTATTACTTCTTTTTAATAGCTGAAAGCAGGAAATGAACTAGCTGATTTATGCATAAATGCATGTTTTTTATACATGTAAGTACTTTTATACATACATGACTCCTGAATAATTCAAGTCAATCTGATGCTTGGACACGTCTTTAATTGCATTAAGATTACAAAAGAGAAAATAGAAAAGAGAAAAGGGAAAAATGGAAAGGGAAAAAAAGGGAAAACAGAAAAATCTTTTGTCATTCTTGTTGGTTCATTTAAGATTCTCAAAAGAATGCAACGGTAAAGACAAAAAGTTCCTTTTAGCAGCTTGTATTTGGAAGCCTCTTAAGAGCGAAATTGGCCGCTGCATCTAATGTGAAATGGTTGAATTTAACTATTACATTAACAGTAACTGAAGTCTTTGAAACTTCCAACTGTGAAAAATTGATCTGTGGGGATTCTGTACTTATTGTTATAACAAATGTCTAAGCCCTACTTCTTGTTGTGTTACCAGATATGGAAATTGGGATTTATGAGGCGATGGAATCACTCACTTCTGTAAAGCTCTGATTGAACAAACCAGTATTATTAACTTTTAATAGAAAATACCTGTTTAGTCAACTAAACAACATAAATATCCAAAAATAAAGAATATTTTTTTGCTTGTGTAACCTATTAAATTAATAGTCAAAACAAACTCAGGCTGAACTTGTACACGCATGTTACTTGAGAAAACGGATAAATTATTAGTTAATTATTAATTCTGGGGTAGGTTGTCAAAATTTAAAATAGGTCTTGGCAAGAACAAGTCAGTTGCTTCCAGTGCTGTCCATGAAGCTGTGAATTTTAAAGAAGGTGAAAACATAGCCTTTGAGTGAATGAACACTTTAAATTTTCAAAGATAATCATGGTACTTCAATACTACCAACTTCAAAGTAACATTAATGACAGAAGATTTATCAAATAGCTTGACACTACACTGTCAACTGTTCCTCATCTCTGACATTTTATGGTGTTACTGCTGTTGTTTCTTTAGTAGCTTTCAGCTGTTCTGTATATTTCCAAAGCTGCCAAAGATTCTGTGGCCTTAATTTCTCAAGTGACTTCCTGTTACATTAGCAAGGAGAATATATACAGGAGAAAATAGTACTCAGTAAGAGCCATCAGTGCCATAGAGAATGCCGTTAGTGTTATAGTCCGTGACTTTCAGGTTGTATTTAGAAAAAGCTTCTCTATATAATTCTCAATAGAATTAAAAGTGGAGGCTTAAAAAAACCTAGCCTTGTTTTATCTTATCTAGTAAAAAGGTCCTTTTCTATCACAAAACATGCATTTTCAACTACTGCCCCTAGAGACTGGTACAGATGGGCCTTTTGTAGGTAGCAATGTGATTCTGCGACTATTTCAGAAGTAAAAATAAGGTATGTTTTCTATCCTCTACTGAAGATCATCAAATACATGCATAAAAAAAGATGCATATTAATAACTCATATATTTATGTTATTGTTTTTTTTCCCCCTATAGTTGTCTGTACTAGCAATACTTTCTGAATACATTTATCTTCAGACTACGTCAGTGAGAATTGCACTGATTCATTTTCTACAGTTGCAGCTTCAGCTAGCAGACTGCTGGCTTAAAAAATATGCTTTTTTTTTCCTTGGAGCAAAATTTATTAGTTTTCCTTGACTTCCTTAAATTATCAACAGACAATACTGCAGGGATTAACATAACTCTTCTTCAAAGGTCACATTAATCTCTAAACTAAATTCTTTCCAATGTTCAGAAGGGATGTTCACAATGTGTACATCCAGACTGGAAGTATTTGGGAGATTTAACTGATATCAGGTAGGACAAAAAATGTCTGACTACATGCAAGACTAATGACTACTAATTTACCAGGGTACTATTAGTGTATTACTTTTTGTCTATGATATTAATAGCTTCTTTAATATTATTATATTTTTAATGAAAACTTCTACAGCAGTAGTTTGCCAGTGTAGGCTAGGAGTAAGTGTATTTGCATTACTGTCTCTGTTGCCTAACATAGGTTGTTAAAACCCTTCGTATAGTCAGTGGAGAACAAAATACTCCTCCACTACAGAAGGCTGAGCATGAATATCACCTAAATGAAGCATCATCTCTGTTTGTTGATTCCATAAGATGACTAAGAAATTACAGTCTTGACTAAAATGCCTAGGTGAAATTAGGAAGTGCAAATGTTTGCATCTGTGATACAAAACTGCTTCTACTTTAACCGCGCAGGTAAAGTAAAGGTAAAAGAAGCTATGAAATCAAAGACTGTAACTGCTCTCTAGTGAAGTCAGACATACAAATCAGACAGAGACCTTGCAAGGATCAGGGAAACAGGGGTAGGTGGAGGAGCTCTAGTAACCTCATCAGTGAAAATCTGATCAGTGAAAATTGCAGAACACTGAGTCAACTGCTCCTAAAGCTATCAGAGAAGAAGGATCAGGCCATTGACCCTAGTGTGAAACCCACAAATATGAATCAGTAACCATGTAAACTAGCAGGCTATTGCCTAAAGGGATATAGAATTTATGGAAGGCTGGACTGAAGAGTATTTTGGGATTATGTACAATTTATTATGGGTTGTTTAAAAGGAATTATTTAAGGTCAGGATCACAGTGGATATAATGAAGAAATAAACATGGGAAAATGAAAGGCAGATAAGACAAGTTGGTGATGCACAGACAGGGTATCTGTGAGTGTGCTTGTCTGACTGATCCACATACTTCATAACTTGTCCTATCCTCTTGCTAAATCCCTTTTCTAATTGCCTTCAGAGCATGTGCACTGTGTTACAGGTCTGTGTGCATGAACACTGGTGAACATGGAGCCAGCCTAGCGGCCAGGTGGGAGAGAATGTTGATTTCCACCCGTGGAGTGAGGCATGGGAGACAACTCTGGGGCCCAGGCCAGCATCTGGAGGCACCTGGATTTGGGACCAGCTACTAGGCTAGTTTCATGCTTTGTATGTGTGTTTGTATCATGGTTTCCTGCTCAACCTCAGTGCCAGCAAGACCTGGGCAATTTAATGTGAATTAAAAAGCTTAAATATTCCAGTTAATCTAAGTGTAATAGTTAAATTCAATTATTCTACATTAAATGCAGCTACCAAGTTCATTCTTAAGAGGCTATGCATCTTAACTGCTAAAAATAGCTTTTTCTCTCTGAATCTTAAATGAGCTATCAGGTGGTGACAGGAAACATCCTCTGCATCTTGAAGTCCACTAATTTTGGGTAACTAACAGTAAATATCCTGCTTTGTTACTTCAAGAGTGACACTGGGGAAAAACTGAATCAACTGACCTTCTTCTGACTTGAACAATTACACAGGTTTTTTTATATTTCTTTCTTTTTTTTTTGAAGTGTCAAACTACAAATCCTGAAAGATTAGATAGGACCAAGGGTCTAGTGTTCGGATAACATTATATGTCTAAAAAAGAAGATAGGAATTTAATAAAATACCTAGCACAGTTGACTGAGAACTCATCAGTCATTAGCATTATTTAAATTGCTTAAATATTTTTACTTCTTTTTTTATCTTTGCCTTCAGGCTTCCAGCTGAACTCAAATGCCATCAGTGTAATTATTCTGATTAAAGCACCAATTCATCACTGCACTTAAATATACTGTAAAAATTAGGCAAAGGTTAAATGGTGATGTGTTTTGAGGAAGAAACTATATATATATAAGTTTTTTTTCTTTGGATGAATATTTAGTTAGGCTACAACCAACCAGCCTGAAGTGGAGTACCTATCCTTTAAGGTGTTAAATCTGACATATTATTTACAGAGTAATGGTCTGCTCATTATATGAAAAAAGAGTGAATTGCATCTTAGTGAATTTTAAGCACTACAGTTAAAACATCTGAACCAGATCTTAGCGGCAAGATATTGTCTGAAATTGTCTGAAATAATTGTCTGTCTATTGTCTGAAATAAGACTTGTATCATTTTTGGGGGGACCAGATCTAAAGTATAGGTAGTATCTCTATCCAAAACATAAAACACTATGGGAAACATTGTGTTGTGTCCTCTTTTGAACCACAAAGGTTGACTACAATGCTCTCATTCTCTCCTGCTCAACCTGTCTACGGTCATATGTACACAAACATGCATCCATAATCAGATCGTTATTAAATGTAACAACATAAAATTTCTGCATATATTTCTGCAATATACTTACATTTCTATACTTCACATGTAGACTCTGTACCTATTTTCCAAGGTGCTCTATAATTTTACAGTAAATTAATAAATAGACACAGCTTGAAGCACATATCAATAAAGAACATCTTACACACTGATTACGAGGTTCATTGTCACTAAGAGGTGGAAGACCTGCACATGAGTGGACTGATTAAAACCAAATGATGAAACAGTTCTAAGACATAACTGCTTTCAATTAATGTTTCAAAATGAACAGGAGTCAGTAGAGTTGACCACCTATTGGAAATAATCCTGTGTTCTAGAGATTATACATAATCGTCTTTATTCAATGTTTTGTCCTACAGGGCAGGAGCAAAAACAGGCATTGCTTCTTATTCAACTTCGAATGATTTCATCTGCACTTAATCTGTAGCAACAGAATTTTTCAATTTGTGATTACAAATGGCCATTTTAAGTTACCTTGATTTTTCAGACAGGATGAATACTTGCCATTCTTTTTTATACAGTGTTTCAGAAAAGGAAAAAAAAATAAAAAACCCAGAAAAAAAATCAAATGGCATAATCTCTTGATTAAGCAATCAAACCAACTCATAGACATTTATTTGGTCAGTTTGGAAATAGCTTACTAGTGTGGTTCCTGCAGTGACGCTTGGGACACTTACCCAAGACAGTTCTTAGCTGATGGATTGTAGGAGTGCTCTAAGTCCAACAAAAACAGTAATAAAAGGAATCCGTCTGCAAAAAGGCAGGTCTTATGGGAGTTATTCTGACAGTATATGTTGCCACTTTCTACTCTCACCGTTAAAGAGCAGAGGAAACACCCAGAATCCTCTGACTTCAAAGAAGCATGATTTCAAGGGCATATCAAAGCTCGGCTATCTATCCTCTTGTACTTTGTCATTTCATACCATATAACTGTTTACAGAGAAAAAGCAGGATGGAGACATATAAATGTTCCAGTGCAGAACAAGGAAAGTAACAACCAAGGAGTTAAGTTTATCTTATTCACTGAAATTGTAAGTTGACAGATGCATAATTCAGTAAAAATTACCAAAGTGAAGGCTTTAACAAAGTATGATTTAACCACTGAGGAGGAATGAAGCAGGCACTGGCAGAGTGTTCTGCTCTCAAAGTACTGCTCTGTTTTGAGCTTGACTGTTAATACAGAAATAAGTAGCTCATGTTTTCTTTTGCTTCATTTTTTTTCACAGAAAAGGAATTTACTTTTTCTAAATACAGACTGCAGCTATTATATGTTATCAGAAGGTGAAGTAACAAGCGTTGTTACTAACCAAACCACATTCCTATGGAATGCTGTTTGCCCCTTGATTACAGTTCTGGATTTTTTTTTTCCATTAGTAATTTTTTGGCATTTTAAAAAGATTACTGTCTTTAAATAATTTCATACTTCATCTGTGACATTACTATTCATCATTGTATAGTAATGATGTAATGGCAGTATAACAAAGATTTTTATTTGACAGAAACTGTGGCAAAAGTTAATGGAATGGTTCATAGTAGATATTAAAGAATGCTGAAAGTCAAGAATAGGGAACACTAGGTATGGCACCAAGTTGTGCATAGGTGAAGATACTTAATTCTTGACTTAACTGAGAAATTAATTAATAAAATTAGAGATCTAATCCCTGCAAATGCAGTTATGCCTGATTATTCTTCAACATTTATAGGCTTTTTCTTCCAATTTCTCATTTTGTTTGTGACAATTTCCACATATAACATCACTGTAATGGTTTCATTAAATGTCAAGTTTAGATAGTAAGCCTATGGAAACTCTGTATTTTGACCATATTCTCTGGTTTTGTCTTGTTGAACATACGTGGCTGATTCTTCTTGCCTTACTCTGAATTGTGGAGAAATAGTTTTTTTTCCTAGCAGAAGGCATTAAGCAGGTGCATGTATATGAAGGGAGGTCTCTTCCTGGCATCTTAACACTTCTCAAGCATTGTCAGTCCTGTTTGTCCTTGTAGTGAGACACAGGCAATGGTGCAGAGTGGAAATACTCGGCACTGTTTCATATGTAATTACAAAGTGCCTGCTGAAGTGTCTGTAGAGAAACTTGGGTATGTGAGTTGGTGCTAGGCCTAGTTCAGCCAGGCCTATACTGCCCAGCAGGATAGTGGATTAGCTCCTCCAGCATGCACATATTCCTCCACCATAAGAAGCTGCTGGCACTGCCTTAAGAAGAGGCAAAGCAAACATGTATAGATAGTATGCATGACTGACACAGAGGTAATGCAAGTGCTTTGAAGAGAAAATTCAGGCACGCTATAAACACTCTATCCTTGAAAGATACAAACTATATTACATCTTACTGGACAGACAGTTAATTTGTACCTAAAACCAAATTACCTATTCTTACTAGAAAGAGTCTCCAAATCTTTAGTGTGTTTCTGTCAATGTAATTCTCAGAGGTTCAGATGTGTCTTAGACCCAAGAAATCTTTTCAAAGTTGAAGACTGCCTTGGTGTTGAAGACAATCTTTGACCCATAGATCAAAGTTGACTTTAAATTATCTCTTCCCTTGTCCTTTGGCTTTTTCTGTATGTGTGAATGTTAAAGGTCATAACTTCATTTGTGAACTTGATAAACTTTGAGTGCTTCTGATGTTTACTGTGTGAAACACAGAACTCCTAAATTATACATCACTTTATTTCATAGAGATTTACATGGTAATTGGCATTGTATAATGCATGAAAAATCAGTTCACTAAGCTAAAATCTAGTTTTCTGTATTGCTCTGACGTGTTTTATTATTAAAACGATTTTAAAATGCCTTTTGTGTATTTATGCAACAGCCATAGTCACAGAGGCAATCTGAGCTTCTTCACTGAAAAGGAAATTACGTCTTTGTGGCATCTTGCATGACTTTTTCCCCTTGTCCTCATCTTTTCTTGTGATGGCACCTTTCCAGTACAACAAAGGAGATGCAGATCAAGATTTGAACGCTGTATAACACAGACTGTTGCTGTCCCTAAAGGCCACTCCCTTTCACATCAGAACTGAGTATAGAAGAACTATACAATGTCTGAATAATGAATGCAGTGCATGAATGACTGGATTTTCTCTGTACCGGGAAATGAATGATGGAATACAATGTCATAGGTATAATTTCAGGATTCTGCAATGTTTTTTTATATTTTAAAATTATTCAAAGTGCTATAAATCAAAGAAGGGCCAAATGTTCTGAGTATCTTCCTTTTCTGAAGTTAAGAAGTATACTTTTTCAAGTAAATTATTCAGTTTGTTTTCCCAGGTTTCTGTCTTAACATGAAAAAGGACATGGTTCCTGTCCCGGTTTTGCCAGAAATGAAGTTAATTTCCTTTGTTGCAGCTAGTATGATGTTATCGTGTTTTGGATTTTTGATGAAAATAGTGTTAACAGCACGTGGAATTTTAGTTGCTTAGCTGTTACTGAGCAGTGCTTACACAGAGCCAAGGATTTTTCTGCTTCTCATACTGCTCTGCCAGTGAGGAGTTGAGAGAGTACAAGGAACTGGGAGAGGACAAAACCAGGACAGCTGAACCCGACTGGCTGAAAGGACATCCTGTTCCATATGGTGTCATGCTTAGCAATAAAGCTAGGTGAAGCTAGAAGATGGCTGGACAAATGCCTCAAAATGACAGCATTTGTCTTCCCAAGTAACCATTAAGTGTAGTGCTTCCCATTATGTGTTCCTGCTTTCCTGGAAATGACTGAACATACACCTGCCAATGGGAAGTAGTGAACAAATTCCTTGCTTAAATTTGCTTGTGTGTGTAATTTTTGCTTTACCTCTTAAATGATCCTTATTTCTAATTACAAGTTCTCACACTTTCAACTTTTCAAATTCTCTCCCCATACCACTGTAGGGATAGTGAGTGAATATCTGTGATGCTGAGCTGCCCACTGGGGTTAAACCACAGCAGAGCAGTTCCTATCTTTTCTGGTGATAAACACCAGTAAGGGAAAGGATCCTGAGAATTTTGGGAAATAAATGGTTTCTCCGACTTTTCCTTTAACCTCAACCTCTCTTCCTGAGCCACTGCTTAGAAAACACTAAAGAAGATCAGACTTGAATATTGGACAGTGACAGGAGGCAGTATTTCTGCACTTTTCCTTGCTACTGCTAACTGTGCTGGAAGGAAGATGTACCTGACCCTTGTATGTCTGCCTTCTCATGTTGTGGAGCAGTGTTACTGGCCTTCATTTGGAAATATTTTGAATTACATTGCTGGCATATCAGAGTGCTGGGCCAAAGATGAGATTCCAGGCTCAGGAAAGAATTCTCTAAAACTGAAAGGATTTCAGTGCTTTTCTTTATGTATTTATTTATTTCTGCCTTCTTCCTACTCTTCACAAAGGATATCCCAAGTTATTCAGGAGTAGGAATTGAACTGAAAATTTGCAATCCTGGTAAAAGCTGTTGGATCTTCATCAAACTAACATACTGGATCCTCAACACTGGATCTTTGTATGCATGCCTAGAACAGTAAGTAGTTCCTCTGGCACTACTCCCAGGCATGAGCTCTGTTTTTCCAAACTTTTATGAAAATTAGACTCTCAAGCTGATTCCTAAGGCCTTTGAGGAGCACGCTGACTCACCTCTCCCAGCTTAGTGTAGCTAATGGTGTTCATGTAAATTCTCTTCATCAGTTCCAGCCAGAAGGATATGCTGGACTTATAGTTTAGGAAAAGGTTCATGACTTTCCCATCTTTACCTTTACAGACAGTTGTAAGAGAATATAAGAAACTTTACCTCTGAATCAATGGCTGGAGTTGTGCTACTAAACAAGTGAATTATTTGTTTCTGAGCTCAAATGGCAGAAGCCAGTGCATATCCACAATATTTAACATTCAATTCTAATTCAGGGTCCTAGGTCCTGCACCAGGGCCCTAAGGTATAAACAACTTTTGTCAGTAGCTTTTTCAGTCCAAAGAACCTTCAACTATGTTTCAGGTTAGCAGAGTGATGTCTTGTTGAATGACACAAAAGTCATGATAGGAGGGCATGCAGAGTGTGCCAAGGTGCCAAGGTACTGTTAGAGAACTGTATTCAACAAAGGGAGACAAACCTGGTGCATACTTGTCCAATGCAGATAGTGAGAACTGGTATCCCAGTCACTGACCCCTACCGGAGCACACTCTTCTGTGAATCATAGCCAGGCACCATCTAGCAGAGAGACAGCTTACTTCAAACATGCTTGTGCTTAACATATGTGTTACTAATTAAACCGCAGGGATGATCAGTCCCCCAGCATTCAGCATGCTCCTGATTTACCCATCACCTGCCTTAGTGTGCTGCAGCATCTTTTTTTGATGGTAGCTGCTTTCTCAGATGTCTGTTACTGTGTGCCACAGCTCATTCTGGGTTTCACACTGCACTGCTGACAGCTAATCTTGGCTGCTGCATGCCCAGGGGAAGGGTGGAGTTTCCTTATGTGGAAACCAGAATGCAAAGAGAAAAGGCAAGGTGCTAGGCTAGCTCCCTGCCATGGGGGCAGAGGTATGTCTCTAGAATCAACAACTTAAAGAAACATCCAAGCCTCAAAGTGTAAATACTGTCACTGTTAATAAGCACGAACCTGTGTAGACTTCTCTCTTGCCAAAAGCTTTCTGTCTTACTCTGTCAACCCCTTGGGTTTATGTTCTATTATGCATGTTAGTCCTCTTGCTTTGCTTTCGTGCATTTTCTTTTCCCAGGAAAGAAAAAACACAGGAACAGAATCTCCTAGATTTATCTGAGTCATTTCTCCAAGGTGTTCATACTGAACAGTGTTGCATTATTCTGTCTGACAGATAAATGACACATCTGTGACACACAGACAACCCTCTGATATCTTCCACATTGTCACATTATTTATAACATCAGCAAATCGCTATGAACTACTAATACTTGGATTACACAAAGCACTCAAGTTCCACAAATCATTAATTTTCTTCTCCAGATTTGTACTGGGTGCTTTGTGCACCACAGTGTGCTAGAGAAGTCTTGGCAGGATAGATCACTTCTTCCATTTCCTCTAATAATTATTAAAGTTAAAATATTGAAAAAATCCACTTTAAAATCTATTCCTGTACCTATGTTTCTTTCCTGTTTGTTCAAATCATTGCTTTGTTTTTCTAGAGCAGCAAGTGGGCAAGGTTCATTGTTCTGCTACCACATCAGCTTGTATACTACCGGGAGGTGACCCTCTCTGGGATGCATTCTTGTGGGAAGCCCCTTTCTAGGACCTCAACATGCAGTCTGGTGTATTGTCATCACCGATTAGCTGCAGGTGGATATTTCATTAAAAAAGAAACCTTTCAACAGGGCATATTTACTGAATTGTTGATCATTTTGAACATTGCAATTTCTCCACCATTTCATTCCAAAAAAGTCAGTTTTAATGTAATTTCTGATTGTCCAAGCACTGAAAAGGAAATTACGCTTGAACAACATTTTATCTTTTCCCAACACAAAGTGTGCTATTGTTGCACTTCTTGTCCTCTCCAGGCAAGGGTTTGTCTTCAGTTTCTGGGGAATTTTCTGTGAAGAATGTCTTTGGACTGACTGAGCACAGTCTTTGCTTCCTAAGTCCCAGGATGCCTGTCATTTCCTGCTAACATAAGCCTCTGTACCTCTCTAAAGATTAAAATGATATTCATGCAATACGAGAAACTCTAAAGAACTAAAAACCATCCTAACGATGTTTATTGATAATTAGTAAAAAAATATTTTCTAGAGTTGTATATTTTATTTTTATCAGAATGAGAATTTTTCCCTAGAGATAATTTTCTCTATTACAATAAAATCAGCAACTACAGCAGCAGTAGCAGTAAGAAGTCTTGAGAGTAAACAGTGCAGGATATTCCATAAACTGTATTCTTGGTTGTAGAGTTCCCTTTCACTTGATATCTTGGTGGAAAGGAAAAGAAAAATACCTAAGTGAGTAATTTTAAGTATTCTTTATTTTTTGTTTGTTTGTTTGTTTGTCTCACATTTCCATGCTAAATTTTGTAGTACAATTACTAAACTCAAAATGATGTTTGACATCTGTGTGTCCATGCAAAACAGTTTCCAATGTCTGGCATACTTGACTAAAAATGGTCCAAATTTAGAGTTACATAACCCAGAAAGTTAGTAGAGTTTTGGTTACCTTGGTAAATCAAGAACATGGCAGTAGTGACTCCTGTCTAGCCTAACGAAGAGTTGCAATTTTTAGAAGTAAACTCTGGCTATTATGTATACCACTCTTAAATTAATTGCCCAGCACTTATTTCTTGTAGTTAGCAAAACCTCGTGAAAATCTTTGTCTGAGAGGCCCAATAAAGTGAGACAGTAACAGACTTAACAATTAAATGAGTGAAACTTACTAAAGTTAAGTAAGTGAACAGGAAAGTATGATAAGGAGAAGCCAGAAGCAAAACTGTATAAAGTTTTGGCTTTGCCTGCACTTTCATTCCTAAAACATTTCTCAGTGTAGTTTAACAGCACTGGAGTTGTTTTGAGAAAATATTCAAATTAAAAAAAATCCAGAAGAACACACAGAAAGTTAGTGAAGACTGCGGTGAAAAGATGAGTGTGTGAGAACCTGAAATACGTTAATGCCTGAAGGCTTCATGGGAAGCAATTAAGATTGTTGAATTTGAAGCTGCTGTACATAAAAAATTCTTATGATCTTATAGTTTTCTGCTTTTCAGGAAAAGGAAAAATTAAAGATTAAAACAGGCATTAAAGCCATCGGAGCAAGAAGATAGTGACTTCCAACCCTGATGAATTTTTGTAGAACAGATTACTTTGGTTTTAGATTTCTAGTTCATGCATTTTGGACTACATTTTAGCTGGCATGTTTCACAGTCAGACAATGATCTTGGCCTTTAAAGGACTCAGAATTCCAATCTCTGAAAGATATAGGTGCAAATAACTGAAAGAAGTCAGTGTTGGCTTCAGAGCAGCGTGTGGGTAGAGGCTGAACCACATAACGTCCGGAGGTCTGTTAATCATTCTATTATTCTGTGATTTCATGAACTGGAAGAAACCATGGCACCATATTTTTGGCGTTCTCTATTAATTCAATGTTTTATGATCCATTTCCTAAAAAAAAAAACAACATTTTTGTGAAGTAGGCTAATTACTATAACAATGCTATTAATGGTTACAGATGGCAATTTTATCTTTGTTCTGTTTTCTTTATTGTTAATCTACTATTATCTTTTATTAAAAAAAAAAAATGCATTGCATAGATCTAAAATTCTTTCAGAATACTTTGGCATCTTCAGATGCTTCCATTTTTCTTAAAATTTACCGTACAATTGTTGTTTAATTTTAACTGCTTATAGTTTTCTGATTGCAAATTTTTTATCACAACTATGCTTCTTTTGTATAGATATAACTGATCATGCATGTGGCTTGACTTCTTTTCTATGTTTTACTAAGTAGACATCAAATGGGAAGGATATGATACATCTGAAGGAAGAGCCACCATGCAGGCAGACAGGAAAATCTGCAAATAATGCAAATGCATTGTATCTACAAAAGAATAATGCAAAGTCCTATCCCTGGGAAGGCATAATCCCAAGCAACAGTACTGGCTGGGGACTCAATGCTCGGGAAATAGGTCTACTGGAAAAGACCTGAGGGGTTCCTGAAAGAGTGCAAGCTGAACACAAATCAACTGTGTGACCTTGCAGCGATGAAAGCAAACTGCATGTTCAGCTGTGTGTATCAGTTAGCCTATAGCCAGCAGATGAAAAAATGTGATTATTTAGGACACACATGAAACAGAAGGTCCAGTTTTGTTTCTCCCTCAGTTTGAGAGAGATAAAAATTGTACAGAGTGCAGTAGAGGGCCACCAAGATGGCTGGAGAATGAGATATATGGGGAAAGGCTGAGAACACTGTGACTGTTCAGTCTAAAGAAGTGAGTGCTCAGGTGATCTAACCACATTCTATTTAATACCTGAAAAGTAGCTACAGAGATGGAGAAGATAATTCCTGTATATGGATGCATAGATCAAGAAGCAATAGGTGCAAGTTTCTTCAGGAGAAATTCAGTCTGGATACATTAAAGAAATTCCTCAAGGTGACAATGATTAACTTATTGAATAAGTTGCTCAGAGAAGTGGAGGACTCTTCTTCACTGGAATCATTTGATACTTGGCTTGACAGAGCCACAGATAGCTTAATGTAGAACCCTGCTTTTAATGAACGACCTGACAAGGTGCTCTTCAGAGGTCCCCAACTGCCATGGGCTGTTCTATGATAGTGGGGCTCAAAGTAAAGCTCAGGCATGAAAGAGGAGAGTTTGAAGATTTCTCTTGAGTTTGTATCTCCCAGAGGATGTATCAGATAATCAAGAGTAATGACTATTTAAAATGCTTGGAAACTTTTCCAGTCTGAATTTCACAGGCCTTCCCTGAGGCACTAGTCCTGAAGAAAATGATATTATGTTTATTGGAAGCACAGTATAAATGTAATTTTCCCCTGTCACATTGACATAAAATAATTGCTTGCACATTCTCTGGTTACAAAAGGTTCAGTAGCATTCTTGCCTGGCTCATTTATTTGATTCTGTACTAATTCTTTGGCATTGACAACATGACCACATCCCCAATTTGTACGGTACGTAAAACATTTCTTTTCTGTACAATGGGAGGTATACCAGGGGAGAGTTTCCTTAATTGGACTGTCTTTATCACAATCACTGATCCAGCATAACTGCATGAGAGTTTGAAGCCTCGGTTATTTTGAATGTAGATCACTACTTGCCCAGTTTAATCAACTCTGTGTCAATAGTCTAGTAAGTAGTTGAGGAAAAATGTCCCCTTCTGTATCAAGAGAGACATGACACATGACATGTGAGTCCAAATAAAAAGCACAAACCAAGCCATGTATCCAGTGCTTTTTGATTCTTTTTATGTATTCTGATGTCTACAGATTTGAAAATGTGCCTACAATTTGAGAAATTAAGAGAAAATGTAAGACAAAACTCAGTGATAGCTGGTGATATTTAACAATGTTTGTTAGTAATGGTTACGCCATTGTTTGTCTGGGTAAGACTTCCATAAATCTATCACAAGCTTGGTAAAAAAATAATTCTATAAACATTTTCCAATTGTAAGTAAATCAAGAATTCATTTAAATCAAGCATTTTCAGAGAGGCAACATGCTACTTTAGGAGAAATAATTAGTCTGATTTGAACAATCATATCAAAATCTCTTTCGTTTTGCAGGGCTCTTTTCCTACCCTATTGAAGAGTAAATATTTTGGAAGGAGCCTATATTTTCCATGTCAAAATTGTCTTTTATTTGTTTTCTAATTTTAGTTTTTCCTTTTACTATCAATTCTACTTCTCACCTTTTATTCCAAATGAAAAAAGCGAAAAATAAGAAGGAAGAAAAAAGAAAATAAAGTGGCTAAATATTATTAGGATTGTAACTAACCCCATCTTTTTAAAAATAAACATCATAGAGTGAAGAGAAGCGTATTTCCTTTTCCTCTCTTATTTTGTTTCGTTTTGCTTTGCTTTGCTTTGTTTTGTTTGTTTGCTTGTTTGAATCATATTGTTCAGCAACCAGTTGCTGAAAATGATGACATTTCATAGCCAACTGAAAAACATTTAGAAAAATCAAATGAAACAGAAGGTAAAGAAAACAGTCTCATTTAAACAATTCACTTGATCTCATTCCACTGTAGAATGCATCAAGTATTAGGAAGTTAGACAGATGACTTTGAAATTATATCTTGATGATATCAAGATATCAAGATGAAATGATATCAAGATATCATTTCACACACACTTCTCACAACTTTTTTTTGATATTTCAAGATTTATTTACTTTTTTAACAGAGCATGATTTTTATGGAAACTTCCGTTACTGAGTCATTTACAAGCAAATTATTTCATTCTTACAAGAAAAGCATGTTCCTATGACAATTAGCTGAATATGTGATGTTGCTTTCAGTTCATGTGGAGATTTCACACAGGTCTCTATAGATATATGAACTCTTTCTTCCCTTCTTTCATGTGAAAATGCCTTCCAAGCATACCTCTATTTTTTGTCATCTGCAAACAAAACTCTCCTAAAATCACTACATACACTCAAAAGCTAGAGAAAATGGAATAAAAATGAATTTCCCAGTAGATTTCCTTAGTTGAGTGATTTCATATTGTTACAATTTGAAAGTCCTAGCATAAGATTTCAGAGGATGATATAAAATAACACTGGATTTCTTTTAGTAAGGGCCAATTTAGAGAGGAAAGATGACCTGGGGCTTCCTGTAAACTTGCATATCCTTCTACAAGCATTATAATTTATGTTTTCACTCTCCAAAAATCTGTAACAAAAAGATTGAAAGAAGTTATATAATCTTTTGTGACCACAGAATTCCAACTCATTTTCCATTTCTATCTTTTGTGTTATGGAGGAACTTAGACAAACGCATAAAATAACATATTGGTATCTTTCAATACAACATGCTTGGATATGTGTCTGTGCCTAAATATGTATCTTTGCCAAAATTTGACAGTTATTACCTTTTACATTCACAAATCAATATCTCCCATGAAAACACCTGAAAAACCTTCAGAGATAAAGTAGTAGAAAATTGTCTTTTAAGTCTTATGAGGAGTGGCTGAAGGAGCTGGGACTGTTTACTCTGGAGAATAGGAGGCTCAGGGGAGACCTCATTGCACTCTACAACTTCCTGAAGGGAGGTTGTGATGAGGAGGGGTTTGGCCTCTTCTCCCTGGCAAAAAAACAGGACCTGAGGAAATGGCTGCAAGCTGTACCAGAGGAAGTTTAGATTAGACGTAAGGAAGAACTTTTTCTCTCAGAGGGTGGTCAGGCACTGGACTGGCCTGCCCAGGGAGGTGGTGGAGTCGCCGTCCCTGGCAGTGTTCAAGAGGCGTCTGGATGAGGAGCTACGATATATGATTTTGTGGCTTGTGGTAGCAATGGTAATTGGTGGATGGTTCAACTAGATGATCTTGTAGGTCCTTTCCAACCCTGTGATTCTGTGATTCTACGATTCTATGAACTTCTAATATATACGTATTTTTCTTCATTATTTCCTGATACTCAGTGTTAGCATGAATAATGTGATCTAAAATAATATTTGATTGTGCCATTAAGATTATTTTGTTTAAATCTCCCTATTCTGTAGGTTTTCATCTGGCTATTAGTGATTTAACAATTTCTGATAGATGCAGAGAAAAAATTGCTTATTTCACTTAGAGTAAATCAGATTAGGATAAAATCAGTTTGTTGAGTTCTTAAAAACATGCAGTTAATTTAATTTGAAACCATAATTTTCATCTCTTTGTCTGCATTTGGGACAGACATTTCCAGGACATACAGGTCCACCACAGAAAGGACAAATAAAGACGCAGCCTGGAGTACCCAGTGGGCCCTTACCACCGGGTTGCTTCTGGTAGGCTAACCGTGTAAACCTGTTCATCTGTCCATATGATTTTCTCTCTGATCCTAACTTTAACTCTGTCATCACACAAAAATCACTTCTGAAAATTCTTATGGTTATGTCCATACTGAGAATTGAGCAGTCAAGCAGATATTGCACTTGACTAGAAGACATACACTTTCAAAAAAACTTCATCAGGTCTTCAAAGTACAGTGTAATGACTCACCAGTTCCTTTCTAGCACACATCAAACACTATTTAAAGTTCATTTCAGTGTACATTGCTAAAGTGAGAGGCTTTCCATCATTTTCTTAAAATAACGTTCTACTGTCTAAAAGGTCTTCTTGTTAAGAAGATTATTTTCTTCATGTTTAGCTTAAATTTGTCCCTGCATTTTACCCTTAAATCCCAGTTAGATTTCCTCCACCACCTAATATATTCCCAAAATATAACTATATTTTCCCCCTTGAAATTTCTAGGGATGTTGGAGGTATAACTTCAGAACTAACACATTTATCTAAAGGAATTTCTAATTTAACTGGAATCAAGCCTGAAGGTGAGCCAGTACACTTACCTTACTACAGTTTAAGATGTGTCTCATATTTGCTGTGGTAGGGAGACCATTTTTCTAGAGGTCTTTTCTATTTCATCCTAAACCCCACCCCCAGTTCTAAAGTAAAAGCCAGACCTAGTCAGATCTGAAAGCTAGAGTCTTTCGCCTTTCTGACACTCTCCTCTTTCATTTCTCATGTTCTTCAGGGTAGAAAAGAACTTGTTTGACATATGAAATTTAACAAGACCAAATGCCAGATTCTGCACCTGAGATGATGAAACTCTGGATAAGGAGTAGATTAGGGAGTGAGAAGCTGGAATGCAGTTCTGAAGAAAGGGATTTGGAGATTTTGGTTGATGATAAGCTCAATATGAGTAAACAGTGTGACTTGATAGAGTAAAGCTAAGGAAAGAAATTAGTGTCCCACTACAGTCAGCTTTTTGTTTACAATTTTAGGCTCCACAATCTTAGATGGATATAAAAATATTTGAATATATCCAAAGGAGAACTGTGAAAAGGGTGAAAGTTTTAGAGGTCAAAATATATGAGAATTTCATGAGGTGCCTTGGTGCACTCAGCGCAGAGCAGAGGAACTGAGGGGAGACCTGATGGTGGCTGCAGCTCCTCACAGGGAGTGCTGAGCTCTGCTCTCTGTAACAGCAACAGGGCCTGAGTGAATGGCATGGAGCTGTGTCAGGAGAGGGGCAGCTGGGGGTTAGGGAAAGGGTCTGCACCAGAGGGCGGTGGGAATGGAACAGGCTGCCCAGGGCTGTGGGCACAGCCCTGGGTGCCGGAGTTCAGGGAGTGTCTGGATAATGCTCTCAGACATAGGGTTTGGATTTTGAGTGGTCCTGTGTGGAGCCAGCAGTTTGACTTGATGGTCCTTGTGAGTCCCTGCCTTCTTGGTGTATTCTGTGATTCTATCTAGGCAGGAGGTGTTTTGAGTCTTGATTTTGAACATTAATTGACATGGCTCTTGACGTATGGAGCCTAAAGTTGAGATGTGAGACACACTAAAAATAAAGAGTATAAACAGTGCTGACCCTTTAGCTTGATTGTACATCCAAATTTGAAATTATATTTACAATGGCTAAAAAAGCAAGTAATTAGATCATTAGATAATATCAGCTGATGGAAGTGAAAGATATGCAACTATTTACTGTATTTCTCTTTATTTTGTAAACAATTTTTTCTCCAGAACCGGTTTTCATTCCTTTTCATCTTGGTAGCTAGGTTCTAAACACCTTTCTATTCCTGAGGCCCAAAACTCATAAAGTCCACTATTCCCCATGGAGATAAGGGACAAATGGTCCACAGTATAAACATCAATAATATTGAACATAGTGTCCCAGAGAGTGAAACACTAATGTACAAATAAGATTTGTCCAAATGCTGCCAAACCTGCCACAGGGGACTTGTTGAAATACCAGTTGAGGGTTGCTGCACCTGCTAATTGCTTTACAAACTGCTGAATACTGTGATGTTTTATTTTCTCTGAAAGTTTCATAGCAGCTTAGTTCATACTCAAGAACGCTAGGGTGCTTCTATATCTTCCTCGAATGTGTGTTGATCCCATAATAGAATATGCCTCGCTCCTCACACTTCCTTTCATTTCTGTATTCCTATAGCTTCAACTATATCAATATGCAATGTGCAAGTTCCTCTGAACATGCTGTTAAATTCCTCTGCTCAGCCAGACCAAGAAAATGGAGACAGTGAGAAAGTTGAGGTAGAAGCCAAGGACTGTGAGGGGACACCTGGATCACAACACCCTTCCAGACTGTGCCGGAGCTGTAACACTCACCCTGTGGCCAGAAAGGCTATCAGCATCCTGACAGAGCATCATTAGAAAATCAAAGGGGCACAAAAATGATTAAGGGACTGAAGCATCAATCATATGAGAACCGTCTGAGAGAGCTTGGAACTGATCATCCTGGAGAAGTGTCAGGTTTATTTTACATATATGCATAAATACTCCATGGTAGAAGTAAAGACAACAGAGTCAAACTCTTCTCAGTGGTATCAAGCGATAGGATGAGAGGCAATGGGCGCAAAATTAACAGTAAGAAATTCCACCCAAACATAAGGGGAAAAAAGAAAGAAAAGATAAAACTGGTCACAAAACACTGCAAAAGGCTGCATAGAGAGACTGTGAAGCCTACATCCCTGGAGGTGGACATGGCTCTGAGAAACTCGCTTTCATTCACTCCGTGCTTACCAAGAGGCTGGACTTGATGATCTCCAGAAGTATCTTCCAGCTTCAACCACTCTAGGTGTTGTGGAAACATTGTTTAAAATATAGGGAAGAGCATTGGCTAATATAAATGAATATCCTTCCATGGATTTGAATGTCTCTGTTATTTTATGCACAAAAGATGTATGTTAGAAAAACATTTGGTAAAAACTAATGTAATAAGCCTTTCCTTAGAATTTCTGACTCCATATTTTAGTCAACTAGACACACAGGGAAGTGAATTTTTTATAAACAGCAAATTCCATTGGATAGAATAGAAGAAGAAAAAAAAAAAGTGGTTAAAATTCAAGTGGGAAATTAGTGACATCAAAACTTGTAGTAAAAATATGATCACACGATTAACTGGATTTTTGAAGAAAAAATCTCACCACATCTGCACTGCTTCATCTTTTCTACAGACAAAGATGGGATTTTCTGTCATTTGCATGCATTAATCCTCATGCCTCCTACAGTTATTATATTTTCTAAAGATATTTTATCATCTTCATGTATCTTTGCATGTTCTTTTCAATGGATAATATTTATAAAAATCCTAAAGAATTTATTTTTCTTCTACATAAAGGAAATTTTAAGAGTGCCAGTCCCATTCAATTTATTCTATGCAGAAAAACAAATCTTCATATCACGCTAGCATGGACAGATTAGAGCTCTAAATTAGTGGACTATAGCCCAGTCACAAAAACCCTGTGGTAAAACAATTATGTGAAACACACTTGCTACTGTTTCATTGCTCCTCTCCTATTTGCATTAATTTAATCAAAATGGAAAAGCTATTGTGTTGGCCCTACCAAAGAAACTAAACAAGCCAGTGAAAGTTATAGAACAAATAATTATGTGCTGAAAGAGGTTAATCTACCCAGCTTGGTCTCACTTTTACATGGAGAAAGCAGAAATTGCACTTTACATCTTTCTCTCTTTTTCTTTTCTTCTTTCTCTTTTTTTCATTCTTTGCCTTTCTTTCTTCTTTCTTCCTCTCCCTCTTTCTCTTAACTTAGTGAAGGTTTATATTGTTATTTTTTGCAGAGAATGAGTTTGTAGGGATGGTCCTCTGGACATCCCCCATTGTTATCCAGATTTTCCAGTTACAGTTAGAAGGACTGGATATATGGAATGAATATAGGGGCATATATGGATTCCCAAGAACTTGCATGGACTTCACACAGCATTTGGTGAGCATTTGATTCAGTAAGGTGATCTGAGAACAGCTTCACAGCTTTTCTTAGCCTAAGTCACTAAGATTTAGATCAATGGTGTAGGGAATTTAGTAGATGCAGGCACTCAGATAATATGAAAATTTTGAAGATGGGCTTAATATTTTCACTGACTCCTTTATGAATGCATGCTACTTTTCCGCATAGTAAGTGGAATATTTTCTCTGCCATGAAGGTGCATTCAAGGTGTCCTAGTAAATGTCAGCTAGCACAGGAGCGTCTCATATGATCCCTGTGGAGAAATGATGGCTTCTGTCTCTTCTTTTTTCATTTCCTTTGTGCTTACTCTCAAAAGGAATTGTATAACTTTACCAAATATGAGAGAATAATTTAAAAAGAATGATTCCCCATATGTAAGATGAAGGACTGTCTGACCTGGTATATGCTTCCCATTTCTCTTCCAGGAGGAAGACAAATATTAAGATGTTTTCCACTGTTTCTTCTTTAAGATGTCATCAACAATTATTGATTGTCAAGGTTAAATGCATTTACTCAATACATTCTACTGCTTTTTATTTTTTTCCAGATTTTATGTAATATCCAGACAAACTTCACTTGTCCATTTCTTGTCATGAACACAGGTGAAACACTTTTCTTTTATAAATCCCATCTTTGGCTTACTGTTTTTTTTTTGTTTTGTTTTGTTTTGTTTTTTTGTTTTTTTTGCTGTTCCTCAATTTTATTTCACTTAGTAGAAAGACAGAAGAATAAAGGAACTGAAAAACAACAATCATGCAGTGCTGCATTTTTCTTTTTCCCTACTCTTTAGACTCACACTCTTATCTTGAAAGTTTAGGGAAGATGAGAAACTAAGGATAATGAAATCACTTATGTTAGATGTTCATATTCACTGTGGTCTGTGAATTCACCTTCAAAGCTACAAATTCCAGTATAATGCACAGAAGGGTTCGGATTCCAGCAGTCCATATTGAGCTCATTTTTTCTTTTTAAATGAGTCTGGAAAAATTCCCATCTTATGTATGTCTGCTTTTCAAACCCGTACACCAGAGAGCTAGGCTGGCTTCGTGTATTTGCTGAGAATTAACTTCTCTCAGTTACTCTTTCCTTCTTTCCCAGTGAAACATCTGCACATGATTTCTAGTTGTCAATTGGCAAAAGGAAGCTGCAATACCCCTGTGACATTCACTGAGAGAGTTTGTGTGATCTATGTATAAATAGTACCATGTGACATCTGCTTTCCACTGAAGGCCAAAGACTAGATTAGCAATATTATCTAGGTATGTAGCTGGTGCTGTAATCAATCACTGCTGAAGTTACAAATAACCACCCCAAATCTCTTCAGTTTATACATAAGTATTACATGATTAAAATTTCTTTAAAGGAGAAAGTATGTAACAAGAGATGCAGAAAGGGGGAAAAAATCTATCTAATAAAGAGTAGCATTCAAGAGAAACTGATTCATGAGTATTCATTCGTGAGCTCATTTTAAGTTAAAACATGCTGATTATCATGAAGTATGAATAGTTCAAAATAAAGTCATGTTTAGGAGAAACAAAGTTCAGGTTCTAATATTTGTTTTGCATAATGGTAAGGCAAACAATTATCATAAGGGTTGAATTTTCATGACAGTGGGCTTCATTATACTGTCTGTAAACTCATGCTTATAGGATGCATTGACTACAGATATTTTTCGAGGTGAAGCTCACTAACTACACCATTGGTGAGGATAATTTACAAAAAATCAGAATGAGCAGGATGTTTCTCACATAATGTCATTAATTGAGATAAATGCTGTGAGGGCCTGCACTGGATTTAAAAGTTTTGTAATCAATATCTATGAATAATGATAATAATAATAGACAAAAAAGGGAGCAGAGGGTTTTAGAGTTATGACTAAATTATGTAGCATGAGAATTTTGACTGAAATGTGATGATGAAATTGAGAAAGTGTTGAAGAATGCAGGTATGAAGGTCAGAGTAGAGAAGCTAGAACAGTTTACAGAAGAGAAGCGTCCTTGGAGTGGAAGATGATAAAGCAGCTTACTCCAGTGACAAGGCTGCATAGCTTATCATTACAGGTTCTGCTGTGTCTGATATGTTGGTATAAATCCGTAATAAAAGCAATAATGCATTGTCCTAAGAGATTTTATCTCTGAAATAAATATTAAGCTTTCTTGCAACTTAGGTGATGGTCATTATTCCACCCAAAAAGATTGCACTGAATTCAATTCTCAGAAGACAGAGAAACGGTCATAATTTTATTTCCTGACTCATGCTATGTGAAAAGCTTGTGAGTGGCACAAATAATGATAGTACTATACACAGCACTGAAAACTGACTGGTCTTAGTCAATTCATTTTCTAACTGTATGGTTCTAAGCCTTTAAAATTACCCTGCTAGAAGAGAATGAGCAAAAGTAAATCATATGCAGTTTAGACTGTATTAATCTGGACTAAGTACTTGCTCTTCAGTTGTTGTACATCCTTAATTTTAGGTTACTTGAAAATCTAGATATTTTAAACATTTGCTCCATAGCTGGTGCTTTCTAAGACTTTGATCCATAATATAATCTATTTTCCGTAATTTGTTAATATGAACTGTCAGAATTCCGATTCAAATACACTAACTTTCAGAGTCAGTTATATTGCTCTGATTTATGTATGCTGCATTTGAAACTTCTTTAAAAATCTTAAACTTTAGAGTACTGATTTAGTATGTGAGTCTATAAATCTTACTGTTAAATGTTCAGTTTAATTTCCTGATTTATATACAAAAGATTTCATGCTATGTATGAACCATAATGTTAAAACTCTAATTTAATACTGTAGTTACTGTAAGAAGCATTAGTACATTAAACTATGCAACAGTTGAGAGTTTGAGATGAAAGTAATCAACAGTTTCTGCAGATTGCACCTCTGGCCCACCCTCAGCTGGTGTAAATCAAAATAACATCACTTTAGGAAGTTTCTCTGGCTCACAGCATTTATGAAACTTGCTCTTTACTCATTATATGAAAATAGAATTAGAAGCATTACACTTGGAATGGCTTAATAAAAGGAGATGTCATATGATAGAAATAAGTTTTCTCTTGTTCTCATCTCTTTATGATCTTAATTTGCTAGTCATCAAAGAAAATATACCTATAAGAGACTTGCTGTTACAGATGCTCTTGTGAATTTTCTGATACTTACATTTAATTTCAGATAAATTGTATGTTTGGATAGTCATTATTTTTTCTTGTTTTTTTTTTTTTAAAGATGATGCTATTCTAAGCCATAATTCACTGCTATGTTCAGTTCGTGCAGGATTTTGACTATATAGCTAATCTTTCTACACAATATAGCATAAAGCAATAAACTATTACTTTTGGTTTTAATAAACAATATGAGTTAGCCAAGTCACAAACATAAAATCAACTTTCTATGCAAGTAAAGATACTAGGAGAATTCAGGCTGAAACACTGCTAAGAATTATTTTCCCACAAACAGCTGCCTTTTTTAATAAATCTGTTACACAGCCCTAAAGCCCAAATAGCTGAGCATGGCAGCTGTGAGTTCCCCTGGGCTAGAGGAACTTTCCTGTTTTGGTAGTTTGCTCAGAGACTGATGTAGAAGCAAAGTATCTCCCATTCCCAAATGAACTATGCCTAATATGAAATGGTAGAGGAAAACTAAGCTGTATGTCTTCTGAAGGCTGAACAGGCCTCGCATGTTCATAAAGGGTGATAACATCAGCTTACTCCTACATTTTGTGCATGAGAGGTCTGCAATACTTTCTTGTCTCTAAACACCAATTTTACAAAACAGAATTTCCATGTGCAAATACTCAGGTTTCTTTATAACTGAAAATATTTTCTGTATTCAAAGCAGGGAGCTGACCTGATCTTACTTAAAGAGAAATGGAAAAAAAAAATTTCCTCTGCATACCACTGATTCACAGAATACTGTAAAAAAGGTTTCAACAAATTAACACTTCAGAGACAAGGAAAGTTGATCTGGGAATTTATAATATTTCTGTTAATTTACATAGTTTAATTGAAATAAAGAGGGGCCAGAGCATGTTATTTAGTTCCTATTTTCTATTATACTGCATTCTGTGCTTACAGTCTTTTTCTGGATTCCATGTAACCTTCCTAGATACGTATACTTTCCCATGTAGTCTTTAGGCAGCTGGACTACTTTGTACGTTTCAAACCCTTGGGACAGATCATCTGTCAGGGACTTCTCTAATTATTTTGCTCCTATCTGCATAAATAGGTGCTGGGGGAGTTGTATACTTCCGACAACTACCCAGAACAACAGTTTCTCTTCTTCATGAGGGGAAATCACAGTGACAGAAAATCTTTAAGTATGGCTGTGGATGTACTACACACTCAGTTGTTAGGGTCTGACATCATGAAGGCTTATCTGTTGGATTAAATTTTAGGTCCTGGGAGAAACACTTTGGAAGACAAAGTAGCCCTAAAATGCGTATGTTTTTCTCATGGAATTTTAATCAACAAAGATAACTAAAACATTTTGTTTACCTATTAAATCTTTGCTCTGAATAACCCATCCAAAATGAAAGATGGTAATTAAGGGTGCACTTGTGAGTAAAAATATAATGGGGGAAGGGTAGTGATACACTTTACCATGTTCCTTGCTTTTTTCCCACTAGGCAGTCTTTAAATCCTCTTCTGCTTTATAAACCTGAATGTCTCCTGCATCAAATTTAAAACTTCATGTAACTACAGAAACATAAAAGTGACAGCCATGAATTGTAAGTTAATGGTGTTTTGCTTAGAGGCTTGGTGAGGCTGCACCTCAAGTACTGTGTTCAGTTCTGGGCCCCTCACTGTGGCCCTGGAGTGTGATCAGAGAAGGGCAACAAAACTGGTGAGGGTCTGTAGTGCAAGTCATACGAGAAGAGGCTGAGGGAGCTGGGATTATTTAGTCTGAAGAAGAGGAGGATCAGGGGTGACATTATTGTTCTCTACAACTACCTGAAGGGAGTTGTCTCCCATGTAACTAGCAATAGGACTAGAGGGAATGGCCTCAACTTGAGCCAGGAGAGATTCAGGTTGGATGTTCTCAGAGACAATAGTCAGATACTGGAATGGGCTGCCCAGGGAGGTGGTGGAGTCAAGGCCCCTGACGTTCAAGAAACGTTTAGGTGTTGTACTGAGGGACACGGGTTAGTGGGAAATACTGGTGATATGTGGACAGTTGGACTGGATGATCTTGGAGGTCTTTTCCCTTGGTGATTCTATGATTCTATGAGTTGATAAAACAAATAACAGAAAACTTAAGCAGAAAATATGATTTCCAGGAAATGTATACGGATAACACAGAAGTAGAATATGCTGGTTATAGTCCTGTACTATCAATGTTTTTATAGACTTAGACTGTGTGAGTGCATGTGTGTGCACATGTGTGCATGATAAAATCAGATACTAGTGATTGCTATGAAAGTTAGTTTTAGAAAGACAGCACTCTTTTTGTTTTAGAGCTCATTTTCAGCAGAGGTTTTCCTAACTCAGAATTGTAGACTTCAGGAAAGCCAAGTGTCAAAAACTCAGCGTGCATGACCATGGCTCATCTGTATTCTTTAATATCCAGTTTATAATTGAGCCAGCTACCCCTTCCAAGTGCCAGTCAGTCATTTATAAACTGCTGGATCACATAATTCCAGGCACCGGTCATATCCAATCAGCATCTACAATTGTCACGGGGTTACCTGGACCAGTCTATGCCCGTGACAGGGACAGTGGGCCCAAGGGCCCCCTTCCCAGCCCCCCCCCCAAAGAGGAAGGAGAAGGGAAAAGGAAAGGAAAGAGAACAAACAGACCTCTAGGGAGGTAAACTTATTTTACTAACTATAATATAATATAATACAATCTAATTGAGATGGATAAATCAAACAAAGTGGAGAGAGAGAGTTAACGGAGCACTTGCCTCTTCGTTGGGAATCCAAAGAAGCAGCACCACCCCCCAGCCCACCCCTCCATGACGTGTAGGGGCAGGTAGCCGGATTAGAGTGTTAACACTTTAACTCCCAATGCACTACATGATGTTATGATGTGGAATACTGAAAAACCAAAATCACAAAACCGTGACATTCCACCCCTTATTCTACATCACTACATCATGCTCAATATACATATATATATATATATACATATATATACAAACAAACAATGATTAAAATACATTACACGTACATGTCCGTATAGATACACAGAACTACTAATTGCACTCCCCTAACATCAAATTCCCTTGTGGTACACATTGAACATCCCCATTTTTCTGCATCACCCACCAAGTGGACCCAGGTCCCTGGGCAAAAACAGTTCCACGGAGAGGTTTCCCCTTTCCAGAGGCTGGAAGGACCCAGACCGCTTTTCCCAACATGCTCTTTACATGTACTACAGGGACTTTATCTCCCTCTACAGTATGCAGGAAGCTGGATTGGGTAGGACCATCACGATTGATAGATCCTCTGGTATTGACCAGCCAGGTGGCTTCTGCCAGATTCTTCTCCCAGTTCTTAAATGTTCCACCGCCCATTGCTTTCAACATGGTTTTTAACAACCCGTTGTAGCGTTCGATCTTACCAGAGGCTGGTGCATGATAGGGAATATGATAAATCCACTCAATGCCATGATCTTTGGCCCAAGTATTTACAAGAGAATTTTTGAAATGAGTCCCATTATCTGACTCAATTCTTTCTGGAGTGCCATGTCGCCACAGGACTTGTTTCTCCAGACCCAATATGGTGTTTCGGGCGGTAGCATGGGGTACTGCATATGTCTCAAGCCACCCAGTGGTTGCCTCCACCATGGTAAGCACATAATGCTTACCATTGCGAGATCGTGGCAAGGTGATATAATCAACCTGCCACGCCTCCCCATATTTATACTTCTGCCATCGCCCTTCCCCCCAAAGAGGTTTCATCCTCTTGGCTTGTTTAATTATGGCGCATGTGTCACAGTCATGAATAACTTGTGCAATAGCGTCCATAGTCAAGTCCACCCCTCGGTCTCTAGCCCACTTATGTGTTGCATCTCTTCCTTGATGGCCCGAGGTCTCGTGGGCCCACCGGGCTAGAAATAATTCACCTTTGTTCTGCCAATCCAAGTCTAGTTGAGCTACCTCAATTTTGGCAGCTTGATCTACCTGATGGTTGTTTTGTTGTTCTTCAGTAGCTCGACTCTTGGGCACGTGAGCATCTACATGGCGCACCTTTATGACCATATCCTTTATTCGGGCAGCAATGTCTTTCCACAGTTCAGCAGCCCAAATAGTTTTACCCCTCCGCTGCCAGTTATTTTGCTCCCACTGCTGTAACCACCCCCATAAGGCATTTGCCACCATCCATGAGTCCGTATATAGATAAAGCATTGGCCATCTCTCTCGTTCAGCAACGTCCAAGGCCAGCTGGACAGCCTTTACCTCTGCAAATTGGCTTGATTCTCCTTTCCCTTCAGTGGCCTCTGCAACTTGTCGTGTGGGGCTCCACACAGCAGCTTTCCATCTGCGATGTTTCCCCACAATACGACACGATCCATCCGTGAACAGGGCATATTTCTTTTCATTTTCTGGTAGTTCATTGTATGGTGGGGCTTCTTTAGCACGCGATACCTCTTCTCCTGGTGATGTTTCAAACTTTTTACCTTCAGGCCAGTCCATGATCACCTCTAGGATTCCTGGACGACTGAGGTTCCCCATCCGAGCTCGCTGTGTAATCAGCGCAATCCACTTGCTCCAAGTGGCATCAGTCGCATGATGAGTGGAGGGAACCTTTCCTTTAAACATCCAGTTCAGCACTGGCAGTCGAGGTGCCAGAAGGAGCTGTGTTTCAGTACCGATTACTTCGGAAGCAGCCCGAACCCCCTCATATGCAGCTAAGATCTCCTTTTCACTTGGAGTGTAGCCCTCTTCCGACCCCCTGTATGCTCGACTCCAGAATCCCAGGGGTCGGCCCCGGGTCTCTCCTGAGGCTCTTTGCCACAGACTCCAAGTGGGACCTTTCTCTCCAGCAGCGGTGTAAAGGATGTTCTTCACATCCTGTCCCGTCCGTACTGGCCCTAGGGCCACGGCACGGGCTATCTCCTGCTTAATCTGTTCAAAAGCCTGCTGCTGCTCAGGGCCCCATGTAAAATCATTCTTCTTCCGCGTTACCTGATAAAGGGGGCTTACAATGAGGCTATAGTTCGGAACATGCATTTTCCAAAAACCCACTACACCCAGAAAAGACTGTGTCTCTCCCTTGCTAGTGGGTGGAGACATAGCAGTGATTTTGTCGATCACCTCTGCTGGAATGTGACGACGCCCATCTTGCCATTTTATACCTAGGAATTGAATTTCCTGGGCAGGTCCTTTCACTTTGCTTCACTTAATAGCAAAACCAGCTTGCAGAAGAATTTGGATTATTCTCTCTCCTTTCGTGAAAACTTTTTCTGCTGTATTGTCCCACACAATGATATCGTCAATGTACTGCAGGTGCTCGGGAGCACCGCCCTGCTCCAATACAGTTTGGATCAACCCATGGCAAATGGTTGGGTTGTGATGAGTGGGAATAAACAAAATAAGGACTGGAGAGTGAAGAATATGGATGGAAAAGAAAGCAATACATTTGGCTATGAAAATAATTAAGAGTAGGAGAGCTTCCAGAAAAGGATAAACTGAAGGCTAGGAGAGATAGATAATTGAGGGAGAGAAAAAAAGAATTAATAATTTCAAATAATTTGCAAATTTTCAAATTACCTCAGGAATTTTGTGAAGTGTATGATCACTTTTAACATCATGGAAAATTGACTATTTAACTTCTAAATATTTTTAAGGAAACAGATATATTTTCTGTGGTGTTTGTCATATTTCAGATAGTCACCACAAAGAAAATTCAATCAAAAAACAAATACATATTTTGAATTTTCGTTGAACTTACACATGTTCTTTTCATGCTGAACAATACAAATTTAGTATATCAGTACCATTATAAGGATTTCTAACATTTTCTTATTAAACATTTTTGATGAAAGATCAAATTTTCTCTGTAAGAGAAAAGTAGTTCTTGAATAATGATCAGTGATAATAATGGTTTTATCAACATTAGAAAGTTTTAGTTGAAAATTTGGGTAAGTTTTGAAAAATTCCCTATACAAAAATGTAATCAAACATTTTTACTTAGTTTCAATTGTCAGGAATATCTCTCTGTCTATGTGTATATATGTGAGGTGGGTGGCTTCTATGCATACAGTTGAAATCAATATTGTTAAAGAATGTAATTCTAATATTTTTTTCTGATTTTGCTTACACTACATCTATAAGGGGTAATTCAAGATACTTATTTCAAGTTAACATGCTGTTTAAATAAGAAGTGGTTTAGCTAAACTGCACAAAATCCCTGTGTGAATACTATAATGAAAATTAAAAACTATTTAACTCCATGAGTTTAATTCACTTCCAAAGTAAATTAAGCCAAATCAAACAGAGGTCATTGCAATTTTCTATGAGATTGTCCAATCAGAGTTCAATACAGATTTAACAAGTCACTGTAAGAACTAATTAAAAATGATTTTTCTGATTGTTCTTTTATAGATAAGCTTGTTGACTTGGTTAGCAGTGTCTATCTCTGCAGGCTTCCTATGCAGGATATGTGCTTTCATTGGCTCAGTTCCCTAGTGCCTGTTCAGTAACAACCACAAAATGGTCCAAAGGAAGCAAAATTGTTCCAGGAACATAAAGTTAACTTAGGATGCTGATGGATTATTATAAAAGTGCTGGCATCCCAGCCTAAGCTAGAGCTCCCTTTTAAAATCTGGAGATTGGTGGTATAGCGGTTTAATGTAATCTTAAAAGAAATAAATGAATTTAGAATAGCAAAATTCTTTGAAATCTTACCTGACAATTTTCAGACTTTTTATTGTAAGTGAAGGAAGAATTGAGGAGTCTTACCTCTGCACTAATAAATAATTATATAGTAAAATAATTAATTTTTCATTTAATGCCATTTTATTCCAGACTAAGCATTTAAAAGTAGGGAAGTTGTTCCCCTGGGGAAACTATCTACTTTCTATCTTTGTTCTCCTTCATTAGAAATACGACAACTAATATATATGCCTCCTTAAAATTTCTCATAAATCTATATCTACTTGCAAGTCAGACTGAGTGGTCAAATGCCTCTGGGTGTAATGCAGGTATATTTTAGATTGCTGATCTTGTGTGTGTTATCTTTGTTAGTCTACTGAGTCACACAGGTTGGATTAGGAAGAAATAAAAACTTATGCTAGAGACACACGTAAGAAAAATACGGAAAAATTATTGATGCAGATTTTTCCTTAAGTAGAAAAATATCTTCTGGAATATCTCACTGGAAGTTGGAAGGACTACATTATTTAACAATTATAATAGTAATTATTAGAGAGGATGCAATATATAAATATATACCAGAATGCTCAGTTCAATGTGACCCAGGCCATTGCTGAGTATGGCAGGAGGGGTAAAACTGGGCTTCTCAAGGACTGGGTCACCAACACTGACCCCTTGCAGAGGGTTCTAAGGCTGGAGTGAGGGTGTAGGCACTCAGGTAGTGCCTTCAGTTGGGCACAGGTGTGTGAGCAGACAACAGACAGCAAAGGTAAGTGGCTCTAGGGATATGCCAAGAACATTTGACCTTACATAACACTGCTGTCCCACATGGGTCAGGGCCACCGGCCTTTTCATCACCTTTCCCTGTGCAAAGCCCAGCCCAGGGATGGTCATTGAGGGAGCTTACAAAGACTGTCCCCATACCATCACCAGCCAGGTCCTGCAACCCCCATGAGACACCCAAACCACTGACCAAACACTTGCCTGGGGTAGCCCACTGCCACATACATGCAGCACACACAAACCCTGCACTTGCTACCTCCCATCTCCCTGGACCCTTCTCATACTTGCCCTTGGGTCTGGTTCCTGTTCCTGCTGCCCCAGCCACTAGCTTCCTCCCACACAGTCCTGCTGAGCATCCTTCTCTCCCATCTCCTCTGGACCATGACTATGGGTATAGTCAAAATCTTATCCATGCTGAGCATTGTGAACTTCATGATGAAGGCCAGGAATCAGATAGATTTAGTCACTCAAGACCTCATGAAGCAACAGGAGTTGAGCCATGAGATGACTTGGCTGCTGTAAGAGATTGAGCAGAGAAGTAAGGATGAGAGCAAGCTTGCTGAAAAGCACGTGCTTCTCTCTATATGCTAGCACCGGGAATTCTGGGTATTTGCAGAAATCCTTCTTATGCTCTTTGGAATCTACTAGTTGCCCAGGCAGAGAAGAGACAATTCTGGCAGTGACAGTGAGGCTCTAGCAGTGATAAGAGGATAGAGGAAGAACAGGAGAATGAAGATGTGGAAGATTATTATGATGAGGAGTTGGAGAAGGAAGAGGAGAAGTGGGAAGAATTAGATCTCAGTAATAAACACCATCTAGTCATTAATGTAGACAGCACATGGAGTATCTGTTTGAGAAGCTGCCTGACGTATAGAAGATGGTGGAAGGGATGGTGCAGAGGAAATGCTAAGTCACAGCTTGAAACAGTGATTGAGCACCTGGTAGGAATGCAGGGCCAACCCAGGGGAACTTAGGTGCATGCAATGCACCTGGGTGACTGGAAGGGGTGGAGCCAGGATCCTCTCCTTCCCAGACCTCATTTAAGGGTTGGCAGTGGAGATAAGAATATCTCTTTAGAGATCTCTGTATACCAGAGGTCTTCTGAAGGTAAGCAAAGTCTTTCATTTATTTCTGCACCCATGGCTGTTATGTTTGAGTGAATCCTCACTTGCTGTAGCCTGGGGTCTTGCTGCTGTCACTGTTGCACTTTCCATTGTGTAATGAATGGCAAGGGTGATCTCTGCATCTTCAGACTCCTTTCCATTTTTGTGATGGAGCTGCAGAGAGCCAGAGGGGTGGCTGTAGCTCTGGCTGAGGACAACCTAGCTGTTTATTCCTTTGAACACACCAATAACCAGCTAATGTTTCTAGCCTCCTCTGTTCTCTTAAAAATCTCCTTTGATGGAGATCTTCAAAGGTGCACATGGATGGATTGTTCTTTGGATAGTCTTGGTACAAATAGCTAAGGTGGTTAGGAGAATTTTCCCATGTAGTTTAGGCTGCTCAGTAGAAATAGGTCTGCATTAGATAAGGACCAAATTGTGACTACGTTTCAGGAGTCTAACAAACTCATCTGGAGAGTCCCATTTGGTTCAGCTGAAGATGCGGCTGCAAGGAGTCTTGCAGCAGAGACTCCCACTACTACCTGAACAGCAGTTATCAACCCTATTAGGAGAGCAGATTCCCTTCAAAAGTGGTAATGTATGAATAAAGCAAATCAGCTTGTTTCAGAAANATAATAATAGACAAAAAAGGGAGCAGAGGGTTTTAGAGTTATGACTAAATTATGTAGCATGAGAATTTTGACTGAAATGTGATGATGAAATTGAGAAAGTGTTGAAGAATGCAGGTATGAAGGTCAGAGTAGAGAAGCTAGAACAGTTTACAGAAGAGAAGCGTCCTTGGAGTGGAAGATGATAAAGCAGCTTACTCCAGTGACAAGGCTGCATAGCTTATCATTACAGGTTCTGCTGTGTCTGATATGTTGGTATAAATCCGTAATAAAAGCAATAATGCATTGTCCTAAGAGATTTTATCTCTGAAATAAATATTAAGCTTTCTTGCAACTTAGGTGATGGTCATTATTCCACCCAAAAAGATTGCACTGAATTCAATTCTCAGAAGACAGAGAAATGGTCATAATTTTATTTCCTGACTCATGCTATGTTAAAAGCTTGTGAGTGGCACAAATAATGATAGTACTATACACAGCACTGAAAACTGACTGGTCTTAGTCAATTCATTTTCTAACTGTATGGTTCTAAGCCTTTAAAATTACCCTGCTAGAAGAGAATGAGCAAAAGTAAATCATATGCAGTTTAGACTGTATTAATCTGGACTAAGTACTTGCTCTTCAGTTGTTGTACATCCTTAATTTTAGGTTACTTGAAAATCTAGATATTTTAAACATTTGCTCCATAGCTGGTGCTTTCTAAGACTTTGATCCATAATATAATCTATTTTCCGTAATTTGTTAATATGAACTGTCAGAATTCCGATTCAAATACACTAACTTTCAGAGTCAGTTATATTGCTCTGATTTATGTATGCTGCATTTGAAACTTCTTTAAAAATCTTAAACTTTAGAGTACTGATTTAGTATGTGAGTCTATAAATCTTACTGTTAAATGTTCAGTTTAATTTCCTGATTTATATACAAAAGATTTCATGCTATGTATGAACCATAATGTTAAAACTCTAATTTAATACTGTAGTTACTGTAAGAAGCATTAGTACATTAAACTATGCAACAGTTGAGAGTTTGAGATGAAAGTAATCAACAGTTTCTGCAGATTGCACCTCTGGCCCACCCTCAGCTGGTGTAAATCAAAATAACATCACTTTAGGAAGTTTCTCTGGCTCACAGCATTTATGAAACTTGCTCTTTACTCATTATATGAAAATAGAATTAGAAGCATTACACTTGGAATGGCTTAATAAAAGGAGATGTCATATGATAGAAATAAGTTTTCTCTTGTTCTCATCTCTTTATGATCTTAATTTGCTAGTCATCAAAGAAAATATACCTATAAGAGACTTGCTGTTACAGATGCTCTTGTGAATTTTCTGATACTTACATTTAATTTCAGATAAATTGTATGTTTGGATAGTCATTATTTTTTCTTGTTTTTTTTTTTTT
>JACDJE010000033.1:543051-630508 GCA_016647715.1 Pavo muticus | reverse complement strand
TTTTTTTTTTTTTTTTTTTTTCCTTAAGTATAATAAAACTGCCCAGAATTAAATGTGAGGTAGATCACAGTTGCATAACAGTAAATTTACTCTGAAACAAATAAAAAAATAAAATAGAGCTTTAAAACTGTTTTGAGCAAAATGTCCAAATCTTAGTAACTCTGGGTTGAGAGAAATCCAGAGCTGGGCAACGGGGAGCGCTGGCTTGCAGCCAGCTTTAACTCAATGCGTGATAGAACACTACCTTTGTCCTATTCTAGTGCCAGTTACTTTCTATATTGAACCCATAAATTAATGTATTTTGCTCTTGTTGAAGAACAATATGAACTGGAGAAACCTAGAAGTTTTCTGAGATTTGGAACAGAACCCATGGTATCTAGTGCTACAATTCAGAAACTTATAGGAATTTCTCTACTAAGAAACTTTGTTCCATAGTGGATCCATGTTTTTTTAGAAGACTGGCAATACCCTTCAATTTTATAATGTGAGTATGTTTGAGTAGTCTTTCAGTGACCTGTTCATGGTTATATTCAACTTCATAATAGCATTTAGCACAAATATTGTAAGCAGCTCAAGACAGCCAGGAGGTTCCAACTTTCCCCTAGTTGTCCAGTTTGGTTTACTTTGACTTTAGTGGGCTTAAGGTTACCATGTAACTGTGTGTCTTCCTTGCTTTACTGAGCATAGACACTAGAGTGTTACAGAGTATTGCCTGATCTGCATCTATTGTATTTATAGTGTCCTTCTCAATCAGATTACACATCCACAGTTCTCACTGATATTTCTCATTGAATCCTTAGATCCAATCCCTGGCAGTTTCTCTGCCTCATATAGTCATGAAATGTCAGTACAAACACTGACTTGCCAAAGGACTTTAGCTGTCTAGTTTTGGATAAGCTCAAGGGTGAGGTAGGGGCTACTTCCTCTTCCAACAAGTTCCAGAACTTACCCCAGAATAATAGAAGCAAGACAAATTTACAGTGAATTGTGCTTTTCTGGATTGTATATATCTTTAATCTATCATCTCAGAGTTAAATTTAAAGCTATTACAGACTTGAAATTCAGAAGAAAACTATATTTGATCATTCCTATTTCTGGTCCAATAATGAGCGAGCATAATCATTCTTGATTTTTTTTTTTAAGAAATAACCTTACTAAGTATTTAATTTTCTTATTTCATATGTGGAATATAAATGATACCTTGCTTCTGTACAGTTTAATAATAGCTATGTATAAAGTAATATTTAGAAATTTCTTAAAGTAACACTTTTTTTTTCCAGTACAGAAACCATGTTTTTTCCTGATCTATGGAATTTATAGCATTTTTTTTTTAAGCTAAACATTTTAATACCTAAATATAAACACTATAGAATACTATAGTCTTAAATACTGGGATGGGAAATTCAATCATTTCATGAGTTATTCACAGTTAATTCATTCACAGTAAAGTTACAAGTAACAGAAGTGTCCAAATGAGGGGAAAAAAAAAAAGGAAAAAACAGACATACTTTTTTTAATCAATAGAACTGACATTTAGTTTAACATACCTGTGAAAAAAGAGGTTATGTGGTTTTTGTGATGGTGGTGGTTGTCATTTTTTTTTTTATGGTAACAATTACACATTATAAGAATTGGAACTACATGTTGGCCAAAATATTTTTTGACCTTGAGAATTTATCAGTTTGATTTTTTTTTTTTTTAATCTATCTGAACAGGGGAAAAAAGTTGGCCAAACCAGGCGGTTCCTGCAATATGTTGAAGACAACTTTCTGATGCAGATGGTGGAGGAACTGATGAGGGGAGGGCTCTTACTGGATCTTATTCTCACTAATAAGGAAGGGCTTGTTAAGGAAGTAAAGGTCGGGGGCAGCTTGGGTTGTAGTGACCACGAGATGGTGGAGTTCAAGATCTTGAGTGGAAGAAGCAAAGCAAAAAGTAGGATTGCTACCCTGGACTTCAGGAGAGCCGACTTTGATCTCTTCCGGGACGTACCTGGAGCTATCCCATGGGCTAGGGTGTTAGAAGGTAAGGGGGGCCTGTGAGAGCTGGTCTGCATTTAAACAGTTCTTCTTCCAAGCTCAGGATTGGTGCGTCCCTGTGAGCAAGAAATCGGGAAAGGGTGGCAGGAGACCTGTGTGGATGAGTAAGGAGCTCATGCGCAAACTCAAAGGGAAGAAGGAGGTCCATGAAATGTGGAAAAAGGGTCTGACCACTTGGGAAGAACATAGAAATGTTGTCACAGAGTGCAGGGATGCGACGAGGAAGGCTAAAGCCCGCCTGGAATTGAATCTGGTAAAGGAGATAAAGGATAATAAAAAAGGCTTTTTTAAGTATGTTAACAGTAAAAGGAAGACTAGGGAGAATGTGGGTCCCCTGCTAAGTGAGGGGGGTGTCCTGGTAACAGGGGATGCTAAGAAGGTGGAGATACTGAACGCCTTCTTTGCCTCTGTCTTCAGTGAACAAGCTCTCCCTCAGGAATCCCAGACCCTGGAGGTTACTGAGAGGGTCTGGGGAATGGAAGACTTCCCTTTAGTCAGGGAAGAGGTGGTCTGAGAGTGCCTAGGCAACACCAGTGTTCATAAATCCATGGGACCCGATGGGGTGCATCCACGGGTTCTGAGGGAGCTGGCTGAGGTGATTGCTGAACTGCTCTCTATCATCTTTGTGAGGTCTTGGAGAATGGGGGAGGTGCCTGAAGGCTGGAGAAGAGCCAATGTCGCTCTGGTCTTCAAAAAGGGCAAGAAGGAAGATCCAGGTAATTACAGGCCAGTCAGCCTTGCCTCTGTCTCTGGAAAGGTAATGGACCAGCTTGTGCTGGATGCCATCTCCAGACAATTGGAAGAAAAGGAGGTTATCAGGAGTAGCCAGCATGGATTCACCAGGGGGAGGTCATGCTTGACCAACCTGGTAGCCTTCTATGATGTCGTCACTGGCTGGGTGGATGGGGGGAGAGCAGTGGATGTAGTCTACCTTGATTTCAGCAAGGTGTTTGATACTGTCTCCCACAACATCCTTATAACAAAGCTGAGGAAGTGTGGGATAGATGAGTGGACAGCGAGGTGGGTTAAGAACTGGCTGACTGGCAGAGCACAGAGGGTCGTCGCTGGCGGTGCAGAGTCTGGTTGGAGACCTGTAGCTAGCAGTGTTCCCCAGGGGTCGGTGCTGGGGCTGGTCTTGTTCAACATCTTCATCAGTGACCTTGATGAGGGGATAGTGGCCACCCTCAGCAAGTTTGCTGATGATACGAAGTTGGGAGGATTGGCTGACATGCCTGAAGGCTGTGCTGCCATTCAGCGAGACCTGGACAGGCTGGAGAGCTGGGTGGTAAGAAACCAGATGAGGTTTAACAAAAGCAAGTGTAGAGTCTTGCACCTAGGGAGAAATAATTGGATGCAGTGGTACAGGTTGGGGGATGACCTGCTGGAGAGGAGCTCTGCAGAGGTACCTGTGTGTCCTGGTGGACGACAGGTTGGTCATGAGCCAGCAGTGTGCCCTTGTGGCCAAAAAGGCCAATGGCATTCTGGGCTGCATTAAAAAGAGCGTGGCCAGCAGGTCGAGGGAGGTGATCCTCCCCCTCTACTCTGCCCTGGTAAGGCCTCATCTGGAGTACTGTGTCCAGTTCTGGGCTCCCCAGTACAAAAAAGACAGGGATCTCTTGGAAAGAGTCCAGCGGAGGGCCACAAAGATGGTGAAGGGCCTGGAGCATCTCCCCTATGAAGAAAGGCTAAGTGAACTGGGTCTGTTTAGCCTTGAGAAAAGAAGACTGAGAGGGGACCTGATCCAGGTCTATAAATATCTAAGGTGTGGGGGGCAAAGTGGCGAGGCCAGACTCTTTTCAGCAGTGTGTGGAGACAGGACAAGGGGAAACGGCCAGAAACTGGAGCATAGGAAGTTCCGCACCAATGTGCGCAAGAACTTCTTTACGGTGAGGGTGACGGAGCACTGGAACAGGCTGCCCAGGGAGGTTGTGGAGTCTCCTTCTCTGGAGATATTCAAGACCTGCCTGGACACCCACCTGTGTGACCTGGTGTAGGGAACCTGCTTAGGCAGGAGGGTTGGACTTGATGATCTCTGGCAGTCCCTTCCAACCCCTATGATTCTATGAAAAAATTTCTATTCTATTTGAACAAAATCTCACTGAAGCTTAAAATATGCTGCTTCTACTTCTGACAGAAGTTCCATCTCCTCTTCTTTGGATGAAAAAACACAGTTTCCTCATAGATCACTGGTTTTAGATCCTACAGCAAGTAAGCCACACTGAATGATCAGCAGTGCCCTAGCTCTGCATGTATTTTTCTGAGTGTACTCAATCCAGAAAATCAATAACATGCTGACAGGTAGAGTCATATTTTGAATGCAGACATGTTTTTCAACTGAAATCCTGTTTTTATTCTGCAGAGTCATATACTTTCTGCTTGGTTGTTTGTTTGGATATTGTGATGTACTATTCTGTGGATTTTACTGTTTATCCTTAGACTGACTGATTACGTTGTGATAGTGATATTTTTATGAAACTGACACAAAATAAATACTTTTAGTATTGACGTCATGTCTAAGGAGAAGAATGTAACAAACTGTTGACAACTAGCTGGGTGTGGGGGTAGATCACCACATTAAATAGCATTGAATATTTAATTAAAATGCAGGTATGCTTTTTTGATTGTTTTTCCTGTAATGTATGTAATGTATGTATGAACTAGCTCATTCCACAATTGAAATGAGCTTTCTCTATAATTAAGGACACAAAAATCAGAAACTGAGATCTGAATGACACATTTGCAACATATGCAGTGCAGATCTTGAATTTTGATTTTGAGTTTTCTATTCCCTAGCAACTGCAAGTCACAACATTACACCAAAGAGAAAAACAAAAACTCTGTATGTTATATGCATACGGACTGACATCATTGTATCATAGCCTTGTTTCCAAAACTATTTTGAGTTTTTTTCCTAATACTTTGGTCGAAGGCAAGGGCAGAAAGAATGGCTTTTGAAAGCATGTACAGAAATGTTTTATCTTGGCTCCCAAGAATATCAGAAGATCTAAGATAAATAAAATCTAAGGTAGTTTCAGGATATCTTCAGGAAATTCTTTAAATGAAGCACAAATAAAACTTGTGTGGGTTTTCTTTGACTACCTGAACTAAGTTTTCAGAGTTGATTGTTATGTATACTAATAATACTGATTACAGACTGTCATTCTATATCTATATTACTATACTAGGTAAGTAGAAAATGTTCTGCATAATGCAGCAATAAAAAATTCTGAGAGTTCCGAATGGAGCATCTAGTAATTCAAGTCCAGTTTGATCTGAGATTTTTTTACGTATGCATACATGCATATAAAACATATTAAAATATTTTAACAGGCATACAATACTGAGTAACAGTACTTCTGTTAGCAAAAGAGAACTTTCAATATCTGTAATAAATGTGTCATATCATTTAAGCATATGCTGCTTTGGTAAATAGAAATTGCAGATTTACATTCAAAGATAAACCTTATATTAATAGTAGTAGTAGCAGTGGCAAAAGTAGCAGTAGTAGTTTTACTTATTGGCCTTCCTCTCTCTTTTGTTAGTTTTCAGTTTGTTTTTTTTTTTTAACATATGTGGCCATATGATTACCACACTCTATCTCTGATTTCTTTCCTCTTTATACTCATTGTAACAGATCCATTCTGCCTTATTCCTTCTGCGTATTTTTATGATATGCATTTTTTTCCAAGAAAGCTACATTAAATTTAATATTGCAATTAAATATAGATTATACTACATCAAAAAAAAAAGTAAGGGAAAATTGACAAAACATTTTCCAAAAGCACTTCAAGTCTCAATCCGCAGTTTTTCAGTTATTTCCTCAAAAGCTGTCAGGAAATGAGAACAAGCAGGAAAAGAATATTAAATGTGTACAGTGAACCCTTTCTTCTCCTTTTGACCTGCATTGGTCAAAATATGCTCTAGTTAAAGTTCTAAATGCTGTTGATAGCTCAATTACTGCAGGGATTTGTATTGTTTTTCCTTTCCAGCCTGGGTAAAAATTATTAGAGAAGAGCAATTACATGATTTCCCACTTTTGTTGTAGCTACAGTACAGTAGTATCTTATCACAAGGTAATGCTTATTATGATAGTGGAGACTTACAGATTAATATCTTAATTAAGAAGATGCAACACCAAACATTCACTAAGATTTTTGATGAGCAAAGTTCATTAGCATTATTTATTTTCACATGCTCTAATTTTATTTCTCTTTCCACGAATTCTTCTCCAATAGTAAGATTTGACACCATTCCTTACTGATGATACATAATTGTTATATTTTTCTGAATAGAAAAATGAGTAGCCTGCTGAAAATAAGTTACAAATTCATGAGACTAGCATACCACTTAGGAGACTTGCTAAACTTTGCTTTCAGTAGTTTCATGTTCTAAATACCCATACCTTGAAACTGCAAACTAATTGAATATGACTCTGAAAACCACCTAATGATCATTATAAAAATCAACATTAGCTTTATGGTACAGATAGCATGGTAGTCTTCCATAGATAATACACCTGTAGGGGAAAGGATTTAGATCTCATCTTTTCAAAAGCATCAAATGTACTGCAGTATTTGTATGTAAACAAATAATAGGAAGAGAATAAGAGAGTCATTTTCCCACTATGTTAAGAAAAAAATATCACCTTAAAAGTATTGTGCCAAAACTCTGATCAAAAGTACAAATTAAAGCAATGGATAAGGTACTGAAGAACTTCAGGAAATCTCTTTATCATCAATTTTTCAGGCTTATGAAATACTCATTTTTGTTAATTTATGAAGTATAGAAGTACTGGTGTTGAAAGGTCTGCTAATGTTTATGTGATATTGTGTTACTCAGAGCTCTTGTACACTAAATAGAATTTTTTTTTATGAAAGTATAGATTTTTTGATGGTGAAAAATAGACTGAGTCACAGGTCAAGTATAAAGAATGTCAGGTTTGAATTATGTCAGTTTTTCTTAATTATGATGTGTATCTACTATGTCCTTTTAGGGGCATTCATATATCAAAGCAACACATTAGTCAGTTCTGAAAGAAATCAATTTGAAAACACACTTTTTGAATAAAACTTTAAGAAGAAAAAAACCACGCCTCCAAAAAAAGCCTAAGAACTTTTATTACTTTGTATGCATGATGAAACAGAACCATTGAAAACTGTTAGAATAACACAAAGAGAGAAGAAAAAGCAGAAAACCTTACTAAACTGAGACTAGTGTATCCCTGTGTATCTAATTATACAGAGAAGTGCCTAGTGTTATTTATGAAAATAGTCTCCCATCAAAGGTACATGGACAGTCTAGAAGTGAACTGTTTGGCTCTGGATTGAGAAACTTGTTTAAATCCTTGCTCTGTTGATAGTTTCTTGGGTGATGCTGAGTAGGTTTGGAATCAAAAGAGTACCTGGATAACTATGAGGATAATTGTTTTAAATGTAGTTAAGAGGGAAGTAATTGTCTTTTAACAAGTAGAAATTTGTCACCTCAAATTAAGGTACTTCATAATAAATTCACAATCTACACTTACACTGGTCACTGATCATTATATTCTGAAGATTGTAACCAGTAGTCCAATGTAAGTAGTGTCACTGTGTGATTATTGTTTCATCACATACTGAAGGTCTTGCTTTTTGACTTTTTGGTGTAGATAAGTAGCAGTATTGAATCAGTTTCCAGAGTCAATAAAAAAATTAAAAGCCAGTGTTATTGTCTGTGTGTTGTCCTCAGTAATGTATATTTATTAGCACAAAATTCAAGGTATAGTCCTTTAATGAATGAAAATGTTCTGCGGTGATGATAAATGAAAATAGGCAGTGATGTAGCAGGTAGAAGTGTAATAACACAACTCACAGGGCGTTTGTTCTATTCCTAAGTGCTAATAAATCAAGATTCACTTATATGTAGAGAGTTTTGTAAAGAACTCCATAAATCCTTGAAATCTCATACATACTGCACTGAACTCTGAAACAGCATCTGATTTCCATAAAACATTTTTTCAACTCTCAATGCAGTAAGTATTCTGAAGGAAAACTTTACTCAAAGACAAATTTTAAAATATCAATCAGGAACCACAATTCCATTTTGAGGCTTACAGAAATGTGACACTTTTGTCTATCTCTAAAAAATAGATTTTTATAATGAAAACTGAGATAAAAAATTCTCATTGCAGTTGACCACCTTAACTATAGTACTTAATGATTTATCTATCTCCCCAAAGCTATCTACAGATATTTCTACAAGAGAAGGAAAGAGAGATTTTGTAAAAGAAGGGTAACTACATCTGTGTGCTGTTTTGGGAGGCCTTCTACCTACATATTTAACTTTCAAGTTGTTACTTAGATAAATTCAATCTATACAAGCAATATAATTTTCAGAGCACTAACTCAAATATTACCAGGAATTCTTAGGGTAGAGAACTCTACAAATTGAAATAAAAAATATTTAAATTTGCTGCAGAGCATTTGTTAGTCTTCTATGCTAACATGATCTTCACAGGATTAAAAAATGCAGATATTTCTGTTTAATTTCTCCATAAAAGTAACTTATGTGATGCTTAGAGGACTGAGGAAGAAGGAGGAATCATATGAAAACCTTTTCAGAATAGTGAGAGAGTTGTTTGTCTCAATTAGTCAGCTATCATACTTTTTTTTTTTTTCAGTTGGTAATTAACATTTTTAGTATTGATAGAAAACTTGGCATAATAAAGTGCTCTTTGGAATGTCGCATGTTGTGCTGTACTGCATGCTGATTTGGTCTAGCCCTCTCCTCTATTTCTGACAGTGATCTGTAATAAGTGCATGAGCAAAAAAATGCAAAAACTAACTCTGTAGTAGCCAGTAGTGGAATCATTTGCCAAGAAGTGAAGCTTCTTCAACCTAATCCCTATCAGTTAATAGAATTCATGTGTTTAAATTCCTTCTAAAAAAAGAAAATTATTCTTTGTGAAATAACTATGAATATACTTGTTATCCACATGTGTCTAATCCTTCATTGAATCTTGCTAAGCTGTTGGCCTCAGTTATATCTCAAGACAATAAGTAAGTCTTCAAAGTATTACCTTCTGTTTTCACTTAATTTCTTTCTGTCTTTATACAATAAGAAAGGTTAAATGAACTTGATTAAGATTTACCTATCATTTTTTTTCACTCCTACATCTTTATAGACCTATCTGCACTAACAATTTGGAATCAGGTAAAAATGACTTTGAACAGAATTTCACAATTACCTTCCATTTTTTTCACTTGCTTTGCAGAGTATGTTTGCAGAACAGCTTTACACTGTGGCATGTATTCCCTTGTGAAGAACCTAAACCAGAATCTCAACATAAAAACAAGCATGAGCTGGCTCTCTGCTGAGTGATAGAAGCCAAAAGCTGCAAAGTTTTCCAGGAAAGTGGCCCCTGTCTTGAACGTAGATGCAGGCTCTGGAAAACTGAAGTGAGGATGCCTGGCTCATACTAGGGGACACTGACTTTTCCCTGACTACCAAACATCTCTGTACCAACTAAAGCTTATCTACTGGACCAATAGCTAAATCACTAATAAAGAGAATCTAGCAACTACTGCTTTGTTTCTCAGACTAGAGCAGGCATAACAGAGCTGTCATCAAATAACTTGGTGTACTGCTCTAGTTGCTGCAGCCGAAGGATGCAAGCTCCTTTCCAATACTTTTCTCACGACACTGACAAAACTGAACAAGTTGCTTTGTCCAACAGCCATCATACACTCTCATTTTGAAATATCAGTTAGCAAATAGGCAATATAAGTGGCAGTAGGAACAGAATTATACTGATGCTCTGACCACCCATGCTAAACAGTTGAAAAGAATGTGCTCTGAGTACATGTCAGGAAGTTTTTACAGTCAAGCAAAGGTTTGCAGGAGAAGTTTCCCTCAGAGAACTTCAAAACAGGTGTGCAAAGTAACATTTGGCCCTCAGCACTTAGCTTCATCTAATCTCATGTAAGCTACATGAACTACATGTAATAGAAACACAGAAAGAACCACCAAACCTACTGCTTTTCTTTATTGGTCTACTTATCTACTTATACAATTAAATCATTTAAATAAACAGTTAATGATCATACCAACATAGCCTGCATTATCATTTATTTCTGTCTCTGTTGTAAACATCTCAAGCATGTCTGGAGATACTTGAAATTGTGTCAAGGCTCTAAAACATTTTACATTTCATCTACCACATTTTGTTATAAAGAAGGATCAGAGCCAATCCATCCACTTTAGGCGCAGATATCTCAGAACAGACTAATGAGTACCATATTATCATTATTATGTGACTATTGTCTGTCCTCTTTCTTATTTGTTATGAAATCAACCTCTCTTAACTTTTGTTAGATGTAAGTTTAAGAATTATGCCTAAGTCTCTTACTTTTCTCCAACTTCTGCTAGTTTACAACTTACTTACAAATTTTTTTGTTGCATTTCTAAACACTTGCCATAATGGTACTGACTCATTTCATTTAGATAACTCCCTAGGAAACCAGTCCCATTTGCCTCTTTCTTTTATTTCATTGACTGTGCTACTGCTCAACTCCTTTTCCAGACCACTGACAAATGACAGAAATAAGATATGTAAACAACATCCTTACCACCATGGAACAAAGAGTTACATTTCCTTTTCAGATTTTGATTTTTTTTTTTTTCCTATCTGCTACAGTTACATCTAATACCTCATATTAGACTTCATTACTTCTTAGTTAACTTAATACACTCTTCTACTTTCCCTCAAGTCAGAAAAAAGTCATCAATGAATCGTCATCTGTTCCGAGAATACTCAAATGATTTATCAAATACTACTGCAACAGACTCTTCTTTCACTTTTCTATAGAAGACTTACTTTCTGATTTATAGCAACTTTTTTTTTTTTTCTTTTCAGGTTAAAATCTCCCTGAAATAGAAGCTGAAGAGCTCTGTCAAGACATTTCAGATGCAATGACAAGTCATTATCAACCACTTTACTGAAGTGTAACTAATATGTCTTCTGCTGGTCTTCAATCATGTACAAATCTGAGTATGATAAAGTGTGGCTCCAATATAAACATCATATAGCACATAGTTTAAAGTGTAATTAAGGAGGTATTTTAAAATTTTATATTTACGTAATAAATATATGTGAATATTAAAAGTGCTGTGTCTTAAGTTACAGCATTATTGTGCTGGCAATAAGGTATTCGGTTATGGGATACCAATTATAAAGTTTTCCCAAAGAACAATCATCAATCAAAACTACAGGTGCTTATGTTGACAGCAAAATTAGAAATAGGTTGTCAAGAGGCAGAAGTAATAATCATTAGGAAAGGAAGTTAAGAAAATTAAGCCCAGTGCATAGCTATAAAAGTAATCTATCTGTAGTAATAGTACATTGTTATTTTGCATCTTTTCTGTTGGGTTTAGGGATTTTTTTCATAATAAAAACTGAATATTTACCAAGGAATATAATGGCTAGAGGTAGTGGAAACTTGATGGAGAAAGCAAGCAAAATGGAAAAGGAAAACAAATGGCTAATGGATATTACTTTTCATCAAGCTCTTCAGGTGTTTCTAGAAACAGTGGAAGAAACATGGAAAAAGGAGAAATAGAAAAGTAGAAGTGTGCAGCATCTGAGGCACAGACTCAGATGTGAACAATCCAAATCACTTGTTGCAGGTTCTAACATCCCTTATGTACATTCACAAGTTTCCTTTTGTAACTTTCCCACCCACATTTACACATCAACAAAACATTCCACAAACACTCTTTAACCATGCATGCAAGCGCTTTTCCAATCAGCATCATGAGTTGTTCCTAGCTGCATGCTCCTCCTCCAATCAGGGTTGTTATCACGCAGCTTACTTGACATTGTTTTTCTCTTCTGGAGGTGTCCTTGGTTCTCAGCATTGCTTTCTCATGCGGTTTATCATGCTCCAAAGCTTCTGCTCTGAATATTCTTTCTTGTATTCCCAGAGAAGAAAACATTGCCATATTCTTTCTCCAACCAAATGTGAAAACTGGGCTTTACTTTAAATGGCAAAGTTTTGAAATCCAGGACAAATAACAAAAGGGATAATTAAAACTGACTCTGGTAAGAGTAAGACAACAACAGTTTTGCAGACTCAAACTACTACCTGTGAAGGCTCTCAAATTCCATGGAAAAATTATAGTTATTAAATATTAGATTAAATATAAACATTCAATGAATCTATTGTTCTCATTTCAAAATATTTTTCATATTACTGTTTTGTTTCTATCTACAGTCACAGAATTCCAGGGATTGCAAGGGATCTCAAAAGATCACTGTGTATAACCTGCTAAAGCAGGTTTCCTACAACAGGTCACATGGGTAGCCATCCAGAAAATGTCTTGAATACGCCACAGAAGGAGACTCCACAACCTCTCTAGGCAACATGTTCCAGTGCTCCATCACCCTTACCATAAAGAAGTTCTTCCTTGTGATTGGATGGAACTCCCTATGTTCAAGTTTTAGGCCATTACTTCTTGTCCTATTGCTACACACCACTGAGAAGAGTCCGGCCTCATCCTTTTGCCTCCCACCTCCCTTACAGCTATTTATAAACATTTATCTGATCCCCCCCTCAGTCTTCTTTTCCCCAGGCTGAACAGACTTAGTTTCTTCAGCCTTTTCTCATACAGAAGATGCTCCAAGCCCTTTATCATTTTTGTGGCCCTTTGCTAAACTCCTTTTAAAGAGATACCTGTCTTTCTTGAAATCCTTATCTTGTTGAACAGTGGCACAGCCTTCCAGTGTGTCAGCTACTCCTCCCAGCTTTGTATCATCAGCAAACTTGGACTCTATGTATAGTTTCAACAAAAATGTATGCTTAGTGGTTGTCTTCCCATTCCAAAAATGGGAAATAAATAAACGGAAAATTCCAAAATATTAGCAAAAATTATTTTCTTGAACCTTTTGAGACCTGTAGATTAATATAGACACATCAACATATACACATATGGGAGCAAAACACTGAGTAAAATGTAACAGTCCATCCATGGGAATAGACACGTTAAACGTATATTCTTCAGCATGAATGTTCAGTTGCTATCAAGATGAGGTTTTCTTTTATTTCCCTGTATTTCTATCACTACTTACAGAAAAAAAACCCTCTGCTTTTCACAAGCAGAAATATACATACATATGGGAGTCTGCACTGGTAGTTGTTTAATGAAGTGTGTTCTCATTCTATTTGGATTTCTAAGTAGCATACTGACTGCCTACTTGGTGGTTGTACTATAATAAAAAATCAATCTCATTTTTCAAATGTGATGTTCTCAATTTTTAAAAGTCATGAGTTTACATATTATCTATACTGTTTTAAGTAAATGTCTATTAAGTACTTGAATTATTTTATAAATGTCAATCTATATATACAGTAAGTTTTTATTCTGTGCACTAATGTTTAGGTGGCTTATTTCGCATTGGCTTCAAGCAACCTTGAAACAAAAACAAAGAACAATTAGGAAAAAAGTGGCAGAATAGAATTTTATAGTATCTGCAGTTTATCTCAGTTGTGATAACGTCACTTTTTAATTCTGTCAGTTTCACATAGTGAGAAAAGTGAAATGTTTTGATTTTTTCGCTACTAGAAAAAATCAAGCAGTATTTATAAAGGAAAAAGCTCTTCAAAATTAAATATGAAAGAAATGATGCATCTGACTTCAGATATTATGTCTGTGGTAAGAGCTCTTTGTTAAACAATTATTCATACAGTAACCTTATTTCTTGTAATCTACGTAAAACTGAATAGCTGTGTAGTGATGTAGATTGATAGAAGCTGCAACATTATTCAACTAACCGAAGTCAATTCCATCCTTTCCCATAATATAAAACAAGTCTTTTAATATCTTAAGGCTGCATTAGAGGTCTCCAAAGAGCACACCAAGATATCACTTAAAAAAACAAGAAAAGATAATTTAAGACAAACATCAAAATTAAATTACCCAAAAGTTCAAGTCAAAGAAATCCCTCAATCACATTGTTGAAGGTATTCCACCTGAATCTTCTTATTGACAGTGCCATGATACCCATATTTCTGGAGTATCAGTCACATCACTGATACTACATTTGCAGTAAGTTTTCTAAATGTCAATATGGAGCTCTTTTCAATAAATTTGTTAATGTTTCAAATCTCTTTGACTCACTAACTGCATAAAATTTAGACCTACGTTAAACTTTTTAGTGGATTGCTTCATTTGGACTCTAGGAGTGACTTAGTCTCATATAGATCATAAGACATTGGTGTTTAGTTGTTTTCTTGGCCTATTTAGCCTGAACCCTTGCTGTGGTGTCTACTCTTACTTAGCTACAGCCTTTCCCGGGCATAGACTTAATTTTTCTACAGAGTTGAACACAAAAGAGATATATTCCTGAAAATACTTCTATTAAAGAAGTGGCAGTGGCACACCGCTCCTACAAGTATTTTATTACTATAAAAAATGGTTGGTTATCTCATCTAATCTCTGGCCATTACATATGACCGCATCTCGCTCATCTATGCACACATGCATGCACAGAGACAAATTTTAAGAGTACTAATTGCCAAGACCATTATGAAGGAATGCAACAAAATCTGCTGTATTTTCATTTGATCATTTTATTTTTGTTCTGTTAAACAAAAAATAGTAATATTCACTTGCTATTATAAATTGGTTACATAATTTAAGTATGTGTGTTTTACACACCTATTCCAAATCAAATTTGGAAGTGGCTTCCATTCTGCTACATATAGTTAGTATTCATTCTGCAAAGCACATGAGAAGGCAAGAGAAGATATTATCTTCAGCATGGCTGTGAAACAGAAGTGACTACTTAAAGGTGATATAAGGATAGAGACAGTAAAAGGAAGTTACAAAATTCAGGTTCTATGATTGTCCGATTTAAAAAGTAGTAGTAAAAGTGCTTGTCACCTGGAGAAAGTATATTTGTCTGAGAGATGATCACCTATAATTGAAAGACTGGAATATTAGGTAGTGGTTATTGTTGCAATACATGAGAAAAAAGGTAGTGGTTTTACAAAGTATAATGGCAGATAAAACTTACAGCCTGCTGTGTAGCCTGACATTCCCTCAACCAGCAGACAAGACATTTTTAGCTATGTAGGAATTTTCTGAAAATGATCTGTTTCCACAGAACATGGTGAATACAAATTATTTCTAAATTTTTAAATTGACTAGAAAGAAGGAAAAACCTTAAGCACATAGCAAATTGAATAAATTGACAGAACTTTGAGAAATTTACACAATTCACAGTAGCATCTGTTCCTAGACAACACCCAGAATTAAGTGCTTCAAAATAACTAACAAGATTCACACAGTAAATCTGATCTGACTATAAAATTTGCGTTAGTATTATTGTTTCAGGGTAGGTAAGTACTGTTGAAGCTAAATAGTTGCTCAGTATCTCCATAAAAGATTAATTCAGCAATAATTATGATTACTGCTCTGAAAGTAACACCTTCTATTTCATTATGTTGGCCCACAACCTCAAATGTGGATGTTGGTGGTATGGCAGTAGAGGTTGAACCTTTCCTCTAATATCCTATTACATTTTGTTGCCATGTGACAGACAGCAGCAGAGAAGCAGTCTCACAGAAAAGCATCCAACATGAGAGGGTGGATGAAGCAAAGGTTTGTCACTGAATTCCTCCACGCAGGAAAAAATTCACTTACTGACATTTATTAACAATGCTGACTGTTCATGGAGACCAGATGGATGTGAGCATGGTGAGTGATGTGTTTCAGAAGTGGTGACAGCAGCATTGGTCAATTCCTCTGGTGCAGGGTACTACAAGTGCAGCATGCAGACTCTTCCTCATCACTGGCAAAAATGCATAGCTCATGGTGGTGATTATGTTGAAAAATAGAGCAAACTCTCAGCTACAAAACACTATCACACCCTTTGTAACTGATGTAGTTTCCATGGAATCTCACCCTTTGCTGTCTGCCTTCCTCTTTAAAACATGAAGAACTAACAGTTTTCCTTCAGTGGTACTACTTCTAATGTATTAAATTTAACTCGTGTTATTATATTTTTTCCTTGTAAATTTTTTTCCTGCCCTTGAAGCAATGCATTAATCCAATTTCTTTCATACTACAGAATGGACACCACAGTTTGGTAATATTATGTATATATAAGTTAATTGATACTATTATACTACTAACAATATTATCAAAAAAAGGAGTAAATACTATTTAATTGTTTGACACTACATAATAGTTGTGTGAGCTGAAGCTGTCTTTCCGACCTCAAGTGTGGAACTTGCAAAATCAGTTCACTAATTTTTGGTTATTTTTCTTTCAGTGGTCTGGGTACTAAATCTGAGATATCTAACTTCCATTCATTTTTATCTGTATCTAGAAACAGCACCTTGGACTGCTACATATGAGATTTAGCTTTATATTTAGAGTATAAAATATGAGTTGGGAAAAAAATAAGGAAAATTGCTAATTTTAATTTCAAAAGTAAGTTTCTTCAAATCTTATCAAAACAAGTTTAATTTTTTTGAAATACAAAATTAAAAATAACTCTTACTATATATAATATTGGAAATGAACATACTTAAAGATGTTTCAACTTCAACTCACAAAATAAAGGGACATGAATATTTCAAATAAGAATTAAATGAAGACTGACAAGATGAAATGAGATTATGGGCATGTAAATATAGTTACAATCTCCATTTTGGATTTTATTTAAAAGTAGGATACTATACTTTAGAAAAAAAAAAGTTTAATGTAAATATGCCATGAGAAAAACCTTTTTTTTTCCTGTTATTTGGATGTCATTTGAAATGAATGCTTAGTGCTATTTCCTGCACAGACATTCTGCAAGCAGGAAGACCCGAGGTAGGAGAATAGGATCATCTGATTGATAACTGTAAAAGAAAGTAAACTAGAGAGTAATAACAAAAAAAAAATATACTTTCTCTCCATTAATGTGATATTCACAAAACTCCCAGTATGTTAATGTTTTTTAAATTTTCACAGTGGGGAAAAAAATAGTGACATAAAAGTGAAACAACACTGACAAACTATATTCATAGACCTTCATCAATATTTAAGTATTATATACTTAACCACTATTATATATCAACCACTTCACTTAATTGACTTTCAGTCCTCTTGTTTATTCTCATTGTAGCTTGCATACCACAGGACATCAAGACCAAATGTTGATCCCAACCTTACTGTAGCTTAAGGAAGTCTTAATTCCACTGACAGCTACTTTTACACTTCTTTCATTTAAAAAACAACATGGTCAAATATTTTACATCCAGCTGTGGATTCTGATTTAATCTTATCTCATAGTATGTAAGTCTGATCTGTTAAAACAAACCCCAAGAATATCTTTTTAGAAGACATTGCAATACATTTAACCCTGTCACTACCTTCTTGGAGATCAATAATGGTTTTTATGTACAGCCCAAGAAGCGTCTGTGGACACAGAACAACTTTTAAATTGAAGCTGTATCTAGAAATTGTGATTTTCCTCAAATACTTTCTTAAAGAAATAACCAAGAATGAAACTAAAAATAAATTGTATATGTACAAATGAAAAATGAAATATTTGTAACTGTAAGAATCAGAAACTAGAAACAAATGTTTAAGTATACTCACAGTTTTGAGTCACCATTGATTTTACCATCTTCTGTTGTTCACATGCTTCTAAACTATGTTTTGTATACGTTAACTCTATACTTTTTTTTTTTTTTTCTCTTTTTTCCTCATAAGGAAGCATTTGGCAATGGCTAGTTAGCTGGCTTCCACTCCCCGCCCCACAAGCCCCTCAAAAATATCAGCATGTATTTTGTTCTAATTTCTTAGACACACACCTGTAGTACAGTTACTTTCTCAGACTAGCGTATTTTTAACTCCTTACTGTTTCTTTAATTATCAGCATCATATTTCCCAGGACCCCAAACAGGTTCTTGGCAATACCAGGCACAGTACTCACAGGTAAGACAACAGTAACATACAGAAGGAAGAGTCTGTCAGTCTCTCTCTCCCTCTCTCTACTGGTAAAGGGGCTCTCTAGCTATACAGCACTCCCTCTCTAGAAGCAGCCTAGGTACCCTCCTTTCACTAGCTGGCCCTTATTTGAGCCTAGGGTGTCTCCACCCTTGGTACACTTCTTCTGGTCATGTGGGAAGCACAGGTGCAAGCAATTTGCCTGTGCTCCCTCAGCCAGCCACTCCCCTTCACCAGGTGCTCAATCACCTGTTAAAGCCCTGACCTAATAGTTCCCCTACAGACCATTATACAGACACAGCATTACAGGAAATATCAGATAAAAAAGTGAATGTATCAGCTCTGCTATTTATAGGAATTTTTTATATGAAAGTAAAGCAGTAAAAGACTGAGTGAACTAGAACAAGGAAAAGGAGAAAGGAGAGAATGGGAAAAAGGTTAAAGAGTAGGAGAAAGATAAGGAGAAATTGGAAAGAAAGAAGAGGGAGGGAGAAAGGGAGGATTTCTTTAATGGAAAAGTTAATTATAGGAAATTTAATTTGGTAATGTTAGGATTATTTTATGTGGCTACTGTGTGAGTATTATGAATAGTAGATGTATTTACCCCAGAAGCTAGGAAAATTCTTTGTAAATGTGTTTGTTAGGTTAAACTTAAATATAGTGTTCCTTTCTTCACCTTTCTTTTTTTCTGGCTGACTCAGGAAACAATGTATATAGCTGAACGTTATTAGATGAGAGCTATTGTTCTTGTTGTTTATTCAGCAATATAGCATTATAAAATCTCATTTCTTCAGTGTTCTGTATGATTAGGGAAAAAATTGATTTCAAATAGAAATAAAGAGAAAAAAAATAATAAAGAACAACAAAAAATAGGGAGCTAAGGTGTTTAGTAAGGAGGAGAAGCAAGAAAGTAAATAAAGAGACATAATATATGATGAGAGAAAATGGGGAGAATTTTAAACGGTTTAAATATTCTTAACTTTTTTTTAAATTAAACATAAGATATTCTTACAAAATAGTTATAGGGCTTTATATATTTGTATATTTGCATGCAGTAGGGGACACCGAAAAGGGAAAGAAAGCCTGATGTACAATACTAGATTTTCAAAAGCCAGTCCAGAAATCTTGATAATTGTCTGCATTAGCCAGCAGCAGTGTTTCCATAAAGGCAGCAGGCACACTCCATCTGGATGTCTAGTAGGATTATTTTACTCTTTACGGACTAGGAATTTAATTCAGACTATTTCTAGTTAATGAAAGAAGGAATGGTGACTCATTATGATAGCAGTAAGATGACTTGCCTTGAGATTCATTGATATATATCTTCCTAACAACAACAGGGAGAGTAAAAATCAGCCCCCTAACCAGCACATTCTGTACATGCTGTGTTTCGAAGGGAATTGTCTAGACTCCTGGCTCAAAAAAAAATTTAGATTAGCGTGCTTCTGTGCAGCCGTCAATCTAATATAAGCATTTGTCTGTCAGTATCTAGAAAACTGCAAACTAGAAACAATAGAAATAAAACAGAATAATGCACACATAAAAGTTTAAAAAGTTCTTCAAAGCAAAAAATGAATAAAATAGTATTGTAGCAAAAAATAAATGAAGGGAGGAAGAAAGAACTATATAGAATGATAAAAGAAAAGAATAGAGAAAGCAGTAAGAGGTGAAAATGATGCTCTGAAGTATGATTAAGTATGAGATAGGATGTCAATAATTCATATACAGAAATGGCTGCTTAATAATGCAAACTGTAGCTCAGCTTGGAGACAAAAGTTAGTATAAAGGTATGACAGGAGGTCTGAGATCTGTCATTAAACAATCAGTATTTTATAATAATTTTTTGAAAAAAGAGCTTGAATAAATTAAAGTTTCATTTTCTTTTTAAGAAGTGAACATACTACCTGGAAGCAGCTTTAATGATGACCTCATGTCCATAAGAATGGCGACTAGAATTACACTAAGTTGACTCATAAGGCTACCTGCCAATAGTATAGACACCTATAGTTGTAACTATGCTTGGAGATAAGAAGATGAAGATATATTTCCAAATCTACTCTGGACTAAGCAGAGCGTGAAAGTTTGCAAGAAAAATGTTGTCAGTGTGCTGTTGCTGTTGTAAGGATATGTTGCCAGTGCTAAATTCAGACCTTCTCTAAACACTCAAATTCCCAATTTCTTCACTTAACCTTTCTCTCCACATCAGATAACTAGATACGGTCTTCTCAGAGAAGCAAAGAGTGGTTTGCTCTTTAGAATAGTAATGGGGTAACCATGCTTCAGAATCTAAAGCTAAGAGAACACTGTCAGTTTGGATGCCATTGTATAGTAAATGTATGTATGTTTGTGATATATGGTAAATCTAACCATGCTCCATATAGTCTAAAAATAAATAATTTCATAAAGGGGGAAAAGAAGTAGTATGTGGGCTGCTCTAAAATTAATGCCTCCTATTTTATTATATTGGCCTACAACAGATGACGTGGATGTCGGTGGTATGGCAGTAGGATGTTGAACCTTTCTGCTAATATCCCATTACATTTTGTTGCTATGAGACAGATAGCAGCAGAGAGGCAGTCTGGCAAAATGGTGTCTGACATGAAAGTGTGGTTGAAGCAAAGGTGTGGGACTGAACTTCTCCACACAGAAAACGTTGCACACATTGGCTTTCATCAACGCTTGCTGAATGGCTATAAGCACAGTGAGACAGTAGTGGGGTGTTTCAGCACTGGCGACAGCAACGTGAAAGACAAGTTGTGTTCCAGATATGGTCAATGCACAGCCATCAGAACACAAAATGAAGAGTGTCTTAATCAGTTAATCTGCACAAATTGGAGATTACACCCAGGGAACTGTGTATGGACATGAGCATTGTCTTCAATGCATTGGAAACAATGGTGGCAGCATTGGACTATAGCAAAGTTTGCAACAAGTGAGTTCCGTAATTGCTCGCATAGGATCAGAAAGAACACCATATGTGCAGAGGCTGAAGGTGATGGGGTGAGCAGAGGTATATGTCTCACGCTGACACTTGGATTGCAATAAAGACAGCATTTAATAATGAGGCATTATAGCAGTTGAATAGTGGAAAAGTATACCTCTGTGCAAGCATGCACAAAGTTTAAGTGCATGTGCAATGTTACTCATGCATTTAAATATCTTTCTGATTAAGAAAATCTCAATAAACAATGTCCACAAGTATCTGGTCACCTCTACCCTCCCCTAAGTGGCAGGAAATTACAACTATGTAACAGATATTGAATTGTCCTTCTTAATTTGATAGCGAAGATCCAGAATGAGAGAAAAAGTACTGGTTTTAATTTTTATAGCTATAAATATCTTATAAATTGATAAGGTAGCTGTACAGGAAAAAAAGTGTGAACATTATGAATATAAATATTCAGCATTTGATGTGCTTTGCCTAATTAAAGGGAGATATTTTTAAAGATCTGTTTTTTATCATTTCTTTTTTTGTAGATGACTAAACAATTATTCTGAACTGACAATTTGGGAATGGAGTCAGAGCATGCATGTTAACATAGTAAATAAATTAATGTTTGTCCTGCATATATTTCTGCTAAAGTTTTCTGTGCTTTCTCTCTTATTTTTGATGTTATGTTAGCAATTTCACAGTGAATCTCCAAGTAGCAGTTTGCAGGTGTCTTTGTTGCTGTTTTTTTCCTAGTATTTCTTTTGGTTATCATACGTAAAACAAGTGAAGAATACTAAGAAATATTAAGAATTTTTGCGTAGTGCTCATATCAGAATTGTCCTCTGCTTTTCCCCTCTGTTCTTCTCTTCATCAAGCTAAGCAGAATATAAATACGTTTCATGTTCCAAATACTAAAGAATGTGACAATAGTACTCAAAAACGAACCCTCTGAAAAAATTCATTTCAATAGCTTCTTGAATGAGAATAATAATGAGTCTTTCCTATCTTTCTAAATTACATTCTGAATTTGCATATTTAGGCGCTGCTTTGAATCAACTAGCAAATTTCAAGCCATCCCTCCCAAACCACCAAACTGCAACATTGTTTGCACCGCTGGTTTTATTTCTGTGCTGAAACATGACTTTTAGTTCTACTGTGTATTTAAATACATTATGACATAAATATCATGAATGACATAAATGTTTACTGTGTGGTTAGGCTGACTTGTCTGAGTGACGGGATGCCATTCAGAGAAACCTAGACAGACTGAGCAGTGGGCTCAGGTGAACCTCCTGAGATTCCATAAATCCTAGTGGAAAGTCTTGCACCTGGCTTGTTGCAACTCCACTCTTATCAGTACAAGCTGTGGGATGTGAGGATAGAGCACAGCCCTGCCAAAAAGGACCTGAGGGTACAGGTGGATGGCAAGCTGGACATGTGCCAGCAGTGTGCCCTTGCAGCCAAGAAAGCCACCTGTATGCTGGGCTGCATCAAGAGAAGCATGGCCAGTGGGTTGTGGGAAGTGATTCTGCCCCTCTGCTCTGCACTGGTGAGGCCTCATATGGAGTACTGCGTTCAAATGTGGAGTCTCTGTACAGGAGAGATATAGACCTGTTGGAGTGTGTCCAGAGAAGGGCCACAAAAATGTTCCAAGGGATGGAACACCTTCCCTACAAACACAGGCTGAGAGAGCAGGGGCTGTTCAGATTGGAGACTCTTCTCCAGGTCTCTCCCCAGTGAGACCTCATTGTGACCTTTCAGTATACAAAGGGGTGCTGTAAGTAGGAAGGACTAGACTCTTCAGCAGAGTCTGTTGTGGTAGGACAAGGAGAAATGGTTTCAAACTAGAAAAGGGGAGATTTAGATTGGACATAAGGAAGAAGATTTTTACAATAATGGCGGTGAGACACTAGAACAGATTGCCCAGAGGTGTGGTGGATACCCGATCCCTGGAGACATTCAAGGTCAGGCTGGAGGGGGCTTTGAGCAACCTGATGTAGCTGTAGGTGTCCTGTTCCTTGCAGAGGAGTTGGACTAGATGATATTTACAGGTCCCTTCTAATTCTATGATTCTTAATTTCTTCCATCATTACTCCAAGGAGTCTTAATGCCAGATGACTAGATCAAATTCTGTCACCTCCCGAGGCATAGTTGTTTCGACGTAATTAACAATTAAAATAAACAAAACAGGAGAACAGCATGCAGCAGAAGTGCAAGGTTATTAAATTGTGAGTTATTATTTTGGTTTTGTTTCTGGTTTTCAATGTCCTCAGTAGCTGCCTGCAAATGTTTCCTTTAGATCAGGTTTATCAGCCACCTTCAGAGGAGGTATACTAGAGTTATACATTTGTAAAGGACTTTGAAATCTTGCTCTTCTTAGTCTTGACATACTACCTTTTTTTTCACTATTATCTATGTAAACATTTTCTGACAAGCTTAACTTCTAAGCACATCACTGATTTTATTGGCTTCAAAGTTAGGCAAGTACTTAAATGTTATGCACAATGTAAAAACTTCTGTTTCACTAAAAATGGGAAATAACTTTCATTATTTCTCCACAATGTATATGATTATTTGCCTTTCCTCCATGCACATTCCTAACCTCTAGCAGGAGATTACTTGAAAAATGAAAGTTTAATAAAAAAAACAGTCAGTCCATTAGCAGAATTGAATTCATTCATCATAAAATCCAGCAGCTTTACATTTGCTATTTAGCTAAACTAAAGCCTAGAACAAATTGTTTCGGCATCTGGCTATCTTCTGTTAGTCACTTCTGTCCTCAGAGCATTGCAGTTTGTTTAGAACTCAGGCTAGCTCTTAAATTCATAGTTTCTCCCTGCCTTTCAGGGGTCACATTCTGTCAAGACTGGGATCAAGATGACTGCTCAAGTATTATGGGAGTTAAACAGTCATACTGACTTCAGGCACTAACAACATGGAATACATTTGAAACCTTTTTGACATAAGAGGAAATGTATTTTATTGATTATCCCCAGAGTCAGTAAAATGCCTTAGAACATAACTTTTATAAGATAATTTGAAATTTGAATTATCTAAAAATATTCACTTCTTATTAGGATTTTTTTTTGTGTTCTGTTTACAGCATTGAATCTAACAACCCATCAAATATAAAAGAAAATATTCAAAATGCCCTGTGGAGCAACATATTTAATACAGTATTAGAGCTTAATACCAATAAATAATATTTAAGAACAATTATCAATCCAAGATACTCTAAGAATGTTGCAGCACATATAGACTTCTGACATTAGATACATAGAATGGTAAGCTCCCAGAAACGAATAACATCAAAATAATTTTAATTTTTTTGTGTAATTTCTCTGGTTTGAATATGGCTAAGAATTGAAGAGACATTATGTCCCATAGACTCATTCTTTGAGATATTAAATCTACTGTGACTCATGCTATTGAGTACATACAAGATGAGTCCTATGACATCACTGCAACAGCACTCCCAAAGACTTGGGAAATGGAAATTCAAATTTATTTGAATAGTCTTGGGAAATGTTTCTGATTGCCAATTAGACAACTGTAGTTTTAACTTCCATTTAATTTTTCATCCATGTAATTTTAAAATGCCATTTATTTTAATCTACATCTTTGCTGGTAACTGAGTTCTAGTTGTTTAAAAAGAGATTCCAATGCAATTATTAAAGAAATGTTTGATTGCCTAAGATACATAGATATAATTTTCTAGACTGTATAATCTAGTTATCATTGATCTGCTTAACATTCCATGTATATCTATGTAAATGTGCATATATGTATTATACATATAATTCAAATCTTGTTTAATAGCTAAGGATAATTAGAATTATTTCTGATCATGATGATTCATGATACACACTGATGGATTCTAGTTGAAACTGACACATTAGTAAGTAAGCTAAGAACTTGCTATTATAAATGTATACATATAGGCATCAGAGTCCTTTTTTAAAGTAGAAGCAAACTGGAGGTTTCAGTCTTGTTTGTTTCTTCTTTATTGTACTTTGGAAATATCTTTGATTTTTGATGTTGCGGTAGCATGTTGACAAAAAGTCTTCTAATAATAAACCATTCTTCTGTGCCATTTTCTTATAATTACAGTCATAGGTGAGAGCACTCTTCTTCATGGAGGTTGGGGGCTGTCTTGGACAGAGTGACCACAACATGTTAGAGTTCTCGATTCTTGGTGGAGTCAGGAGGGGGAACAGCAAAACTGCTACCTTGGACTTCCAGAGGGCAGACTTTGAATTGTTCAGGAGACTAGTAGGGGGAGTCCCCTGGGGTTCAGTCTTAGAGAATAAAGGGGTACAAGATGGCTGGTTGCTCTTCAAGAAGGAAGTCTTAAAGGCGCAGGAGCAGGCTGTCCCCCTGAGCCGCAAAATGAGCCGGCGTGGAAGAAGACCGGTGTGGGTGAATAGAGAGCTATTCTTGAGGCTCCAGGAGAAAAAGAGAACCTACCTCCTGTGGAAGAAGGGATGGGCAACCCGGAAAGAAAACAAAGAGGTTGTTAAGATGTGCAGGGAGAAAATCAGAAAGCCAAAAGCCCAGCTTGAACTCAACCTGTCCGCTGGGGTAAAAGGGAACAAGAAACTCTTTTACAAGTATATCAACAGTAAGAGGAGGACCAGGGAGAATCTTCATTCTTTACTGGATGAGGCTGGGAATGTGACTACTGAGGATAAGGAAAAGGCAGAGGTTCTGAATGCCTTCTTTACATCTGTCTTTAAAAGTCAGACCAGTTATCCTCAGGTTTCTCCACTCTCTGACCCGGCAGTCTTGGCTGGGGAGCAGACTAAACCCCCCATGATTCAGGAGGAAACAGTCAGAGACCTGCTACTCCAACTGGACTGCCACAAGTCCATGGGACCGGATGAGATTCACCCGAGAGTGCTGAGGGAACTGGCGGAAGTGATAGCCAAGCCGTTTCCATCATCTATCAGCGCTCCTTGTTGACTGGTGTGGTCCCAGAAGACTGGAGGCTTGCCAATGTGACTCCCATCTACAAGAAGGGCTGCAGAGATGATCTGGGGAACTACAGGCCTGTTAGCCTGACCTCGGTGCCGGGGAAGATTATGGAGCAGATTGTCTTGAGGGAGATCACGTGGCATGTGTGGGACAACCGGGGGATCAGGCCTAGCCAGCATGGGTTCACGAAGGGCAGGTCCTGCTTGACCAACCTGATCTCCTTCTATGACCTAGTGACCCGTCTGGTGGATGAGGGAAAGGCTGTTGATGTAGTCTACCTAGACTTCAGTAAAGCCTTTGACACTGTCTCCCACAGTATCCTCCTGCAGAAGCTGGCTGTCCGTGGCTTGGACAGGTACACTCTTGGCTGGGTAAGGAACTGGCTGGAGGGTCGGGCCCAGAGAGTGGTGGTGAATGGAGTTAAATCCAGCTGGCGACCGGTTACGAGCGGAATTCCCCAGGAGTCGGTGCTGGGGCCTGTCCTGTTTAATATCTTTATTGATGACCTGGATGAGGGCATTGAGTGCACCCTCAGTAAGTTTGCAGATGACACCAAGTTGGCTGGAAGTGTCAATCTGCCTGAGGGTAGTGAGGCCCTACAGAGGGATCTGGACAGGCTGGATAGCTGGGCTGAAGCCAATGGGATTCAACAAGACCAAATATCGGGTCCTGCACTTTGGCCACAATAACCCCAGGCAATGCTACGGGCTTGGGGCAGAGTGGCTGGAAGACTGTGTAGAGGAAATGGACCTGGGGGTGTTGATTGATGCTAGACTGAACATGAGCCAGCAGTGTGCCTGGGTGGCCAAGAAGGCCAATGGCATCCTGGCTTGTATCAGAAATAGTGTGACCAGCAGGAACAGGGAAGTAATTGTCCCCCTGTACTCAGCACTGGTGAGGCCGCACCTCGAGTACTGTGTCCAGTTTTGGGCCCCTCGCTGTAAGAAAGACATCAAGGCCCTGGAGCGTGTTCAAAGAAGGGCAACAAAGTTGGTGAGGGGTCTGGAGCACAGGTCTTATGAGGAGCGGCTGAGGGAGCTGGGATTGTTCAGTCTGGAGAAGAGGAGGCTCAGGGGAGACATTATTGCTCTCTATAACTACCGGAAGGGAGGTTGTAGTGAGCTGGGGGTCAGCCTCTTCTCTCGTGTGACTAGTGATAGGACTAGAGGGAATGGCTTCAAGCTGCGCCAGGGAAGGTTCAGGCTGGATATTAGGAAATACTACTACTCTGAAAGTGTGGTCAGGCACTGGGATGGGCTGCCCAGAGAGATGGTGGAGTCACCGACCCTGGAGGTGTTCAAAGAACGTTTGGATGCTGTGTTGAGGGACATGGTTTAGCAAGAACCATTGGTGATGGGTGAATGGTTGGACTGGATGATCCTGTGGGTCTTTTCCAACCTTAGTGATTCTATGATTCTATGTATACCATATTTCATTATTGTAGACAAATCTTAACTTACCATAATTCAATGTAATGGCCTGAACTGAATTCTTTTGTTCATCTACTGAATGGGTGGAATTGTAGAATATTAATTTATTTTCAATGAGAAACCATGTAAAGCTGAGCTGTAAACAGTATTTATGTGTATTCTTCTAGCCATTAATGTAACAAATGAAAAATCTCTTTATTTGAGATAACATATTTACAGATTTTGTCTTATATTTATTCTGAATTCAGGCCCAAAGCTCTTGTCTTCTTTTAGAACAAAACAAACTAAAACCCTGTGAGACAAATGCCTAGCTGAGGTAAAGCAACCTACTTCCATACTCCCAGGCTACATAGATAAAAATGGAGTGTTTGCAGTAGTCCAAAAAGTGACCTCAATTTATTTAGAAACAAAAATAGAAAATTTTATCAGTAATATAGTTTAAAAATATTGAAAAATTAAATAATATTTGACAATATGTTTACTTCTTTTAAGCTCGCAGTCATAAAGACAGTGGTAACCTGCTCTAGCGTCTTTATCAACATAAGCTCTAGGATTTTTCTCTGTATTCTTCCCTACTTTTTCTGTTCCATTTCTTTCTTCATTTTCTACTGGCATATTAATTTGTTGCAAGTAGAGTAGGAGAGCTCATTTCCATTAACGAAACAAACCACTTAACTAACTGGAATGTAAAGAGACTTGGTCAATTTAGTTTCATGTAAGAGATGTAAAATACAGTGTGACCAAAGAGAATGTGAGCTGCTCACTTAATGCTGTCTCTAATTTTTTTTAATGTAATAAAATATATCTCTTTCTTGTAGTGAATATCACAGCATGAACAGATTCTATGTAATCTTCATGACTGCAGTGATGCAGAATAGCCATGAAGTTGCTGTATCTAACGCTTTGAGAATGTTTTTGACTGATTAACTCTCTGATGGCAGATAATCACTACATCATATTTTCAATTTCAATCACTGTTGAGAGAAAACTGTCCCACTGAGGGTGCTATTTTAGTTTTGTATGTACAAATACATTCTTTCCTGGACAGTAATTTAGAATAGCTGTGAATAGGATGTTCCTATGTACTTAGTGATATTGAAAATATTTAATTTCATCATTTTGATATTTTCATATGTTTTCTATTTGTTTTCCACAGTGAAGCTGTTCAGTATACAATATGTATATAAATAATTTTGTGAAGGTCAACTCCGGTAAAGGACTGTTAGAACACGATTATTCCAACAAGTTTCTGTTCTGCAGGCCCATCTTTCTGCTCTCTGTAAAGCACTTTGAAACTTGGAGCCAAAAAGGACTTGACTTTAGCTAAGCCTTCAACGTAGTTGTCACTTGTGTTCACATTACCAACTTAGTGAAATAATGGGAAGAAAAAATGACTAAACTATTAGATTTAAAGCTTATTGTCACCAGAGGTACAGTGAACAACTGGCAACAATATTAATGATCAATACTGCAAAAAAATACTGTTTATTAGCAACTAGGATGTAGGATGTTGTGCATCCTCTACCAACTGATGCTTAAATGGGGGAACTGATTGCTGAAGTTAAGCAACGGTAAAAGCAAAGTTATATACGTGAGACAAAATAATCCCTTTCAGCCGTACAAGCCAAGGCAGACTGACTAGGAAACAGATTTTCCTAAAAAGTCCTCTGTGTCCAACTGAACATCAAGCTTGTTGTGAACTAACTGTGTGACCCTGCAGCAAAGAGAAACAATTGCCTCCCAGGCTGTATTAAAAAGGGAACCAGCAAAATCAAGGAGGTGATTCTTTCCCTTTTTCTAGCACCTATAAGACAGTTTGGATGACTTGGTAGAAGAAAGACTTCTTTTATTGGAGTGAGCCCAAAGCAGGCCACCAGGATCATTTGATCCTGGAGCAAATGAAACATGAGAAGATCTTGAGAGAACTTGGTTTTCTCAGTTTTGAGAAGAGGATTAACAGAGGTCTTACTGTTTTATTTAGCTACCTAAAGGATAGCCAATAGAGAAGGCAGTCTTCTAAAAGGTGCAAAGTAATAGGACAAGAAGGAATAGATGAACAAGGTAGCAATTGTAAATAGGTAAATTCTGATTACATTTTCAGAAAAAAGAAAAACATATGTTAGCAAAATCTCATATAATGTGACCGGGGGTTTCTGGGATTCTTGCAGGTACTTAAAACTCAACTGGTGAAAGTCATGAACAATCTGTTCTAACTGGACATGCCCTCAGCAGGAGATTTTACTTGATGGCCTCGGATTGTCTTCTCTTCCAATCTACATGATCATGTAGTTCTTCAGTATAAAAGATGAAAATTGTCTGGGGCTGGAGTGAAAGCCAGATCCATGAAGTGTTTATGCTCCCAGCTTAACATATAAAGGGTTGTAGATGCTGTGTACAAAACCGTGTGTTCTGAGATTTTTAGGGTTAGCCATCCCCCACCACAGAAGTCATTTGAACAAAGCACAGGAGATCTCTCTGTCCACATTACAGATCATGACAGTGACTGGCGTTACAAGCCTAAAAGAATCAGTGAGAGCTCATTCATAACTATTCAGTCTTGTGATATTGCTTAGCATTTAGAGTAGATATTCCAGAAAGAGATGGCAGATTCCAGGTCCTCTCTTGCCTTAAAGAATTTTAAAGCCATGTTCCTGATTTCCAGGAGAATGCTTTCACTTTATTTCACTCAGTTCAAAGCTGGATATAACACCTTCAGTTAAACCACTGTGATTAGAGAAAGAAATAACTTAAATTTTCACTGTGTTACAGAAAATGAAAAAGCAAAATTGACTGCTGAGTTATCTGGATGTCTTGACTGGAAAAGCAGTATATGAAATACATTGAGTGTATACAGATAAAATTATCATAGATTTGCAGATTCTTGACAGATTTACTAAATCTTTTCTTTTTTTATTCCAAAAATATGTTGTGCATCTTACTGAAGTATAACACTGAAAGAAATATGGAATTTTCTAGGAGATGTTATCTGCTAGTTATAGAAAATAACATTGGCACAGCAATGCCTAAAATAGCTAATGTGGATTGCAATGTAAGACTTATGTAAAGACAAACATTAAAGGAAAAATATAAATACAATTCTTAGCTAGAATTTTTACTGATTAATGGAAATCTACAACAGCTCTCGGTCCATACGTGTTTTAACTTTAGGTTCTGCTACATTTTTTTTTAAATATCATTTACCTTTAAAAAAATAATAATAATTTCAGTGCATGACCTTGGACTCAAGTCTATAGTGACTGAAGTTAATTGATGAGTTTTTTGATTTTTCTGTTCAGGTGGAACTATTTACACCATTTTGTTTATCCAAGAATTTTGACTCTTTTCTGTAAACTCACACTCAGTAATGTTTTATAACCTTGTGGTTAGAGAAGGCATGGAACTACATTCTAATTATAGAGATGTAAAGTTTAAAATTCAGAATCAGTGAAAACTGTAGGGAATGGCTTCACTGTGCAGTCTCAGACATAACAGAAATAGCTAGCTTGTGTACAAGCATCAGTCTGGTAGGCCTGCCTGGCATGGATCTGTGTAGGCTAGTTTATTCTGCCACAGAATATATTCAAAGGCATTTAGAGACATACACAAACATTAAGGATCTCTAGAGAGTCCTGAGGGGCATTGAAAGTGTTCTGAGATTTAGCCTAAGTTCAAGAACTTTGGCCATGAAAATAGCCAGGACAGAATTCTGAATTTTACATTAAGCAACCACTTCTAATAGTGGCTAATAGTGCAATTACACTCCTAATGGAATTACAAGGTCAGAATAAGAGTCTAACACAGTCTTCTCCAGCTTTCCCTTATGCCCATCCATTAATTTTGATTACAATTTTTTTGCATATTCAGTGCATACAATTTTGCATAGAGTTTGTGTGGGCAAATAATATAGAGCATTTTTCAAAGACTTTGTTAGGTTTCTGACTATTAGCTGACCATCTTTTCTTACACAACCCTTTTCTACAGTTTTGTGATATCAAAATAATGTATTTCATGAGACTATATTTCTGTGCTATTGATTTTTTTCAAAATACTTTGAATATGAATAAGTGGTAAATAAATTTAGGTCTCCATAAGTAGCCACGTTGATTGCGTAAACTCCCTTCTTAAGGGATTTATAAGACTCTCCATAAATAGAATATAAATTGCTTCTCAGAAGAAAACATTTTATGTTAGTCCCTGGAATTCTGTAGTTGAATGCTGTCTTAACTGTCTGCCTGTATACCTAGATTTCACTTCTCAATAATTGAAAAATAGCTGAATTATATAAACCAGATCTAATAAGCTTTAGAGATGTCTCTTTATTTATGGAAAGAAGATAACATCTTTGTGCCAGAAGTTCTAATCAAATGGCCAGAGAAAAGACCACTTCTCAGAAAATGCTGGGCGATATTCTACTGCAGAAGCCTACAGTTTTGCAAACACATTCAACGTATAAATTTTTATGCACAATAACACAGAAGTTTCCTTTGTGGTGCAGACCTTTTCACTTAAGGAGAAACTCTGTAAAACTCCGATCCAGTTATTGCATCGCTTACAGATAAAGATGCAAGTCTATTGCTATGAAATTAAAAATATGCACTTAGCAAATTAACAAATCAGAATAAATAGCAAAATGCCCCTAAAATAAGAGTTTTATGAAAAGCCACACTTTAAATTTCAATCAAAACATTGAAAAATCTATTGTAATTATATCTATACTGCGAAAAATTACTCTATTTACCTCTTTACTTTTTGCAAAAAAGTAAAAAAAAAGCAAAATAAAATGTCTATATTACCAGAACAAAATACGACGTCTATTTTTCACCTTCACTGTTCACAGTGAGGGGGTTGGGCACTGCTACAGGCTCCCCAGGGCAGTGGTCATGGCACTGAGCCTGCTGGAGTTCAAGAAACATATGAAACAACACTCAAAAATATGGTTTGAATATTGAATAGTCCTGTGTGAAACCAGAAATTGGACTCAGTGATTCTTCTGGGTCCCTTCCAACTTGGGTTACTCTATAACTCTATGATTATTTTAGTACTGAAGGAAAAATAATTCCATTAATGTTGGATAGCTTTATGTTTTCATGTCATCTTACTCCCTCATATTTTGCATATTTGCTGAAAGGAAAATTTTTATGTAACCTTTCCTTTATCAACATCTATCCCTAGATAGTGATGGAACAAGGGTTTGGATTTAGCACTTCTATCATCATCTGAATAATTCTCATCCGCATTGAAAAGTCCCTCACTGTCTGTACTATTCCCAGTAACTTATTTGGGCAATACATATACTTTTTTCCAGAAAGGGTATTTTTTATAAATACACAGGCCATTTCTCTCATAGGGCCTAATTCAGCAAAACTTCAGATCTATATGTAAAATTATTTCTTCATCAAACTGATCAACTGAGGAGGAATTCTCTCAATTTCTTTTATGGAAGGTTTCTTTTTAGGATTAATCTAGCTAGATCTTCAGTGTGATAGAAATTTTCTAGTCCTTACCCAAGAGGATTCTTCTTTTGACCAGCAGACCTTAAACTTGGTCCATGCTGCTGGTGTTTATGCAGCATTGTAAGTATCAAGACTAATCATAGAAAGGAAGATTATGATCTGAGGATCACCAGTGTGTAAATATACCGAAATTTCAGCATTAGGTTCCTTTCCAACTGAACCTTTGCCCACCCTAAGTTTAAGCAAATATCATGTTCAGGAATAACCTTAGATACTAGACATTACTAGAAGGCAAATAAAATAATCTTTGTATTCCTAGAAGCACTCTTATAAAAAACTGGATAAATATTATTGGTGAATGTATCCTGCTACTTATCCCATGTAATGAGAGAAGACAAATACATATATAAGCACCACATAAAAATGGAGGTAAAAAAAATAGGGGAATGGGAATTTACATAGCCAAAAGTGCCCGAATTTTCCAGTCATGGGCACCTGGGCTCAGACACATGGTCTTTCCAGGGACTGCCCTAGCACCTCATCATTCCCACTTGGTGGCACCTGACTCAAGCTCTGTGGCCACAGTTTCACTCCAGCTGCTGCAGAAGACCCTTTCACGCAGAACAGCATGGCTGATGCACACGCGCACACACGTGTAGACCAAATACTGATCCCACTACAGATGGCCTTTCGCACCTGTTAGCTGATCCTTCAAGCCTTTTATTTCTAATTGCCTCATGCAGACGCACTCACAAAAATGGGTCTCTCACCCTGCCTTGATCTCTCTAGTAGGTGACTTGGTTCCTCCAGTCCCTCAGATAGGCCACCTACCCCTGCCATATGCATGCCTGCACCTGGGGGTCTCCCAGGTCAATTGACCTTCTATTAACACAGTCTAGCTTGATGCTCACTGTTGATAAACATTGACACATGTATCTTCATGAGTTCCAGCGTTGGCTTCCAGGCACATGGCCCATGCTGTCCTTAGTCCCACTCCACCTGTTGCACTCAGACACTCCTACAACCACGGACACACAGAGAGCTCCTCACCCAATAAAAGGTTTAGAAATTGAGTTTAGTGAGAAGACAGGATAGACTGTGCTGATCAGATGTTGGACACATCAAAACTAGCACGGACCCTACTTTTATGTGACTAACACCTTTTGTCCTTTTGTACCTTCACTTTCCCTTATTTGTGTCTCTCCAAACCATGTTCAGTCTCGAAAGTGTCCAAAATCTTTTTTTCTGTCTCCATGGTGATTCTTGTTAAATACAGTCATTGGTCTTGTCACTTCCTGCAATATCCCAAAGAGATTCTGGGGAAGAATTCTCACATACCACACTCATGCGCTTCTGTCTTCCTTCACATGTGTGGAGATGAATTTTCCAATCATATAATTGAATGGTAAATCCATAGTAATTTAGGTTAAACCAAAGCATCAGAGTAGTCAGAAGTATTGTGCACAGGGGAAACTGAAGTGCTATAAACTCAGAAGGCACAAGAGCATAGAAGAAACCCATGAGATGAAAAGTACATGGATTATTCCAGTTGGTGCTCGGCACAGACTATGTCTATGCTTCTTGTGAAGCAGAACCTAATGACAGATTTTTGCTTTACTGGACTTAATTTTACGATCTACAGTTTGCCAGTTCTCTGACCAGGACAAATGCACCTTTGATTATTATTCCATCTAAAAATGTCCTTATCTTCTTTAACTCTATATTAGTCATAGTTTTTACTTTATCTTTTATTTTCTCTCCAATGATTATTTACCTTATATTTACTGATTTTTGTGGGCATCAGCTAAACATTGCTGCATTATTTTCAGTGTTTGTTTCTTACTTCAAATTTTGTGTCGTCATTGTTATACATCAACAGTTGCTTCAAACTTTATAAGAACTGTTATTTTAAAGTTCCAAAAATATATATGGTATGATTATACATATTCTAAGCTTAAGAGAATTTAGCATCCTCCTCTTGAATCATTGGTATTTTTGGCTAATATGTCTCGCAAGTGAGCTTTTCAGTGGAGTGTTTGGTAAATGTAAATATAAATTTAAATGCAGTATATGGATATGTAAAAGCTTGTTTCATCCGGACAAAAAAGAAATGTATACAGTGTAGACTATCGATATTCTTAGCAAGAGTTAGCAATGTTTAGAATTATAAAGCAGAGCAAATAGAAACTCTCTCACAACAGCGCTCTTTATACCTTGTTTCCAATCATCACTTCTTCCACCGTTGCTACACAGATGAAATTACCAATTAAGACAACAATCTCCTATGAAATCTTTATTTTGGCCCGTTGTAAACACTGGTAGCATTACAGTTAATACTGAAAATGTTAAAGTAATGGCAACTAATACCTTTTCAATGCCATAATGTGATTTCTAAGCTTACTTTTTGTCACGAGACTTCTTAGTGGTTACATATGAAGTTCCATCTCTACTCAACTCAAGATGCATTAAATGTTTGTTCATAAATGGTGCTTCCTCTTACAAGCTTATAATAGCTAAATAGTGATATCACTTTTTTACCTTAGTTATAAGATATACCTTAGTTTGGAGTAAACATAAAAAGTCTGATGCCTCTTTAGCACTGTCTGGAATCTCCTGGATCTGTTCAGCTGTTTTGTTAAAGATAATGTCAACCTCTGGCAGAGGAGTTTCAAGAATTTATGCATCAGTTTCCATGATATTTATCAAATGAAATGAATAAATAGCATACTAAAGTTTTTCTGGCATTTCATCTTAAAATGAAGATTTAATTTTCTTTGTGTTTCTCGTTTGTTCTGTTTTGCTTTTTGTGTTTCTTTTCTAACAACCTGTCCCAGCCACCCGTTCTCATACACTCAATTTCTTGGGGGATTTTTCCACGTTAAGNATATATATATATATATATATATATATATATATATTTGAACCAGATTCTGGCTTCTTTTTACCTCTCACATACAGTGCATCGGTTTCCCTTTTACAGGAAATACTTTGTGAAGAAGCATTTGATCGTTAATCTGTGCACACTCAGAAATAAAAGGAAGCTCATTCCTTCATAAGCAACCTCATTTCCAAAGAGGATTACTCTCATATGCAAAGATCAATGAAAGTATTATTAACTTTCCCAGCCCTTTTGCTTTCCTGTACAAAGCTGATATTGCCAATTATTGTAAAGATGTCCCACTCTAATTTTAGGGGTATATTTTTGGCATGAGTTAGAGGAATGTTGAATATTTTATATTAGGCTGGTCTCATAAGGAGTTCTAAACTATTTAATATCTTATAAGAAGCCACTGGGTTAGAAGGAATCACTTTAGTAACAATCCATCTCACAATCAATTTTGTGAACTATATGGCCATTTAAATATTTTCCCCAACAAATGCTTTCCTTTCTTTTTTTCTTATGAAACAAGGAATACATTGACCCCAGCTTACTAATATTTCTGCACTTATTCTAACTCTGGAGCATTTGAATAATTTAACTTCTCTCTTATCACAGAAAGTGCCTCATATTATTTTCTTCTACTGTGTGGAAATAATTACTTTTGTCTAATTCACTTTTGTCTAATTCACTTTTGTCTAATTCAATTGAACAAATGTATTGAAACACTTATGAAAACAGAAAGTATTTGGTTTGCCTTGAAGTGCGTACTCATTATCATGTTAACTAACATGCTCAAAACTTGTAATCTGTTAACTGGTTAGAATGAAATACATCCAAAACAGGTAACTGAATTTGGACTCAAATTTATTACGCAGACACAATTCATCTGCACTTCCAAAACACTAGTTACTCTGTCTTGACTGCAAAAGTCTCATGACAAGAATCTAGCTGGGCAATGACAAGTTTCAAAAAAAGGTGTTCTACTGTGAATGAAAGTTAGTTTAGGCTAGTGAAGCATGGATTTGACATATAGCTAGTCAAAAGACAGCACAGGTAGGATTAATATATCTAGATTTGGACATCTACATAAAAACTACCAATTTGACTCATCTTGCTTTGCATGGAGACTTTCTTTTGTGTGGATTCCAACTACCTATGTTACTTGCCCATGTATTCCCATCATCAACAAGTACTTCACAGAATCACAGAATCATAGGGTTTGGAAGGGATCTCTGGAGATCACTGAGTCCAACTTCCTACTAAAACAAGTTCCCTACAGTAGACTACACAGTAAAGCATCCAGGCAAGTTTTGAATATCCCTGCAGAAGGAGAGGCCACAACTTCTCTGGGCAGCTTGTTGCAGTGTTCTTTAAACCTCAAAATAAAGAAGCTTTTCCTCATGTTTTCATGGAACTTCCTATGTTTCACTTTGTGTCTATTGCCCCTTGCCCTGTCATTGGGAACTGTTGAAAGAAGCCTGGCCCCATTCACTTGACACCAGCTTTTTAGATATTTATAAGTGTTGATAAGATTCTCCCCTCAGTCTTCTTCAGGCTGAACAGCCACAAGTCTCTCAGTCTTTTCTCATACTGGAGATGCTCCAAGACCCTCAACATCTCTGTGGCCCTCTGCTGAACTGTCTCTAAATGTTCCCTGTCTTTCTTGCACCGAGGACTTCAGAACTGGACACAGCACTCCAGATGTGGCCTCTTCGAGGCAGACTAGAGGGGGAGGATCATCTTTGAGCTGCTGGCCACACTCTTTTTAATGCACCCCAGGATACCATCAGCCTTCTTGGCCACAAGGGTGCATTGCTGGCTCATGGCCAACCTGTTGTCCACCAGAACACCCAGGTCCTTCTCTACAGAGCTCCTTTCCAGCAAGTCAGCCCCTGACCTGTACTGATGCATGGATTTGTTTACTGTGTAGGTGACAGAATACTGCAATAGTTTGCTTAGAGAAGTTGTGCAGTCTTTCTCTTTGGAAATGTTCTAAAGCCCTTTGAAAACAGTCCTTGGCATTCTGCTCTAGGTGTTTCTGCTTGAACAGGGGGCTGGGCCAGATGATCTCCAGAGGTCCTTTCCAACATAATTCCTCTTATTAACCAAAAATATGTCTATAGAAAACAATCTCATATGCACATTAAACTGAAATAAAACCAATCTCAGGGTATTACTCCTAAATGTCTAATTCCACATAGCCCTCTGGAAATATCTCAAGTGCTCTCCTTCACTTATTACATATTGGATAACAGTGAAGGATTTTTTATATCTCCAGCACACCTTTCATTTGTTCTTTTCTACTTTTTTCTTTTTTTTTTTTTGACCTTCTTAATAATATCTACTTCTTTTCAAGTACTTTTCAAGAGAGTTCCACACACTACCAAATCATGGCAATCACTGAACAGTCCAATGGAAATATTTAATTAACCATTTCATATGGGCCATTTTCTGAATAAAAACATGTTATGAAAGTAATTTTACAGATGTCAGTGAAATATAATACAAAATGGTACTTGAATATAAGAAGTTAAGAGAGCAGCTTTACTGAAGTGTATCGAAAATAAATAGCAGCCCATAAAGATAGAGATTTAGAAGTATACTTTGCAGATACCCATATCTTGAATGTGAAAGGTAGAAGGACTCAAACAAGCAAGTAATCAACATTCAGCCCTCTAGCTCAGGAAAAAAAAAAAAAACAAACCAAGAAAATCAACAACAATAATCATAATCACAACAACATATGGATTTGACAATTATACTTTCATCATATTTTCCTGATGATATTTTACTATATTTCCTCTCAATTTATTTAATCTGGCATTGCAAAATATATTGTGCAGTCCATAAAATTAATAATCCTTTCCTCCAGGAAACATTTTCACCATTCCAGGACTGCATTTTTCATGAACATTTCCCAGGGCTTGTTGGTACTGAAACAACTGTCCAGAAGCATAAATGCATAAAATAATGCTGTTCTTAGCTCGAGTCAGTAGTTCCTCAATCAGATTTTAGAATACTGATGATTCTTTTGATGAAACAGAGTAAGTTTGCCAAGTGAAAATAGACACAGTGGTGAACTGGTGACACCCATCTTGACTTAGAGCATTCATCCTACAAAAGAAGTTTCTTTAACATAGTACCAACTCCATTCAGTTTTTGCTAGTTGGGAGTTTGTAATAGGAGAAGCTCTGCAGGAGGAGAAATAAAAATATAATAGATCATCTGAGCATCACAAATAAAGAAAAAGAAAGAACCAAATAAAGTTGTGTTCTACCATTTTATTCTTAAGCTAAACACAAAAAAATATAATTTAATTACTAATACTTGAACACTTTGGGTTATGTATTTCATCATAATTATTCTCCTGCAACTAAAGAAAAAATAAAAATAAAATATGATTATACTGATGAACATTTATTTATCCTTTAAGAAATTAAATCACTCCAAATTTAGCAAGTTAGTTTAATTCGTAGCTTAAATCACGTTGTCAGGAGATAACCTTTTAATTCCATTGATCTTCTCTATCCAGCAACTTATAGCAATTAACTGTTTCAACAGACAGTAAGATCAAAGATAAAATAAGTTTTACCCCGCTAAGCCTGAAAAGAGTTTTTAAAAAGAGCCTTTCAAGAGATGAAAATTGATCTATTTCAAAAGTAAATTCTACTGACAAGGGGAGTTGGATTTTAGTAGTATATAAAAATGTATATATTGAAATATTATACACCATTTCTGGTAGGATCTTTGCTGAAATGATTGCTTCTGGTTTTGCCCCATTCTCTGCTTTTCAAAGAGATTCTGTCACGGGAGACAAAAGTCATTAGTTCGCTGCATAACTGAGCTACCATCTAGGTTGTATCCCATCTCTAATGAGAAAGTAGGCATCAGCACTGAAGGATAACAAAAAGTATTTTCATACTTATTAGACAAAGCTTTTCAGTATAGTGTACTAAAGGAATATTGAATTGAATAATATTAAGTACAAGAGTATGCTTCCTCTGTTTTAAAATACCTGTAGGAAATTTATTCAAAATTGTATGAGACATGTAAAATTCCATGCCTTCATTTCACTTTATTTATTAGGAATTATTTTGAATGTTAGTTTTGCTTGTCTTAATTATTTGGAATTTAGTAAGGTGCTCTAAACATAAATTTAAACTGATATTCTACAACAGACAAATATTGCCAGGAATAACTAGGTGTCAGAGAATAGAAACACAAAATGAAATCATGCCTGAGGCAGAAAAGTGCCTCTAGAGAACATTCAGTTCAACCTCCGGCTCAGAGAAGAGACAGTGAGGGCAGATTTCAGCACGTAGGTTTGGCACCCAGCAGATCAGGCTGTCCAGAACCCCAGCCAACCTGGCCTTGAATGCCTCCAAGGATGGGACATCCACAGCTTCTCTGAGCAACCTGTGCCAGTGCCTCACCATCCTCTCAGTGAAAAACTTCCCCCAATGTCTGATCTAAATTGTCCTCCTTTTAGTTTAAAACCACTCCCCCTTGTCCTGCCACTATCAGACCATGTAAAAAGTCACTCAATCTTTTTTATAAATACTGGAAGTCTGCAAAGAGGTCTCCTTTTTCAGGCTGAACAACCCCAATTATCTCAGCTTTTTTTTCTTAGAAGAGGTGCTTCAGTCTTTCGACCATATTTGTGACCCTCCTCTGGATCTAGTCCAACAGCTCCACATCTTTTTTGTGATGGGGGCTCCAGTCCTGGATGGAGTACTCTAGGTGAGGCCTCATGAAGGCAGAAAGAGACAATCACCTTTATTACCCTGCTGGCCACCCCTCTTCTGATGGAGCTCTGTTGTCTTTCTGGGCTGCAAGCACACACTGTTGGCTCATGTCAAGCTTTTTGTCTACCAGAACCCTAAAAAACTTCCTCCTAATATCTAACCTAAACCTCTCCTGTCTTAGTTTAAAACTATTCCCCCTTGTCTTATCACTATCAACCCATGTAAACAGTTGTTCACCCTCCTGTTTATATGCTCCTTTCAATTACTGGAAGGCTACAGTGAGGTCTCCCCTTCAAGCTAAACAAGCCCAGTTCCCTCAACTTTCTACATAGGAGAGATGCTCCAGCCCTCTGAGCATTTTAGTGGCCCTCCTCTGGACCCATTCCAAGAGTTCTGTGTCTTTCTTGTGCTGGAGGCCCCAGGCCTGGATGCAGTACTCCAGATGAGGCCTCACAAGAGCTGAGTAGAGGGGGACAATCACCTCCCTGTCCCTGCTGGCCACCCCTTTTTTAATGCAGCCCAGAACACAGTTGGCCTTCCAGCTGCAAGTGCACACTGCTGGCTCATGTCCAGCTTCTCATCCACCAGGACCCACAAGTCCTTCTCCGCAGGGCTGCTCTCAAGAAGTTCTTCTCCCAGTCTGTATAAATACCTGGCCCAACTGCAACACCTTGCATTTAGACTTGTTGAATCTCATTAGGTTCACATGGGCCCACTTCTCCAGCCTGCCCAGATCCCACTGAATGGCTTCCCTTCCCTCCAGTGTATTGACTGCACGACTCAGCTTGATGTCATCTTCAAATTTGCTGAGGGTGCACTCGATGCCATTGTCTATGCCATTGATAAAGATGTCGAAGAGCACTGGTTCCAAGACCAACTGTTGGGGGCACCACTTGTGACTGGCCTCCATCCTGACTTAGAACCATTGATCACAACCCTTTGGCTGCGTCCAGCCAACCAGTTCTTAATCCATCGAACAGTCCATCTTTCAAATCTGTATCTCCCCAATTTAGAGAGAAGGTTGTGGTGAGGGACCGTGTTAAAGACTCTGCAGAAATCCAGGTAGATGACATCCATTGCCCTTCCCCTGTCCACCGATGCTTTCATTCCATCATAGAAGGCCACCAGATTGTTCAGGCAAGATCTGCCCTTGGTGAAGCCATGCTGGCTGTCTTGGATCACCTCTTCGTCTCACATGCTCCTTAACATGGTAACCAGGAGGATCTGCTCCATGATCTTCCCAGGCACAGTGGTGAGGCTCACTGACCTGTAGTTCCCCGGGTCATCCTTTCTCCCTTTCACCAGGGACTTCACTGGACAGCCATGATTTTTCAGATACGATGCAGAGTGGCTTGGCAACCGCATCAGCCATTTCTCTCAGAACCTTGGATGGATATCATTGGGCCCCATGGACTTATATACATACAGTTGCATGAGGAGGTCTCAGATTTGTTCCACTGTTACAGTGGGATGGAATTCACTCCCCTCACCCACACTTAGAGGTTCAGGGTCCTGGCAGACATGGGGAGGGGCCTGACCACCAGTGAAGACTGAGGCAAAGCACTCATTGAATACCTCAGCTTTTTCCATATCTGAGGAAGCCAGTTCTCCATCCTGACTTATCAGAGGGGGAACACTCTCCTTGGTCTGTTGCCTCCTGCCTGTGTACCTGTAGAAACCCTTCTTGTTATTTCTCATATCCCTTGCTAAGTTCAGCTCCATCTGTGCCTTGACTTATTTCTGACTAGTGATTAAAATAATTTTCTATGAAGTATCTCCTGAATTATATAGGAAAGAATCAAAGTAAATATCCTTACTAATCTTCTCCATATAGTTATGTTTCTATTGCAACTATAAACAAAGAGCTGTTTCTGATATTGAGCTAAAATTCAAAGGAAGTATCAGAAATATTTTTAATAAAACTCATAGGAGAATCCAGAGCTTGCTTTATCAGGCAAATTAACTTTTGAAGCTGAACTCTTCTACTGCTGTTATATAAACAACACAAAATCTATCAGGAAGTTAGAAAACTTTATAATGCTAATCAAGACTTAAAGAAGATTAGAGCTTAGAAAGAAGGATTTTTTTTTTTTTTCAGAAAGAAGAGATCAGTTCCTCTAGAATTTACATGAAGAAGAAGGAAATAAATTGTATAGAGAAAGGTTTTATTTTGGATCTTATTGTTTATGTACCGCTTAATTTCAAGAGTCATTGGCTTTGGAACCATTCATAAACCATAGCTTTTTGGCTTTCTCTATTGTTTTCTTAATGAGATGACTAGCTGTACCTTTTTTGAGTTTCTTTCATCTAGACTGAAATCCATGAGACAGGAAGACTTATGATTTCAAATACAATGTATATATTACGTATATGTTGATCTGTACTATACTGTATAAATTTCTTTGCAACGTTCCTTTTTTTTCTTTTCTTCCACAGAGCTTTCATGTCATCTAGAAGCACAGCAAGTGTTTATGTAGTCTGAAAAGTTTACATATTTCTTTTATGCATGAATACTGCAGTCTGTTTAGCAGTCCATGCTCTGCTGTATCTTATCCTCTTTACTCCTAGAGGAATGTTGGCAGAAAAAATAAGAGAAACTCCAGCAACTTTCATACTGCAGGGCCTCACCATGCTGGATGTGTCCAAATGTCTGCAATGCAGATTCATGGATTCATGGATTCATGGATTAACCAAGATTATTTTTTTTCCTAGCTTAAAACCTGAAACTAATCTGATATTTTATTATGGATGCTGTATGGATTTATTCATGTTTTCTTTCACTCTTGAGTAGCTAAAAGGAAAAATATTATTCAAAAATAGTGGAATTGTCTGCCATTTAAAGCACAACACAAAGTGCTTATGCTCACTAATGATTGTAGAGCCAAGACTTCAGTTTCACAGAATCAAAGAACAGAAAAGTAGTTGAGGTTGAAAAGGGACCTCTGGAGGTCATCTGGTCATTCACCACTGTTCAAGAAGGACAACTAGAGCTGCTTGCCCAAGACCATGTCCAGACAGCTTTTAAAGTTCTCCAAGTACGGGGAGTCCACAAGCAACCTTTGTCAGTGCTCAGTCACTTTCACAATAAATAAGCATTTTGGGATGTTCAAATGGATCCTCCCATGTTCCATTTTCTGCCCATTGACCCTTGTGCTGGTACTGGGCACCACTGAAATGAGCATTACTCCATCCTCTTTTCACCTTCCCTTCAAGTATTTATAGATACTGTCAAAATCCCTTCTTAGTCTTTTCTTCTCCAGGCTGAACAGTCCCAGCTTACTCAGCCTCTCCTCATAGGAGAGATGCACCAGTCCCTTAGCTATTTTTGTAGCCTTTTGTTGGATTCTTTCCAGTATGTCCAGGTCTGTCATTTACAGAGGGGCCCAGAACTGCACACAAAACTCAAATTTGGCCTCACTGGTGCTGAGGAGAACAGAAGGATCACCTCCATCCACCCACTGGTAATACTTTGCCTCAAGATGCCAACTAGCATACTTTGTGGCTAGGTCAAATTGCCGAATCACATTCAACTTGGTATCCACCAGGACACCAAGGATCTTTCCTGCAAAGCTACTTTCCACCCGAGTGTCCCCAAGCCCATACTGGTACCTGAAGTTGTTCCTCTCCAGGTTCGGGACTTCACACTCTCACTTGCTGGATTTCATGAGTTTCCTGTCAGCCCATTTCTCCAGGCTGTCAAAGTCCTTTTGTTCCTCAAGCACATCAACCACTCCATCCAGTTTTGTGTCATTAGCATAGAACCTGAAGGTGTACCCTGCTCAGTCATTATCATTAATGTAGATGTTAAACAGGACAGAACCCAGTTTTGCCCCCGTGAGATAAACTGTTAGTTACTGGCCTTCAACTAGGCTTTGGACCACTGTTCACTCACTTTTCAGCTCATCTCACAGTCTGCTCGCCTAGATCCTACATCAACAGCTTGTCCATGTCTTGAAATGGTTTCTAGGATTTGCTACTCTATTTCCACTCCCAAGCATCAGGATAAAGCTGACCAGCTTGTAGGTCCCTAGAACCTTCTTAGAAACGTGTAATCATAGAATAGCTCAGGTTGGAAAAGACCTTCAAGATCATCAAGTCCAACCACTACCTAACCATACTATCCTAACTCTAACAACCCTCTGCTAAATCATGTCCCTGAGCACCACACCCAAATGGTTTTTAAATGCATCCAGGGATGGTGACTCAACCAACTCCCTGGGGAGCCTATTCCAGTGCTTAACAACCCTTTCTGTAAATAAATTCTTCCTGATAAATCCAGCCTAAACCTCCCCCGGCACAACTTGAGGCTATTTCCCCTCGTCCTGTCACCTGTCACCAGTGAGAAGAGACCAACCCCGCTCTCACTGCAATCATCTTTCAGGTATTTGAAGAGAGCAAATCCCCTCAGCCTCCTCTTCCCCTGGCTAAACAGCCCCAGTTCCTTTAGTTGCTCCTCGTAGGGCATATTCTCCAAGCCCTTCACAAGCCTTGTTGACCTTCTTTGGACTTCCTCCAGCTCCTCAATGTCCCTTCTGTACTGAGGTGCCCAAAACTGAACACAGTACTTGAGGTGAGACCTCACCAGTGCTGAGTACAGGGGGACAATTACTTCCCTAGTCCTGCTCACCACACCATTCCTGATACAAGCCAGGGTGCCATTGGCCTTCTTGGCCACCTGGGCACACTGCTGTCTCATATTCAGCCAACTGTCTATTAGCATACCAAGGTCCTTCTGCTCTTATGGAAGATTTGAATTACTTTAGATTTCCTCAATTGTTTTGTCACTTCTCCCAGTCACCATAACAAAACAAGGATTAACGAGAGTGACCTTGCAGTGACATACGCCACCTTCCTCAGCACTTATGGGTGCATTCCCTTAAAGCTCTTAAACTGGAACCAGTCAGTTTTCTGCATGCTGAATTGTCCGTTCTGTTCACAGACTCCCCTAGAAAACATTTTTTTGCTGTTTCCTGCAGGATAGGAGAGCACAAAGTGTTGTCCTAAATCAGGACTAGATTTTCCTAAATGTAGGACTAGAAGGTGTTTTGAGCAAGTTTGCTGATGATACTAAACTGGGAGGAGCTGTTGACTCCAATGAGGGTGGAGAGGCCTTGTAGAGAGATCTAGACAAATTAGAGAGCTGGGCAATCACCAACTACATTAAGTTTAACAAGAGGAAGTGCTAGGAAGGGAACCTTGGCTATACATAAAGGATGAGATGCTGAAGAGCAGCCCTGCTAAAAGAGATTAAGGGGCCTTAGTCGACAACAAATTGAACATGAGTCAACAGTGTGCCCAGGCAATGAGGAAGGCCAACCATACCCTGGGGTGCATCAAATTGTCAGCCTTGTCAGCTGGTTGAGAGAAGTCCCGCTCTACACTGCACTGTTGCAACTTCACTTTGAGTACTATGTGCAGTTTTGGGCTCCACAGTGCAAAAAGGGCATAAAACTATTAAGAGAGTGCCCAAAGGAGGCTACAAAAATGGTGAAGAGTCTAGAGGTAAAGACATATGAGGAGTGGCTGTCCCTTGTTTTCTTCAGCCCAGAAAAGAGGAGCCTGAGGGAAGAGATAAATGTTACAGTTGACAAAAAAAGCCTAGATAGATCCGTAGTATCATTTCAGTTTCTATCTCCAGAGCTCAGATTGTGCTTAATAAGTCATCTGCTGTCAGTTGCAATTATGCTCCTAGAGAACTACATCAGTGAGTGCAAAACTCAAAGAAATCTGAATATTGGGAAAGTAGGTCTATTTTGTCTAGAAAATGCTTGAAAACACATGTACGTATGTATTTTGCATGAGGTTCCATCGGAATATAACAACATATTACACATGCTTACTTGAAGAGCGTTTGCACAACTTTTATGTTGATTTCTTATGAAAACTGAAGGAAACACGTTTTTTTCTTCATTTTATCCAAGACTACTTGTGTTCTCTTGAGAAAAAAAAAAAAAAAATTGCAAAAAGAAGTCACATAATCACTGCAGATTTCATTTTTGGTGGATTTCAGAAAAGTAAACCCAATAACAGAAAGAATGGATAAGCAAGATATCATTTAATATATACATATATGGATATATATTTAAGGTGAGGGTACTTCTCCAACAAGCAATTCCTTCAAAAAGTCTTCAACCATATTAATGAAAAGCAGAAAATAACAGCATGCCATGGCTATATAGAAAGGGAATCAGCACTTAAGAAGGTTATCCTGTCTTTGTGCATAGAACATGGACATTTAGGATGGGATTCAGTTGCTTGAATGTAGACATCTGGTCCTTAAGTGTCTAAGATATTTGCATGGAAGTAGTAGAGTAGCTGGAATATCAACAGTTGTTTCACACGTTTCTGGAGTGGCAAATGGAAATGAGAAGAGACTCTAAGGCATCTAGAGAGGTGTTAAAAGTTAATTGTTAGGCTTAGGAGAAATAAAAATCACAAATGAAAGTATCTGTTTGTGTTTCCGTGAAGGAGTTGCATTCAGGATTCTATTGCCAGTTTATGTAATTCTCCTCACTTCACCTGCCACCACAGAATGTAAGAGGTCTCCTGAAGGCTCCTATGTCACATTTGTCAAGATCACATTGAGGGCTTGGGCTCCCATGGGTATTTTAGATGGCAATAAATGTCTTTCTTTAGGCACCTACACTGTAGCCTGTGTGCATTCAGGTGGTCTGGTTGTTATTGTGTTCAATGGAGTATACAGCTGATACTGTATACAGATTCCTTTATTGTATTCAACTGACCAAACTTAACTGTCTATTTAGGGTGAACTGAACCGTGCTATGGACTCTAAATTCTCTGAGTAGTGCCTCATTGACTATGATGAGAGCTCAGGCATGTGAAAGCGCATAGACATTTACTATGAGATCTAAAAGCTTTTGCGAAATCCATACGCATTTATAAAATGTTGACCTTGTTAACAACAACAGTTCAAAAATAATAACAATAATTAAAAAAAAAAAAAAAAAGATGAACAGACAAACAAAACCCCCCAAACACTGAGTTAGTAGGATAATGAACTGGAGAGTACTGGTCGCAGAGAATGAAGAAAACCTTAGAATCACAGAGTCATCAAGGTTGGGAAAGACCACCAAGATCATCCAGTCCAACAACCTATCTACCACCAATATTTCCCCACTAAACTATGTCCTTTAGTAAAACATCTAAACATTTCTTGAATGCCTCCAGGGACAGTGACTCAACCACCTCCCTGGACAGCCTATTCCAGTGCCTGACTGTTTCAGAGAAGAAATTTTTTCCTAATATCCAACCTGAACATCCTCTGGCATAACTTGAGGCCATTCCCTCTCACTCTATCAACAGTTCTTGCTGAAGCAGAGCTTAAAGAGTGTTTGCTTTAAACCAAGAATACAGATAATTGCTAGTGAGCTTTCTTCCAACTCAAGTTTGAGATGCTTCTATGAAACTGCAAACTCTGGACCTGAGTAATAAAAACAACAAGAATTTGGAAAGAGGAATAGCAAGATTGTGTGGCAATAGAGACATAATATGAAGCATCTGAGGATCTGAGGCATATATAACTGAAAAATGCCTGACAACTCTTATAAAAGTGGGAGGTAACCAGAATGACAGACTCGATTTTGATGCCTGTTTTCTTTTTTTTTTTAAATTGTAGAACAATACTTGACACTTTCAAATTAAATAAAACTCTACCCCTACTGTTCTCTCTATTGTCTACTGTATACATACACTACTTATCAATGACTTCTTCCTGTTCTTTGTGGTAGAAAGTATTGCACGTCACAGTAACCTTTGAAAGTTTATAACATACTGTACTTGCTGCATGTTAACTCTGGACATTAGATCACATACATTTCCGTGTTAATACCTTTGTCCCTGTTTAGCAAAATTATCTACTGAGACGGAATTTTGAATTTTTAAAGTGATGTATTTTTCACTTTCCCTCCAAAACATCCCTGGGTATCTTCTTCCAAAATTCCAAAATATTTGGACATCAGGTATACTCTTACTTTAAAATTCTTATTATTTTTGAAGTTTCAATTTACTATTCTACAACAGAATAGAAGTGATTTCAAACGTATTACTTTCCTTTTTCTATCCCAAATTCCATCAAAGTGCTGGAATTTGGATTTTGACAATGGAAAACAAGCTTCTTTCTTATTTTGTAGCAACCTGCATGCAATACAAAATAAATTAATGCTCAGAAGCACTGAAAGAAGATAGAGAAAAATAACAATAATGATCCAGATTCTGCCTAGATACATTCCCATTTTTAAAACACTTCCATAATAGCTTGTTTATATTCTTCAACGAGATGTATAACATGACCAGTGTACGATTTGAAAAGTTTTCTCTTTTCTGTAGAAGCAAACTAATACTTCAAAGGAGCAGAATCACTCCATATATCAATTTTTTTTCCCCAGAAATATTTCAGAACAAAGAACTTTCTCGATACATTTTTAAATAGATGGAGATAGTATTATGAAAAGTCTTTTGGCATTCACTTTACCCCCCCTTACTTAACTAACATTTTCTACTGGCACAGAACATTAGGGCTTTCTAGATACTTCTTCCTAATCAGTACTAACAAGGACTACAAAATACATTAAAAAAATAAAACACATCTAACAACAAACATAGTATCTGTTAAAGGTATGCTAACAGTCCAGGCCTAAAATTTGACACATAGTTTTAGTATCTCAGTACCAAAGTGAAGACTTCTGCTTGTCATAAGTCCCTCAAAATTTTTCATCCAATAGTCCCAGTGGACTGTCAAAACTATAACTGGCTTTTATGTTTTAAAACTCATAAAATCTTGAGGATTCCTTATAGATTTATAAACTTCCAGGAAAATCTACCATTTGCCTCTCTTTGCAACATGAGACACTTACTGAAGGTTTTTTTGGAAAGAGATCTTCTAGGAAACAAGATACATTTCAATTAAGTAGACTGGTAAAGTAATGGGATTTACACTGTGTGACATTCTCAGAAGAAAATACTCTGTAGCTTAGATATTATAAGCCAATCTAACATTTTTTCCAAGCGAATAAAAATCAATTAAAAAAGCAATAATTAATCATACTGAATGGAAAATGTCAAAGTTATGAGATTGTTATGTCTATCTTACGGATATTTCAATAAATTTAGCTAAAGAGGTTTTTAATGTAGAACATAGCTCTTCATACATCAAGTAATATAATCAGTATAGAGATAGACACAATTTTGGATAAGATAGTGCTGCCATTGAAATATTAAAATGTGCCAATGGCCACAGCTAAGTTCTATTCAGATTGAAGAAGAATGTCAAAATTAGCTGGTATTTATGTAAATATATTTTAAATACTAAAATATTTTTTCATGTGGTGACATCAAGTTATTTTCTTTCCTGGTTTCTTATCATTTTATGAAGTCTTTTACATCTTGCATATTTCAGCTTCAGACCACTTGTAACTGTGAAATAGAGTTAATCATGACATGACTTGAGTGCTGTTGTTGAATCCACAGGTCACTTAAGATGAACTTTTTGAATTTACATTGGGTACAATGGCACCTTGCAAGGAAAATTATTTTCAGTTAGGCAATGAGCTGTTAGCAGTAACGTTGAGAATAAATGCATTTTATCAGCATTTACACAGGCACCCTACTAGGTAGCAGGCAGAGAAGTATATTTCCTTGTCCTAAAAATAACTTCTTTCTTCCACTTTCAAATTCAAGATTTTTTTTTGAAAACTACTAGTGACAATGTTGCATTTATTTTGTCTCTAAGCACAGTTGTAATGACTTTAATGGAATGACATTTTGCAAGCAAAATGGTTCCACATATAGAAAAAATTGTGTAGAAGTTCATTTTTGAAAATGTACGTTTGACTATTTATTTTGGAAAATAGGGATTTGGAACATTTTTTTGAAATATTATTTTATATATATGTGTATAAACAATACTTTTGTATGCAAATATGGTCATACCTTTTGTCCCACATTTGACTCCAGCACAAATAAAATAAATAAAATAAATTTTAAAATAAACTTTTTTTTAAGTGAGAAAAGAATGAATAGAGAAGTGAAAAATACTTTTAATTTGTTGTTTCTTCTAAAACTTCATAGTATATTGTTGTAACATGTCTGAAGATGCTTAAATAATGAAGTCATAACAGAAATTATACTGAAATTCTATAAAACTCATGTTTGTATATATTTGTTTTTGAAAATGCCCATTACTATATTAGATGCTATGTCTACAGGAGTGCCATATTGAATTTCTTATGTACAAGTTATCTGTTTTATAAACAGACACTAGGGAGCAAAGCTGATACTAAACATTCAGCCTCAGTTCAGCAATCTAGGTATGAGAATATTTAGTCATATTACTATATTATGCTTTACTTTATGTTATTTTATTTTGGAATTTAGTCATTAGTTCACACTCTCCAGAATTTAAGTGTGTAGTGTCTAATAATTTCTGTAATCTTCTCAGAGTATGTGGGAAATAAAGTCGTATAGATTCTAGAAAAAGAATCAAATAACTGTTTATAATTTCCTCTTGTGAGAATGCTTATTAAATGTGTGGATTATTGTTCCTGACCCGTGTTTCAATTATGGTACCAGATTTCTTGAATTAAGACTAGGATGCTCCTAAGTAGAGTGATAAATTGCCAAATTTATGTGAAAAATGGACAGCTCTTATTTTTATAAATAATATAATTAATATGTAAATGAGGCTAACATGATGACTATTTAAATGAATACTAGCAAATCTGTATAATGCTATTATAAGGATCGTGGAAGACGTAAAATGACTGCAAGCATAAATAAAGATATTTAAGTCATTAGCAACTGGAAAATAATGGTGAACATAAAAATTGGTATAAAAATATAGATGTATATTTTTGCTGTTTTGAAGCCTTGTTCAAAAAGATGAAGTATTTTGCCTAACCAACCAAAGAACAAGAACTCCTTCTTATAAGTCTCTATCTTATCTCACTTTCTGAAGTACATGTCATATTTTTATTGATTTAGATGACAAATTGCATAATCCATTAATTTATCCTTAAATTACTACTCCTAGAAGCTGGAAGGTGAGAATGTGTGAAAGAAGGTTGAGAAACACAGAGCCTTTTTTCACTTTTTTCATTTATTTTAAATAATTTTTCTTAAGAGTACCTCAAGTGATCATAGTGGGGATTCTTTTGAGTGAATGGAAAGAAATACCTTTGAAACAAAGGTAAAGAAAATGTCAAGTAGTGCCTTTAATTTCCTTCCTTTATAACAATCTCCTAGTATTAGAGGAAAAAGTAAAAAGAGCTGTTGCATTTAGTACAATAGCGAAGTACCCGGCAGGTTTATTGTAGGTCTGTGCTGCGTCTGACTGGGATGGAATTAACTTTCCCCACATATAGTGTTGTGCTTGTGCTGGTATTGCGCCAGTGCTTTTTCTATTGCTGAGCAATGCTGGCACAGCATCAAGATTCTCTCCAACCTACTCCACAGCCTCAAGTAGCTGAGAGCGAACAAGAAACGAACCTCACCAGGGCAGCTGACTTAAACTGACCAAAGGGATATTCCATACCACATGACATCACACTCAGCAGTAAAACCTGGAAAGAGGAAGGAAGAGAGATGGGGCTCTCACTGTTAAAACCTCTGTCCTCACAAACAAGCACTGTGCATACTGAGGCCTTGCTTCCCAAGACATGACCAAACAACATTTACTGATGGAAAGTAGAGATTATTTTTCTTTATTTATTTCCACATGGATCTTGCTTGATTCCATTTCTCTTTTATTTATTCTTCAATTAAATTGTCATTATCTCAACATATTAGTCTTTTATTTATTTATTTATCTATCTATCTATTTATTTATTTATTTTAACCCATCGGATTTTATCCCCACCCCTCTTCCTTTGAGGAGGGAGAGTGAGAGAGCAGTCTGGTGGAGTTTAGTTGGCCATCACTGTGAAAGCACTGTAAGATCTTGGTTTATTCTGTCCACTTTTAGTAGGAAAATATGCTATATTCTAGAGTGAATATATATTTTGATGTAATTGTGGAATGGTTCTTAAATATATGGAATATTAACCTGAAGACTGGGATGCTGGAATTACCCTATGCTGCACATCCTTCACTAAGGCAGCTCAGCTGCAGTGCAGTCTGCCAGTCTACCAGACGCTGCATTTGCAATAGAGTTGCTCCCCACAGATAACGGCTATGCATTCCTGTACTGCACATGCCTCTTCAGGGAATCCTTGGTATTAAGATGATAACATCGATCATTCTGAAAGATGTAGTTAATGGACTTATATGTGTGTATATTGTTAATTGAAAAGGTAGCATAAAAATAGTTGGGAAATATGAATCATGCTGTATCTGGCATATGTAGGAGAAGAAAGCGGGTGCAAAAGAATATATTTAAGCAACTCAATGGGAAGTGTTTTTCTGGAATGCTTGCATTAATATGTACAAAAATAAATATGAGAAAGGATTAGGAGCAGTGAATAAAGGTGGGTTTGTTTATTTATTTATTTATTTATTTATTTATTTGTAATAGATACAGCCTATTTTGTGAATATATGCTTTATCTAAATCAAACTATGCTACTTATACATAAAACAAAGAGAAAACAAAGCACCCAAAGTGATTCGATAAACTCAAAATCAAAAGAAAAATTATCAAATATTCAAGAATGCAAATATGTAAATGATACATTCTATATAAGCCAAATCAGCAATCTATCTGCAAAGAAAATAAGTTAAAGATGAATAAAACTCTGGGCGAGAACAGCAGAAAATAGTTTAAATTCTATCCATCATGATCCATGAAAGTAGTTAATTAGATTGAATAAAAATGATAAGTATTCAAAGAAACGCAGTAACAAAAGTGAATATGGAAAAAACAAAATTGTCCTTTTTTAGCCAGAGTTGAAGAAGGTCATGCAGTGGATAAGCAGTGGTATCAATGAGGTATAGCATCCTGAGTGGGCTGGCAGCATGGTATAGGACCAGTTCCTTATTTCTCTTTTGTTTCCACGCTCACAGATTTGGTTGTCTTTTGTATCTTTTCTTTTCTGCTCTTGGGTACATTAAAAAGAGCAAGGCCAGCAGGTTGAGGGAGGTGGTCCTCCCCCTCTACTCTGCTCTGGCAAGGACACATTTAGAATACTGTGTCCTGTTCTGGGCTCCCAGTACAAGACAGGCAGGGATCCCTAGAAGGAGTCCAGCAGAGGGCCACAAAAATGATAAAGGGCATCTCCCCATATGAAGAAAGTTTGAGTAACCTGGGTGTGCTCAGCCTTCAGAAAAGAAGACTGAGGGGGATCTGATAAGCATTATAAATATCTAAAGGGAGGTGGGAGGCAAATGAATAAGGCCAGGTTCTTCTCAGTGGTACATAGTGATAGGACAAGGAGTAATGGCCTGAAATTGAGCATAGGAAGTTCTGTACAAATATGCAGAAGATCTTCGTTAAGGTAGGGCTGATGGAGCACTGGAACAGGTCGCCCAAAGACGCTGTGGAGTCTCCTTCTATATTTAAGACCCAGCTGGATGGCTGCCTGTGCAACCTGTTGTAGGATTCTTGCTTTAGTAGGGGAGTTGGACTCGATGACCTCTTGAGGTCCCTTCCAACCCCTGTGATTCTGTGATTATGTACACTTCTTGTATGTTTGTTGTTGTTATTGTTGTTGATTTTTACTGAATCTCTATACCATTTTTTCTTTCTCAGATACCTTGAAGCAAGTCCTCCCTTGGGGCTGAGATCTGTTTGTTATCAGGTATTGATTATTTGTGATTTGTGTTTATAGTCTCAAGATCTGTTGTGTGTCAGTACTTTCAAGACGTTGGGTATCAAGTTATGCTTATACTCTTGGAGGCCTCTGCTGCAGTATTCTATGGAGAAAAATGATGAACAAATACTGAATGAATATGGCGCTGTACATGAAAATTTAGACTAAAATAGAGAAATACTAGCTAGACCAGCTAAACAGAATAGTGAGCCAGCTGCATGAAGACACATTAAGACTGTGAGACCGTAAAATACTCAGAAAATTTATTTTATTGTCAGGTTGATTCACGTTGGAGTGAACAAAATGCATGAACAACGTTTTACAGAAATTTCTTCTTAAATGATCTCATCTTAAACAAGTAATTGTAAAATACAAAGATATGTATCAGTCTCAATTATTTTACATGGATCAAGACATAATTAGTAAAGAGTTAACATAAAAAATTGCCATTACGCACTCAGTGGATATATAGGAATAAAAAGGTAAAAGGTAGAAAGAAAGAAATCTATCATCAACACAATATAAAAATATTATCATGTAAAAATAGATATTATAAGAAATAACCAAAAGGATGAAATTCTTGCAAGATAAAATGTTTTTCTTGAGACTGTTATAACTATATGTCAATTTTAGTCTAAAAGTGTATTCATCATTTATATTAAAAAATATTGTATAAATTAAACCTAAGAGATAGCATGGTTAAATATAAAATTCAGAGAGGCTACGAGACTAGACATCCAGAAAGTCTTATTTAAGAAAGGAAAATTAAATACAGATAAAAAAATGCTGCAAATGAAAATGTAAATTGTGTAAGTCTTTGGGAAACATCTGGGAATGATGTAGAATGATCTAGGAAAACATTTAAGCCTCTTATTGATGTCTTCAAACATTCAAGAAACAAGACTTCCAAATGTTCTTTATAACCAAAGATGGCATAAGGATTGTCTTTGGGCAAACTGTGACCAAATGGGACAAAACTGAAAACAATTAATTGCAAGTGCTCTGAAGAGTCACCCATGATTATTTATTTATTTATTTATTTATTTATTTATTTATTTATTTATTTATTTATTTATTTTTGTAGTGGAAGTCAATGCTTATGGACTGTCTCAAATAAAATGTTAGTAAAAAGTTTTCAAACAAACTGACAAAATGAATAGCAGCAAAATTCCAGGAACAGATGGTATTCCCATTGAATTCTAAAGAAAATGAAATATGAAAGTGCTGATATTTTAACTACAGTATGCAATTTATCACTTAGGATGGAATTTGTACCAGAGGAATTGAAAATGGCAAATGTGATACAATTTTTTTAAAGGGCTTTAGAGGACTATAAAATGAAAAGCCTATATCTGCACTCAACAGATTGTTGTGCCTATGATTAAGAATAAATGGGTAAATATGGTATAACAGGAGGTCAACACAGTTTCTGTAGGGAAGCATAATTCTGCGTAAACAAGATGATAAACAAAGATAACTGATATTTGTTTGAAACTCTTGCAAATCACTTGGTTTTGCAAAATAGTTTTGAGAAGGCCTCTCTATAAAATAGGATGCTACAGAACAAGGGAAAAAAATCTTCCCATAACTGCTATTAAATGGATAAAGAAGAAGAAAACCAATTGGTTGGAAAATATGGTTACTTTTACTGGTTACTGAGAGATCCATGGGAATTTGTGCTATTCATAAATGATTTGGAATAGATGTGATGGTACCAAGTTTATTGACACAATTTTTTTTTTAAGATATTGAGAACTATAACTCTTAGTGTAACAGTCAACAGTCATTCTTGGTTACAATCTTACCTGCCAACAAATTTTGTTTAAACCACTTATTGGCAATCTAATCTAAAGCAGCAGTCTGTTGAATCTGACCATGTTGATCATGGAAGGCAATGCTTCTTCTTGGCTTCGAGCATCATTTCTCCTCCACCCCTTATTCACTCCTGGTAGAGAGGGCTCCCTCCTAACACCAATATAGCAAAACAACAGGAATTAAAATCAAACGAAATAAGATGTGTTTTGGGAATCACAGAATCGCAGAACTATGGGGGCTCGCAGGACCTCTGGACATCACTGAGTCCAACATCCCTGCTAAAAGCAGGTTCCCTACAGTAAGTTATGCAGGAAAGCATCCAGATGGGTCTTGAATTGCTCCGGAGAAGGAGACTCCACAATCTCTCTGGACAGCCTTTTCTAGTGCTCTGCCATCCTCACAATAAAGAACTTCTTCCTCATGATTGTACGGAAATTCCTGTGTTGCTGAAAAGGGCTTGGCTCTATCCATTTGACTCTCTCATTTTAGATATTTACAAACAATGATAAGATCCCCACTCTGTCTTTTTTTTTTTTTTTTTTTTTTCCCCTTTTCTGTGGGCTGAATAGTCCCAGCTAAAGGTACAGAACAACAAACGACATCTTTACTAGGAAGCTCCCTAAAGTACATTTCAAAGACTTAGAAGGGACTTGTATTTTACAGCCTGAATTCAGCTTTGGACAGCTGTTTCCCAGTATATCTATTGCTCTGGATGTATCAGAGATATATATGGTGTACCCGAAATATACCATAACTGACTTACTTAGTCTTGAGCACTCTCCAAATAAGTTTTCATTTACTTCTTTCCTCCTGTTGTCTCCTTGGCTAGTATAAAAGATTAATTAGGCAGATTGGCTGTGGTACACCAAGGCCCATTACTGTTTAAAAAACTCTGCTCTGAGCTTTGTCAGTTGTCAGCTCTGAGCCAGTTCCATTGGTTCCAAAAGAGACCCACTGCTGAACAAAGTTGAGACAATGAACAATGATGGTTGGACCTATGTGATAGCACATTAAAGAATGGAAAAAACTTCTGCACAACAGCAGCCGGGAGATAAAAGTGAGGAAATGTGAGAGAAACAAGCCTGCATCTACCAAAATCAGTGCAGAAGGAGGCTGGGACGTGCTCCGAGCACAGAACAGAAGTTCCCTGCAGCCCATGGGGCACCACACAGAACAGATCTCCATGTGCAGCCCATGGGAGAGCCTATGGTGGAGCAGGTGGAAGTGACCTGAAGGAGGCCACAGCCCATGGAGAGCCTCTGCAGGAGCAGGTCTCATGCTGGAGCTGTATCCCATGAAGTAGAGGTCATGTTGGAGTAGGAGGTCCAAACTGGAGCTGCCACTCATACAGGAGCAGTCCATCCCTGAAGGACTCATTTTGGAGCAGTTCTTGAACTGAGCGTTCTATGGGAAACCCATGAAGGTTCACTTGACAAGGACTGCATCCCATGGGAAGGACCCCATGCTGGAGGATGACAGAGAGGAGACAGAGAGGGACCATGAAGGAACAGCAGAGGTGAACCATTATAGACTAACAGCAGCTCTCATTCTTCATCCCTTGCTCCACTTAAGGAGATGTAGTAGAAGAGGGTGGATGGAAGAAGAATGTTTTTCAATCATTAGTCATCACCATTAGCTATGCATTTTTGCCAGTGATGTACAAGTGCCTGCATGCCATGCTCATAAAAAAATGCACCAGTGGAGGCGCCCACTATTTCACAGCTGCTGTGAAGGCAATTTCCTAGTTTCCTAGAAAAATGTTGCCCATGCAATCCATCTTTCATTGGCCCGAACAGCTGTAAGTCAGAAGGCACCAAATTCAGACTATATGGTGGATGTGGTAGGACAATCCAGCCAAGACTGGCAATGTGGTCCGTGGTTCAACCTGCTATGAGGCCTGGCATTATCATGTTGCAGGAGAAAGGTTGTCTTCTCTGGCCTGACTCTGAAAGACCAAGTTGACTTCAGCTTAGTCAGCACTGCAATGTAGTTGACAAAATTGATGTTTGTCCAGGTTGCAGGATATCCAGAAGGATAATCCCTTTCCTATCCCAAAATACAGTGCATATCCCTTTACCTGCTGAGGGCTGAGTCTTGAACTTTTTCTTTGTTTGGGAATTCACATGTTGTCACTCTATAGAATGTCATTTTGACTCTGGCTTGTAGTAGTGACACCATGTCTCATCACTGATAATAACATGATTCAGGAAGCAGTTACTTTCAGCCTCATATCAGTCCAATAGGTCCTGACAAAATTGCGTATGTTTTTCTTTCTGTTCCTGTGTAAGCATTTGCGGGACATACCTGGCGCAAACTTTGTGATAATCCAACACTGCCACCATTGTTTCCAACTCACTGAAACCAATATTCAGCTTTTTACACCATTCCCTAGTTGTAATCTGCCAATTTGCATGGATGCAAATCTAGATGTTCTTCATTTTGTTGTGTAACTGCTATGCATGGCTGTCCATAATATGGCTTGTCTTTCATATTGCTGTCACCACTGCTGAAGCACACCACTCACCACCTCATTGTGCTAACATCCACTGTCTGATCTCCACAAACTTTCAGCAAGCATTAATGAATGTCAGTGGGCGCCATTTTTTCCGCATAGAGGAATTCAGTGACACACCTTTGCTTCATCCACACTTCCATGTCAGATGCCACTGTGTCAGACTGCCCCTCTGCTGCCTTCTGTTGAATGACATCAAAATGTAATGAGATAATGGCAGGAAGGTTCAACCCCTTCTGTCATACCACCAACGTCTGGCTTTGGTGTTGTGGGCCAACACAACAGACTGATCTCACTGTCCTTATCTCAACTCATGAGCCTTTTTTTCATCAATTTTTCTCCCTGTTCTGTTGAGAAGGAAGAGTAAGAAAGCAGTGTGGTGGAGATATGCTTCCTACCTCTATGAAGTCACCACATGGGTGCTCAGCAGGGACACACTTGCTTACCCAGGTTTTAAGCAGAACCTCCTATGTTTCAGTTTGCATCCATTGCCTCTTGTTCTGTCACAGTACAAAGTGGAAACTGGATATAATTAATTGCAAAGAACTATAGTCCCACCATATTATAATGTAACTTTAAGCACACAATAAGTTTAGACAGCTATGTTGCTGCATAAAGCAGCAGCATAAGGGAAGGCACATTTTAGTTTTTCAGCATCAAGTGGGGCCAAAATCAAATGTAGTGTGTTAGAACTCTAAAATGGATGTGATTCACAACCTTCTAAGGCTATCAAAAATAAGAACCCAGAAATCTAAATGTTTGTGTTCTCTTTGTATCTCAACAGTACACAAGGATAGTAGTATAAAGATTTCCACTACAGATTTCCCAAAAGTCAGTGTAAATATGCTCCATAGTTTTTAATTTATATAACGTCTTAAAATGACAAACACAATAAAAAGAAAAAAAGCCTTCAACTCAGAAATGTGATGAGATATCAAAGTTCAGATAATCCAATTATAGCTGTTATTTTATTCTGAAAATTTCAGTTTTTGGCAAAATGCCACTAGAATCCAGACTGCAGTCAGAAAGCTGTGAAAAAAATGGAGAAAAAGGGCATTTTAAGGAGAACTAAGGTAAACCTTGTTGAAAATGAAGTGTATGTAATTACAAAGCTTCTTCCTAACAGCAAAAGAAAAAAAAAAACCCTTTACAAAACTTTAAGCATATTTGGAAATCATTATTTTCTTCTCAGTGCTTCAAGACAATGCTGATGAAAGAAAACACAGAAAATTAAGGAGGAAATGCTGATTTTGGTAGAAGAATAGGATGGAAATTTTTCAGATACTCCTTATTCAATGACATTATTTTATAATTTGTATAATTCTTTCATTGGGAGAAAATGTCTAATGTAAGAATAAACATTACTAGTGTTCTATCTTCTACAAGTGAATTAACATCTTATTACCTAACTAAATGCATCTAATTGCTATTGATTTCCTGTGTAAGTATTAGCAGATTGGCATTCTGTCATTACTGAGAAATAAATTATTTTCCTGCATATCTCATCGTATCAGCCTTTTTGCAATCCTATTTCAAATTAGATTAAAAGCTTTTATACAGCAGCTATTAACATTAACTTGGTAGGTTCTCAGCACTGGAATAACTTGTGCTCATAAATACAGAATCACAAGGAAAAAAATGAAGGGATAAAACAGAGTCAAAATAATGTGTTTTGGTTATTTCTGCTGTTTGTCTTATATTTTTCATGTAATATACTCAACAGTAAGAATAGCTTAAGTGTGTTCTACTTAATACAGGAATCATAAGCTAAGACAAAAAGAGCCAATATATAACAGAAGGCTATAAAAGGCACAAGTGCAATAGAAAAGGTGAAAAATCAAGCAATTCCATTGTGCTATATACCAGTACTAAAATGAAAATCCAGGACAAACAAAGACTAGGGTGATCCTTTATGCTCAGAGGACGAAGAAAGACCTCATCCATGACTACAGTGTGAAAGGGGAAAAGAAATCATTTTGGCTCCACAAATCTGATATTAGTCTCAAAATTAAGTTTATCAGCTGGATATGAGAAGCCTAATGAGAATTTAACCCTTTTAGAAGCATCTCTCCAGCAGCATTTATAAATGTATTCAGTTGTGAGTACCTGAGAAGAGACGAGTGAAAAAAGCAAAAACAGAAATCTCACTGTGGATCAAGAAAAGGAATATTCCATCCTTCACCAGAAAGCAACTAATAAACACTTTATAAATTAGACATTGCATATGCAGTGGTAACAATGTAACATATGTAATTAAGTTTCTCTGCCTTTTTTTGAAAACATTGGTGTTTTAATGAACACACAGTTTAAAAGAACCAAGATTTTAAAAATCCATTAATGGATTAAACTAACAGCATGAAGATTATGAAAACTTTGCATATAGCATACATTCTCAGGACAGAAGGAAAGACTGTATATTAAATACAGCAAAAGGCAGACAGCATGTGTACCTATCAGACAAGACTGTGCTTATGTCAATCATTAAAAATCTGTTAAAAATCATTAAGAATCTGTTGCACTTCAGTGAGAGAGGAGCCATGGAGAAAAAAAGTAGTTACAATCTATATTATCTTCAAAGCCTGGAGAAAACCTGTTTCTATCATCTGCTAATATCTTGTATTCTGTCTGGTATGTCTAGCACATCTTTTTCCACTCTGACTGCCTAAAATCAACTGAGATTGCTTCTAAATGTTTTTCTTGGGTGGCGAATCACCTAAAATTATAAACTGTGAATTAAATGGACCTCACAGTCAGTTCTGCAAATAACTCAGCTAGTGGGGGGGACAAAATTTAAATGGAAAAGTCTGAAGAATATAGTACTCATAAATTCACGGGAATTTTTAGGAGATTTGGGAATTGAGTTTACTGCCACGTTATCAGCACACCCATCAACATCTTTGGAATTATCTTTGACTTGCATAAGGAAGACGCAAATCAGGCCTTTAATACTTGTTAAAATTTTTACTGTTCTCTTCAGAAAACTGAACTAGTTTAAAACTAAACTTCAAATTTTCATTTCAACATAAATAAAGTGTAAGTCAATTTTTTTCTTTAAATTTTGAAAGTTTTTCAGAGAGTGGAATAAATGCATGGTGCATGGGAGAAAGCAAAAATAATAGGCTTTTTAAAAATTAATTCCTTAATATAATTTGTTCAGAGGTTTCTCCTTAGCATCTTAATACCCTATTTTTTCCCTGACTGACTCTGAAACAGTGTTTTACTAAATTACATTAATTGTATCTCGACATTAAGTAATACTATGAGAAAAATAAAGGCATATTTTTGAAGTCTAAACTCAGTTGTAAAATTTATCCTTAATGTTAGCAGCTAGACATATCACTGGGATTTAACTGCTATAAACTTATGAGACAGTGCAATTTAATAGAAACAGGTACAGTGCCTATTACTTAGAATGCCATGAATATTTTTTGTGACCTTGGATATCACAAGACCTTTCTCATTGATATCAATTTAAAAAAAGGGCCAGAATTTACATTCTGACTTTTTGGATGTTCAAGAATGCTAGCAATAAACAGCACTTTCATAGAGTTTTAAAATATTTGCTCTTTTAAAATGTGTATTGAATTAATCATATAAAACATGAAAGACCTACAGCAGCAAGTACTGGTCATACTATTAAGTTCCTTAATTTCAGGAACTTACAAACAGAGTTTTCTAAAATTAAATATACTTCATCAGAAGATTTTTATTTATTATTTCTGCATCTTTTTAGTCTTCAAATTACACATTCATTAATACTTCTCATATATTTGCATACAGTATATTGCATCAAAATTTTTGAAACAATATAATCAGGGATTGTTCTGGAGTCTGGCGAAATTATTCATAGTGAAAATATGAAGTTTTTATGTAGTTCTTATAGAGTTTCTATGCATCATATCAGACTTTACCAGAAGCATTAAAAACAAGCAACAAAAATCAACAATAAACTTGTTACAAAGATTGGTGAGAGTTCAGTGCTTTCAGTTCTGACATTTTTTTAAAATTTTTCCCTAACAAGCAGCAAGTTTCAATTAGATTTTATCAACAATATGTTCTCCTAAACCTGTAGCCTTTCATCATCTATGAGTTCATTTATCAGAAATTTCATTTCACAAAGGAAAAACAACTGCTGTAACCAATACAAAGAAACACGAAAATGGAAAAGAAAATAAATTCTACTTTTCCTGCACAACATATGATTATCAAACCAAAGCAAAACAAAGTCAAAACCAGACACTTCTGGCAAGTAATTCTGAGCTACTTATCACATGTCAATTTTTCTGGGCATATTTCCTACTGTGTATAGGAAATATAGTATAGGCTGCAACAATGAATATCAATGAAACTGTTGGAAGAAATTGTATGACAATAAGTGGAAAGAGAAACTAGAATAGATAAGAAAGCATCTGATGAACCTTATGCACTTCTTGCTTACCTAAACGTGTTTTTGAATTTTGGCAGAGTGACAAACAGTTGGGGCCATAGGAGATATCAAATACTTCAGGTTCCAGGTACAATAATGAATGTTGCTGAACTTTTCCAAAGGTAACACAAGCTTCTTGTGTCCAAGTCCTGAGTGCAAGTTCACAATGTCTCATTCATCTGCAGGAAAAATGGGAGAAGACAACTATATTTCCCCAGTTTTGTCTGAGTTATGCTTCACTGGTTGTATTCTAGTATTTGCATAGAGCCAGACAAAGGGATTAGTTTTACTAATAGCAGCCCTGTTTCCCTCTAATACTCTGAGAGAGGGTTATCTGTGTTAGACTGTCTTCTGACATAGATTATGACTTCAGCTAGAGTGTCAAACCATTCATTTTGGGTTTTGCCTCATCTTCATTTTTCTTTTATCGTATCAGTAAGTGGTTTGTATCTCTCCCACTTTAATCTGAAATGTAGCTGGCTAGTGATGGAAAAAGATGATATTTTCCATCTCTTATCTCACTTGATACGCACATGGAGGGGACTAAAGTATCGTCTTCAGCAAAGAATTCAGTCTAATTTAACTATTCACTTATTCAGAGCATTTTTACAGAAGACAAGATCTCAATAGGCTCTCTGAAATTCATTTTGTAATTAATAAGGAGTCAAGATGCTAATTTTCAAGGGATTTGTTCCATTAGAAATTCATGCTCCTGATTATTGGTTATTTTTTGTTTTTAAATCCGTTATCAGTTGATTTTAATTTCCCATTTATACAAAGCTGTTTCTTGTTTTATTTCCTTTAGCTTGTTTTTCTCCTCAAAACATAATAGTAAAATATAGTTCAAATCTTATCATAAAAATCTTTTATTTACATCATTTACTTCATTTCTGAACTTCTGGGAGTTTGGAGATGATGGCTATGTTTTTCCTATTTTGTCTGAGTTATGTTTCAGAATAATACTCCAACTGACTCTTCCTCTCTGAACTCAGAAGGTCTTTACTATAAGAGAGAGTGAAGGAGAAAACAGAGAAAGACAATCACAACTTCAAAAGTTATTATAAAAAAGCAATAATTTTCACTCTCTGTTCACCTTCTGTTCCAATGAAATAACTGACTAGTAAGAGAGAAAGCATGCTGATTGCACTGTTTTCAAAGTACTGACAAAAAATATTCTTTATTTATATATTAATACAGAAAATATTATTTATTTCTAAGAAATAAAAATGACCATTCAGTATTCAAAGAGGTTTCTAAAACTAAAATAATGTATTAATTTTTGACTTTTTAAATATTCTTTATAACAACATATCCAGTTTTACCAGTTGTTCTTTTTCCTGTGTTCTATAGAAACTGCACATGGACCAGGACACTTATTAATAAACTAATAGATGCAAATTATTTGCTTTTCCTTTAATTTTTTTTAATTTTTATTTTAACAGCTTTGTTATTCGAATTGCACTGTAGTTGTATTGTAATAAATAAAAGAGAAAAACAAGAAAAAACCCAAACAATTTCAGGGATTAATTATGGTAATGATAACACTTCATTCTGTAATATTGCAATAGCAAAAGTGTGATTTCCTTAGTTCTCTCTCATTCTAAAATATCCAGTCTTTAAGGATTAATTAAAAAGAAAAGACAAAATGGTACAGAGTGCCAGGGAGATCACAGAAAAAATAAGTCTGCTCTATCTGTCTCATTTGTTTTGGCCAGTGCATCAGAATACACTTACAGCTGAGCCATCAACATGTGGAAGCCAAATTGATAGATGTGAAGAATAATGAGAAGATGAAGATATTATACAAGGATGTGTGAAAAACTTATGGGCATTGTAGTATTAGGACAAAGAAGATAAGGGTGTCAGAGGATAATAGAGGTATTGAGGGAATCATCTGGGAAAACAAGAAAACTAAAGATGGGATGACAGAAGAGATGTGGTGCACAGATCTGTGGAAGACCAGATCTTTCATCATTAGCATGCATTTAATTTCATCCTCATTATTTGCATTTCGGCTGCCTAATTACTTAAATCATCTACCAGAATCTACTTCACTTTTAATTCATACAGATTTTGGAGCATGTTTAGTAAATTTATTCAGACAGATTCAACTGATAAACATTATTTTCTTTATGACGGATCAGTAAATAAGTAAATGAATATTAAAAAAAAAAAGTGCAATAAAATAAAAATAAAGCAAAACAAAATGCACAATCAGTTATAATTATTATGTTATATTCCTTTTTGACTATATTTTAAACTGTTGACGTACATTCTCTACATATGATGCTATAAACCTTATAAATCAGCTATCCAAGGTTCATTCTTTCCTGGTTGCCATATTTTCTTTCCTTTTAAATCTCTCATATTCACATATACCAACCCCAAAAGAATACAACTGGTCTTACACAAAATAAAACACATTAATGTAAAGCTAAATGCAAAGTTAGCTAGTACAGTTGGTGGAATCAAGTGAAAATGGTCTTTTACTCTATATGTCAGCTGGAAAAGATAGAAAAAAAATCAGATATGTTTTATTATGTAATTAATTTTTAAAATATCAGTAAATTGAGTTGCTAGTGAGTAAGAAAAGTGGATGACACTTAAAAACTTTACAAAATAGGTGAAATAATTATTTTATGGATTAATTTTCTCATAGTCAAAATGTCAGACAGGTCTTATGTGCCAGCAGAGATCTGATTCAGTCAAATCTATGTAAAAGATGCACTTGTAATGTACAGTGAATCTTTCAGATGTATATCATAACCTTTAAATACTATGTATATCATGCCATTAATAATATAACCAAGGGAAAATTCCCTGCTCTGTTGACATTCTTGGCAGTTCAAGTAAAAGGGAATATGCAAGTGGTCTGCATTTTTGAAGTCTGAGATTAGATGAACTATATACTTCCCAAAGAAAGTTTTCGAACTGAAATATTAATGTAAATGAAGCATATACTTCGGATAATTAAATATAAATTCTAGCAAAATTTTTTTAAAAAGGAAAAGAGCTTCTTTTTACAAAGCATCTTTCATTTCACAGTATGGGCATGGGCAAATTAAGTTTGAATGGACTTGGACTGAACCTTTCAGTCAAAAATCTAAACAAATCCAAAACAGATGTAGTTACATGTGGGTGCCTGTTTGTTTTTATTTTAATTCCACTATGTTACAGATATTTTATCTGACATTTCTTGGTGTATATAACTATGATCGTCATAAAAAATAACAACAATAAAAAAACAGAATACTACAGATTACCTCAAAGTTGATTCTCTGAATCTTCGTTATTTAAAATGAGCAGATAAGTAGCTGATTCTGGAGCACTGAGAAAAAGTAAATAAAGGCTGGACTTAGGAACAAGACTAACGGAAGACTGAAAAATAAGTGTAAGTAGAAGGAAATTCTGAAGGGAAAGGAGTAATTTTTTCCTGTTACATAGTATTATTAATATGAGAAGAAAAGATAGAAACTAAGTAAATTTAATACTCACATGCATGTACTTGCATATTCTTGCCTATACATACAATATGTGCACATATGTAAGCAGATGTGTTTATATTTACATATGCACTAAAATATAAAAGAGTTCAAAAAATTAACCAGAAGGAATTAATGCTTCACATTGGAGAAAAAAAATTAATTAATTTTCCTAAATGAGGTTATTCTAACTGCAAGAGAGTAGGTAATGTGGGTGGGTAACCTGAACCAATGAAAATCAGAACAGGAAGTTATAATCTTCTCAAAGAACTGTAGAAGGTTAGAGACCTTATCCTCAGGTGACCGTACTGTGAAGGATGTCTTTACAATCAAATACTGAAATATTTCTTGTTTTGCAGACACCTCTGAAATTATAAAGACTACTACACTTACAGGTATTGTCCTTTAAAGAACCACAAAAAACACTAGAAGAATAAATTGCAGGAGTGTCAGAACAAATCATTATTTTTTTAGCTATTTCTTTCTGCTTTGATAGGGATTTTTTTTTTAAATATGATGACATAACAAAATGCAAAGAAAAAAAACAGAAAAGACTTTTTTTTCTTAGTTTAAAAAGATACTCCTTACATAGAAAAATTACAAGCTGTGCAATAAAATGCTATTTTAGCAAAATACCAGACTGATTAAAAATACCAGAGGAACAGAACATTGTTTCATAAGGGCCTTTTTTCCATGTGGATTGTTAGTGTGGGAGAAAATCCTTGTAATTCTTTGCACTGCTCCCACACATACACCTACACATATCATCACTTGACTTTCAAACTAACAATAGAAGCGTTAGTAGAGCTATCACCATCTGCAGAATGAACTGTGCATTTTCAACTGTGCAGAATTAACTGTGCAATAGTCTGAGACATTAACAGCCATCATCATATAAAGGTAAAATGAGGAGCCACAGAGAAGTCAGTTAATAGATGCTTCTTCAGATTTCCCATTAAGACGCGAATGTTATTTGCTCCACATAAATAAGTGCATCCACCTAACATCGGTGAGTACACCACTGCAGAAATCTCTACACACACACGTGTAGCTTCTTTGCTCAGTATTTTAGTGACCTTGGAGAAAACCATAGAGTGATCAGCCAGTGATAACTGCAAACAAAACTATGGGGATGAAAATTTCAGTTCAATTTTTTTTTTTTTTTAAATTAGTAATTCTGACCAATCTACTGTCTGCTGTACTCAAAATGAAGACTACGCATTTAATTCTTTCTCTAAAGAGATGTGTCCTCTGGTTATTTTGGGAAAAACATACATATTCACGGTTTGAATTCTCTAACTATATACGAAATTATTGTCCAGAAGGATGAAAGCTCTATTGGGGAGAATGCAAGATTACTGATGTAGTAGCACAGGCTACTTTTTTCCTTTCTATATTGAAACAACCAAGAAATCCGTAGAGGAAATAAATGTTGTCAAAATACTGGAATCATGCATGAAAAGTTATGCTCTGAAGACTATGAAGAAGTTTGCATGGGAAAAAACGTCAAGAGACAGTGTAAGAAAGACAAAAATCAATACACAAAGTAACAAAGCTGGGATATAGACTCATGTCCTGCATTCTGAAGGTGCCCAAAAGATCAGCAACAGAACTGAACGGCAGGAGAAGTACTTCGACCTAGAGCGGAAGGGAGAGGCGGATAGGACAATTAGGTCTTTGCTTCCAGCTACTTTCTCTAACAATTATTTCTTGTGTCATTTAAGATACAACATTTAGGCACGGACTTGAAGAACAGTTGCATAGTTTCTTTTCAGTGACCTGAGATTTCACTCTATTTAACATATGTCATGAAGAAAAATAAATGTGACACAGTCTTTTAGAACTGTGTAATCTCTAAAACATTATCCCAGCATCCTACATAGTAAATAATCAGTAGAAAATCTGGGACAAATCTAAGGGGTATCATCTACTGCCTTCATGATTAATCTCTGAGGATGTCACAGATTGCTCCAGATAGTTTTGATTTTATGTGATATGGAATTTAGGGGTTCTATAATGCAGAGAATGTGCTGTACTGCAGACGTTTTTATAAAAGAATTATCCCAGGCATTTCAATAGAGATGCTAGAAAAAGATATAAATTTGTTCTGTCTGAATCCAAACTACGTTTGTTTATAAATTCAGTAGCAGGAAACAGTAGGACATAACGTTTTCAGCAGTGCAAAATGCTGTGGGTTATTGATTTCTATCCTAGGACCGTGTGTGTTTCCCTTCCACCATTACTGTAGCACTGATAGCTGCTGTACTGATAGCACTGTACAACTGATAGTTGTATTTCATTCGCAGCCCAGTAGGTCAGGATAATGAGTGTGATTGTCCAGAATATTTGAATGTATCTGAGTGTATAAACAAATTGAAATCCTCCAATTTCTAATCATACTCGCTTAAACATCCTTCTGGATGTGTTAGTTTTACCATGCTAAATTAGAAGTAAAACATTTTGGTGATGGAAAGTACTAAGGTAAAAAAAAAACAAAACCTGGGGAGTTCAGGACTTTCAGATATGGGAGGCAGCAGAGAAGGCATTTACAGGACATTCAGTTTGTAGCGAGTGCCATTTCTGCAATGCGTCATTTTAAGTACTTTGTTGCTTTCTTCCATTCTTCCTCTCTTCCTTTCTTCCTTTCTTTCTTCCTTTCCTCCTTTCTGTTATGGTTTAACTCAACAGGTAGCTAAGCACCACACAGTTGTCTACTTACCACCCTGTCCCAGCGTGATGAGGGAGAGAACTGATGAAAAAAAGAACCAAAGTAGAACTTGTAGATTGAGATAAAATCTATTTATTAAAACAGAAGAGGAAAAGAATAATAGTAATCATAATAATTATATAGATACATAATTGTATTGTATTATATTATATTATATTATATTTATTATATTTATTATATTATATTATAGAGAGAGTCCTTTGAGATTCAGTCCTGAAGGATAAAGTGGTCCGGGAAGGCTGGTTGCTCCTCAAGAAAGGAAGTCTTAAAGGTGCAGAAGCAGGCTGTCCCCCTCTGCCACAAGATGAGCCAGTGAGGAAGAAGACCAGCGTGGATGAACAGGGAGCTTTTCCTGAGGCTCCAGGAGGAAAAAGAGAATCTTCCTCCTGTGGAAGAGGGAATAGGCAACTTGAGGAGAATACAAAGAAGCTGTTCGGATGTGCAGGGAGAAAATTAGAAAGGCAAAAGCCCAGCTTAAAATCAACTTGGCTGTTGGGGTAAAAGAGAACAAAAAACATTATTACAAATATATTAACAGTAAGAGGAGAGCTAAGAAGAATCTCCATCCTTTACTGGATGTGGCAGGAAATGAGACCACCAACAGTGTGACTTCCATCTACAAGAAGAGTTGTAAGGAGGATCTGGGGAACTGCAAGCCTGTCAACCTGACCTTGGTGCCAGGGAATGTTATGGAGCAGGTCATTTTGAGTGAGATCACATGGCATGTGTGGGACAACTGGAGGATCTCCAGTTGGAGGAGGACTGCAGGTTCTTCTTGACCAACCCGATCTCCTTCTATGATTGAGTGAGCTGCCTGATGGATGAGGGAAAGGCTATAGTCTACCAAGACGTAGTCTACCTAGACTTCAGCAAACCCTTTGACACTGTCTCCCACAGTATATTCCTGGAGAACCTGGCAGCCCGTGGGTTGGAGAGGTATATCCTTTGCTGGGTAAAGAACTGGCTGGAGGGCTGGGCCCAAAGAGTGGCGGTGAATGTTAAATGTTAAATCCAGCTGGTGACAGGTCATGAGTGTTATTCCCTATGGGTGATTATTAGAGCCTGTCCTGTTCAATATCTTTACTGATGACCTAGATGAGGGCGTTGCGTGCACCCTTTGTGACTTTACAAGTGACACCAAGCTGAAAGTGTTGATCAGCCTGGGGGTAGGAAGGCGCTTCAGAGGGATTTAGGCCCAAACTCCTTGGTAGATCACTATCATTTTCCAAGACAGATTCCTGAAACATAAACTGAAGTTTTACCGCAGTCAAAGTAATTTATTTAAATGTAAATCAGCTATATGTATTCATTTGAATGAAACATACACATGGGAATGAATTACCCAGACTGTAAAGTTAAGTACTGTCATGTATTAAAGTATAAAAGCAATTCATATTACTTTCTGGAAAAAATAGTCAATTCTGAAAATTAAAATATTGTTCATTTGATCAGTGTACACATGTGAAAATAGTTTTAGTTTCTTAAACATTAAATGACATATTCGTAATTATTTAAAATAATTTACTTTCTATTGCATATAATAAATTAGTACATAATGTGCTTTGAAACAAATGTAATAAATGAAATTTTGTTTTTAAAATGTATCTATAGGCTACAGAAGCCACTAAAAAACTGAAGTATCACCTTCATCATAATTATTAGACATAGTTGTTCATAAACTTTGTGCATCTTCTGATAATCTGAAGTGAAAGGGTTTATCTGGGCTCATGCTTTGGGATGGCTTTCATCTCTAGATATGAAGAGCTAAATTTGGGTGTCATCAGTGTGTCTATAAGTTGAGACTGTCTTTATACCTCTGTTGTAAGTGAAGATCTCAATTCAGCCAAATAGTCATTGTGTTGAACAGCTATTAGGGAGATAGCTGTACAGATAGATCATCAGCTGATTTTATCTCTCTCTAGGTTCTAATCACAGCTATGACTGGACTCCGCTGAATGTGAGAAAAGTCTAGGTACATGGGTGCATGTATTGACACTTCTATGCAGAAACCTAAGTTTAAGGTGCAGAATCTAAGGGGAACTGACAAGAGATTTGGAAAGGAGAATAAAATTCTCTCAGACCCCTCAACTGTAACTTCACAATGTTCATTACAAACAAACAAACAAACAAACAAAACAACAAAATGTTAAAACCCTGACAAACAAGCAAAAAAACCCCCAAACAACTAACCAAGTAAAAAACAAAAAACAAAACAAAACAAAAAAAAACAACCAGAAAGCAAATATGTAATGACTATTTATGTCTACATGATAGTTCTAGATATAAATCTGCTATCCCTCACTACATTGTTTGGTCCAAGCTATAGTGCAGACATGAATTTTCTTTTCTTCAAATTATATGTGGAAAAGTGTCAGCTTTAAGTAACAAAACTATCTTCATCTAAACCAGAAAAGGAAAACATTAAAATATTAGTGAGATTGCTATCTCTCAGTTTGAAAAATGCAAGATCATCTAGTAGACTGAGGCTTTAATGACAGGAATTATGTTTGAAGAGAATATCTTTAAAGTTCTGGAGTTAAAAATCATTACTGAAGTAGTGTAATATCACTGAAGAAACACAGTATGTCTATTACAACTGACTAGAAGCTTTATTTTCAGATTTACTAATAAGTATCGCTATCTATATTTAGAGTCAGGGTTTGGAGAGGAAGCACAGACTCCCCTTGTGAATGGGGTTCTAAAAGGGCTGCCAAAGGAAGTTGAGGCTACTAAAAGTCTTCCATTGTGAGTACTTATTAGTGGGAGCCCTAGTTGCTAGTTTTAAGACAATCAATGAATAACTCCTCACCTGGAAAGGGTGGATGTTTCTTCAGCTAAATTACATTTTGTTTCAGTGTTTGCGTAATGGCTCAAAAATGGAATTTAAGTAGCAGAGATCTGGTTTACATTTCATAAAAATATTTGTTTGAATTTTTTTTTGTTTAAATTTTCTTTGTACTATAAGTTTAATTTGCGTGTCAGCATATTTATAATTTAACATACTGAGCTAGAGGAGGAACTGCTGTTAGCAACACTTGCTTTTAATGCTGTGTATTTGAGCCTGCTTTTTCAGTCCTTATTCATGTGAACAAGAAATTCAGATACATAAAAGAATGCATAATGTTGTGAATTTATTACTAGACAACTACTATGTTGTCTAGTACTATGTTAACTATGTTAATAGATCCTAATTTTCAAGTGCCTTCTTTTGGGCAATAATCAGACATTAAACTAGGATCAATAAGCCAGCATTAATTTAAACAAATGTATGATGTCTTATGGCTGTTTATTCAGCTCCTAAATTACCTAATATAAAACAAACAACAAAAACAAAAGCAGCAACAAATAAAGACCTTGTTACTTAGTGTCTTTATGTTAAACAATAAGCTTTATATTTGTACTTATAGCTTTGTATTTCCACTTACTCTTGCCAGGAACACTGAGTGACAAGAAATTTCCACAAGTACAGGTGACTGTGCACAGTACTGGAGAGAAAAAAGTAAAGCTCATTATGCCTGGTAGGTAATCCAAGTTCCAGAATTCATTATTGTCTTCCACAAGTTAATTTAATCTAATGAAGTATACTGATGGAAGTTTTTCTCTGTATTTGGAAAAGCCTCTTACCATTTGGAAAAGCCTCTGTTGTCACGTAAGACCCTTCATATTTTAATCTGGGTGATTTTTTCTCCTTCCCACAATCTTTTCACATACAAAAGAAAATGTGACTGATTCAACTATAGCAGTCATTTGGAAGGTAAGTGTAAATAAGTAAGCTTTATCATCTTGGCAAATGCTTTTGTGTTTGTATGGTTGAAATATTGGAAAGTGCTCTTGAATTTTGCTCAATTTTTCAAACTCAGTTTGCAAAGATAAAATTTATTATGTCTTCTTTCACTAAACAAGTATTACAAGAAACAGTGTATTTGGAATACCATGAGAAAATGGGCAGGTAGGACTGTTTTAGGAATTTAAGCATGTATATTTAGAAATTTGTTGTAAAGAACCCAAACATTATAGCGTATCTCTGTAAAATCCATTTGTGGTCATTAAGAATTACATGTCATTGGCCTAACACTGATTTATTTTGCTCAGAGTAATAGATAACTTTTCTCAAATTTCCATAATATATGAGTGTGAGAGTTAATAAAGCAATTTTTTACAATGAAATATTTGCAATATAAATTATGAAGCATAGGAAGAGACAGGGAAATTCTGCTGTTCTACATACCTCAAGTTGTGGAAGCTTGTTTTGAAAGAAGTAGTATAATTTTGTTTTTATAAAGATGAGTGTTGCTTGAAAACAAAAGTCTGAATGTACTTTCAAAATATTTGTCAAAAACTTGAAAAATGAGATACTTAAACTCTTTATTTTTTATGGAATATACATTTCATATCTCCCCTCTGTTAATTATTTCATATACAAATATGAAGTTTCCCAAGATCTGTTAATAAACTGGGGAGATAACTTTGGCATAACAAACATTTGCTTCCTTAAATTCTTTACAACTACACATAGACCTGCATTTAGAAAAATATATGTGACTATGCAATATGAGGTGCAGTCAGTATGAGATGGGTAGATGCAGAGTGATCAGATAAGCGGAGGTTTGTGTCACGCTATATGGTGGCATAATGAAATGAATTATTCTGCTATACACTTGCTTCTGAATAAAGCTCTTTCTGCTTTGCACTGTAAACTCAAATAATTTCAGTTTTTCTCCAAATTTAGGACTAAGTGGTAAAACGTATCTTTTGTAGTATAATTACATTACTAAGGGAATACATCATCTTTGAAGACACTGTGAGGTACCATGAGACTGCATAAATTGCAGGAATGATCTTAAAGACAATGTTTAAATGACTGCATCTCTCTTAATGCAATCTTCCTTTCTGCGATTACCTGGACATAGACATTATAAGAGTCTTTTGGGATATGTAAGTCTGTTCTTCTTGAATTAATGCCTAAAAATAAGATAACTGAATCAAGTGTTTTTATTTTCTCATCTGCCAAGGGGACTTATACACTGGCTACCTTTTATTAGACCTGCTGCAATTTTGAAATGTGGAAATGACTATCAGACCTGCATATACTAAATCACTAGAGATTTACTAACTAACTAGAGATGTTGTATAATATCTCCACATCACTGTCATGTTAAAATTTACATTTTAATATTAAAGCAACATTCTTACAAACGAACTTAAGCTATCAACAGGTACAGTAAGTATTGTAGATTTGTTCTGTGGTTTCTCTGAAATTCTCGTGTGGTTTTGTAACCCAGTCCACATTGGGACAGCCATTAAATTTCATTATTAGCTATTCGGGCTTTTGTATAACACAAAGGTGAATAGAGAAACTACCTCATCAGGTAGGATAGAACTGTTGGATAGTCAGCTGCGTTTTCCACATAGCTGACAGAGCTGAAGGCACCCAGTCAGTTCAAGGTAGCGTTGATTATACATTTTTATGCAAGAAAAACGTTGAGCAAGCAGAAAAGTGCATTCTAATTTAAGTCTTACACACACCATGCCAGAATATTAAGCAAAGCAAAAAAAAAACCCAAAACAACAACAATACAACACGGGTTTAAAAGAGGAATAAAGGGGAGAAAATTATTCTTTCAAGATATTTTTGATGAACTACTTACATTCTGACTGACACTAACCTATGAGACATAGTAATGGTACAATAAGTTTTATTACAAAGGAATATGGAAGATTCTTTGAAAAAAGCTTCTGTCGTTTACTTCTTGCAGGTAAAATGTGAAAAAAGGGTCAAACCAAGGTTCACAACAGTTGATTTTTCATAAGGAAATATCTCACACCGTTGTTGTCGTGATCGTTCTGTTCAGGTTCTCTTCTGTTTCTTTTCTGTTGCTGACTGTTCTCTGACATTGTCAGATGAAGCTTTCATCTCACATTAGCACGTCCTCAGAATAACTTATAAATTAGAAATTATAAGAAAACAATATATTTTTAATTTAATTCAACTAAATTAAATCAAATTTAAATAAGGCAGCAGATATGCAAGATAGTCACAAAAAAGTTGAACGGTTTTCATGCCCAATCATGCCTATCCATAATACAGTCAAAAGTTATGTTACTGGGCATTGGGCACTGAGATGTGTACTGGTATGAAGAATACAGTACCTCAGTTTATGGTCACTTATGAAACGGATTCACAGTATGAAACGGATTTCTAATAACTCCTTAAATCTTAGTCTGGGGATATTTTGAATTTTCCGATGGGCATGTAACCCATTTGTATCATTTAATTTTTGTTTTTAGAGTTTACATATTCTGCATACCATGTTAAATTATTAAATGGTTAAATTGTTAAATGGTTGTTAAATCCAGTTACATTCTAAAATTGGTAGAAACAACTCATTATAGTAATATTTTATCGCAGTGATTTTGTTTTTGCCAACAAAATTCAAAAGGATAAATATGTCACCAGGCAATACGCTAATACTCTGTGGTTTCAAATATTTATTATGGTAGAAATAGCGAGGATATGATAAGGAGCATGACATTTGTTTCAAAATATCCGAATCGTTTTGCAATATATCACGTTGAAAAAGAAAATAAATCACAACTACAGAGTTGTGTGATCCATATTAAGAGAAAAACAACTTGAAATTCACTGAGTAATTGCTCTGTGACTGTCAAAACTGTTCCAAATGACTGTGAAATTCTGAATCTGTAAGACTGAATTCTTTCATAATCAAAGCCTGTGTTTGCTATCAGGCTTTCCATTCTTGATTTTGAATGTGTTCTTTATCCCATAAAAATGATCACTAACAGTGAACACTATAGCTTTCACAACAAAAGCTGTAAGGCCAGAGAAGAGATTTTAACTTGATCAGTCACCTAAAAGGAAATGTAGAAATGAGCTCTCAGTGTGCTAGCTTTCATTAAGAATAATGTTTAGAAATCTGGGAAAGCAATTAAACATAATAAACTAATATAAGCATAGAAGTGTTTCTCTTATGTAGTAAAATGGATATGATTTATCCTTTTTTGTTTTCTTCAAATCAAATAAATTAATCACTGTTAAAGGTTTCTATCAATTATTCTAAAAGAATGTATGCAGAAGACCTGTAGAAGGGAATAAAAGGAAATATTTGAAGCTTAGCTGATGGGAAATATCTGAAGACAAAATTCAGGGTGATTTTTTTTATCTGAAAATATTTAAACTTTAAATATGAATTCTCCATTTCATCTTTCTTCTCTAACTTCCTCTTTCTCTTCCTGTCTGAGGAATAAATATTTATACTACTTCTAATGGTTTGTCTTCCCCTGACAGTACAAGGCATGACCAAAACTAACATCAAGTGTCAAGGATGAAGAGAGCTGAAATGTTACTCAATGGTGAATAAGCATATTTCAGGAAGATATGTCATATGTCATTGGGAAAGCACGTATGGCTTTCACTTCAGGAGCATACTGCTAAGAATAACAAAAGATAAAAGTATTTTTCCTGAGTTCAGCATTCACAGTTAAAACTGATTAGCAAGAGGTTTTCCTGGGTTTCATTTTTAACAAATTCCTGCTTTCACTATGCTTCTCTGTGCAGTAGAAAAGGGAAAAATAACCTGAACTCTCCTCTTCAACATAGATGGGAAATGATTTTTGGTTGATTATTTTGAAGCCCTTTTTATTTGATTTTTTTTTCTTTTTAGAATCCTTTTCAGTAATCCGAGGGCTGAAAATGTGTGGTATTAATGTAATGTAAGAGTTACACATGGATAAAGCAGTTTATTAAAAAATAAAGATGAAGGCCACATTTTTAGTGGTAGAACAGAAAAATAAGAATACTGGTCTTCCCAAGTATTTTTTTCTCACACAACCTAGCAATCACTTTGAAGAATCTTTGCTGTAGCAATGTGAAGAAATCCCATTGTGTCAAAAAAGGTGCTTTTAGCGTGTAGTTCGGCCACATTTATGATAGGACAAGGGGAAACAGTCTTATGCTAAATTAAAGAAGATTTAGATGAGATATTAAGAAGAAATTCTTTGCTCAAAGAGTGATGAGGCACTGGAACAGGTTGTCCAGAGAAGCTGTGGATGTCCTGTTCCTGGAGGTGTTCAAGGCCAGGTTGGATGTGGCCCTGGGCAGCCTGAGCTGGTGTTGGGCAGCTCTGCCCATGGCAGGGATTGGAACTGAATGGGCTTTAAGGTCTGTTCTAACACAAGCCATTCTATTATTCTGTAACAGTAACAAATCTAGGTAATTAGTCAAAAGGAGTTATTAATGATTACCTCATATATTAAACCATGGGATCTTCCATTTGGGAACATTTAATTTTTTTTAAATTTATGCTCTATTTCCAATGCATTTAAGTAATTTGACCATATTATTATTATTGGAGAGGATCTTTTCACTGGAACCTATTTTTGTTCTGCTGATATATATGCTATCTAATAAAACTATTACATAAGCAAATATATTAAGCTTCACGTTAAATGCATATTACAGAAATAAAAGTACTAAAACTAATATGATGAAGAAAGAAAAATTTCCAAATGTTATTACATTTTAAAATAAATCAGTAACGAACATGCATACAAGGTATACAAATACAGGTTCTAAATAAATAATGAATATTGTATTGCAATTAACACTGTCAGAATATGGGAAACACATCTATAAAAAGAATGCATTTTTTACAAAAATAATATATGTATGGCATCTGGTAGTACAAAGGACTGAAGAAATATATAGAACAGGCTGTTCAGATATTGTGTCAGTGTGGGCAAGTGGGATTTCTTATTCATAGCATGCGAAACTGCCAACTTTTAGCAAATTTCGCTGCTGCATATCACAGACTATGACCTTAGGAAATCCTGTGGCCTTATCCATATGTTCCCCCAGACTTATTCATTGTGCTGGAGCACTCAGTCATGTCCACATTGCAAACGGCTTTCCCACTGTCCTAGTAAAATATAACAACAACAACAAAAAGGAATGTGTGGAAAATGTGTTGTTGCTGAGCTACAGGCTTTCTTCAGAGAAGCTTGTAGCAATGCTAAGGAGTCCGTCTTGCACTCTCTACTTCTTCATTACGCCTTTGACTCTGTTGTACATCCTTTCATATGGGATTACATCGAACACTGTCTTTGAAAAACATTACAAGGCTGAGCTGAGCAAGGAAAAATAAGGAAAAAGGAAACTCTAGAGAAGAAAGTAAAATTGACAAATAGCTGTACTTATCCTTGCTATTCCATCAAGTAGTTCACACACCTCTTCAGTTACTGCAGTTGAATTAATTGTTGGTCATATAAAGGACAGTTGCTGATTCTCACTGTTAAAAGCTGTGAAGCCCATACTATTAAGCATTGTGTGTTTCACCTGCGTTTGCATTTAATTTTATGGTTCTCCATGGACTAACTAAATCCTGTTTCCCTTTGCATCATATTGACAGAATATGTCAGTCCATCACAGTGGATACTTTCTATCGCAGTGTCTGGAACATTCATTTCCCAGAATAATTTGCTTGTACCTTGAGTGGAGCAACACATCAGAAGAGACATACTTGGCTTGCAAATTTCACTAGATATCTTCATGTTCAGCAAACATGTCCAGCCTTCATCCACATACTGAGTATTCATTCTTTGGTCAAGGAGAGAAATAGGAGAACTGCACCATTGTCTAGTAAGCAAATGACAATAAAATGATTCATTTGCTCTTATATTTTCCAAGTCATTTCCCCTTTTTACTTCCTACTACTATTAATTTTTGCATTTGTCTAATTGATGAGTCTAATTGGCTGGCCATGCCATGACTCTCTGTAGCATTTCAGGATGTCATTGCCCATGAAAGAGTGAGTATGCAAAAAAGATAAGGTTATTCTGCAGTCAGAGGAAAATAAAACTGTAACACACAGGTGTTCTATGGAGCTCCAAAATCTGCAAGAGTTTTGTTTCCACAGTCTACCAGTACAGAGTCAATAATTGCTGTGTTTTCTCCGACAAATACTTACAGGCCTGTGACCTTCTTCAGTCAGAACTACAATTATTGTGAGACTGTCCTGGAAGATTACAGGGGCTACAGTCATGTAACCAAGGAAAAAAGAACATGGCAGAATATATGTCGATGGACTCTAACATTTCAGGTAGCATGCAGAATATCGCTCTTCTGGCCTGGATTTGAGAGCATTGTTTTGCTTTTCCTGCTGGCAATACTGTGGAGAAAACTTACAAATTAAGGAAACATAGATGGATTGCTCTTCAGTCATTTAGATACGTGGCAGTATAGAGAGAGTTCATTTTCTTGTAAGAATAGTTCTTGCTGCATTTAAGAAACATGTCCACATGTGAAAATTTAAAACAGTTACCCGATTTGAAAAATTCTTACTATATGTATATATATATATATATATATTTTACATAAAAGAGTTCTCATCTAAGCCAGTTCTTGATTAACATGATCTTATTAAATAGGGTTAAATATTAACTTCTGCAATCTTTAAATCTAGATATAATTGTGGTTTATCTACTTAAAACATTGAAACACCTGAATCAGATTTTTAACACTGAAATGCAGGAAAAAATTTCAGTGCTTTTGCAAAGTTGGGGCAGTGAGTCCAGAAATACTATGAATACCTTAAGAACAATATCTCCTGATGACTGGAGAAAACTGACACTCCTCAAATTTGTTATTAATTGTAACAAGATCTGCAAGTGAAAGATATGACTAATAAAGTTCATGTTTTATTCAGTCATTTAATTAATTAATAATTATTAAATTAAATAATTATTTATTACTCAGTTTTAATTAATTGAAAAAAATCTGATAGACATTGCAGATTGATAAACATCTGTGTTTCACTGTTGGTGCAGAGCTCTTCAGGCATGTTATTTCATGTGATAATCAATAGGTGCAAAATCTATTCATCTGGGAGCAGTAGTCTTCATACTTGTACTCAGGATTATCCATATCATGTATTGTTACCTGCTGTGTGCCATTGATAATGAATGTAAAGGTAACAGGCAAGCAAAGGAGATAAGTTCATAGAAAACTAGTAGAAAAGTAGATTTCATTAGTGTACAGAATAACAAAGAGTTTGTTTAAAATGACAAATGATACAGAAATTTATGAGTGATGTGATGACTTTGCACAAACTCTCTAAGCTCTCTGGCAAAATATAGTGTGCAAGTAGGAGCAAGTATTAATATTTGACAGTCAAGCAGAGCTACTTAGTTGTGATTTGTATGTGCCTTTTTTGACCTTCATAGAAATTAGCAAGAAATATTGTAGCTTATTAACTCACCTATCTATAAACTAAAGCTTAACAGAAATATTGCTCGTAAGGAATGTATTTTATATGAAGAAATCATCCCTGTAGCTTCAATTTCCACGTGAATATCTTATTTTTCTGCTTTTGTAAAGGTTTTGTCAATTGTTGTTGCCATATGTAGTCTTACTATGCCACATTCTCCTTTAAATTTCATGACTAGCTTTTTATTTCTTATCTTGATTATTTCAAGGTTGTTGATCATCGAGGATATAAATAAAATTATCCCTTTACTCTTTCTGCATTTATTTTCCTTGCATTTTATCCTTCCCCTGCATTTTTTAGTTCTTCTAATTCTCAAGAGTTTTCTGCTAATTTTCAGCTTTCAGATTCAGACCTTTGCTTATGTTCTGGTAATACTTTTGCTTCTATCCTTGGAATAGTCCGCTTTCTGATGAAGAAATATTTTCACAAATAACTTTTCTTCACACACATGAATAGCTGTACAGTATGTTCTCTTTTTCTGATTTGTCCTTTCTATTTTAGATTAAGGTGCTAAAGATTCAATCTATGTATTATGGAAATGTATGACATGAGTAATAAATCAATCACACAAATAATAACCTCAGTTCTTTCTAACCTTCTGAATACTATCCATTTCAGTGAATAATTTGCCATGTTTGCAATAAGTGTGGAATATATTATCTTAAAAGACAAGTCTACTGCTTTACTAAATTCTATAATGGTTTAAGGTAGTTTATTTCGTAGTGGTACAGAATATAACATCTAAAAAGAGTGAAAATTAAGTACTGTTAATTCACAGCAAAAATAGAAATTTTGTTCTTTTTTGTTTTGTATGTGTTCAGGTCTTTAGTAAATAGAACAGAAAAAAAAATTATAGCCACATATAACTAAAAAAAAATATATATAGCCACATATAACTAAGATGAAAAGAATAAAACCGTCTGTTAACTGTTGTTTTTCACTCTTTCTGTGGAATAATGCATTTTCTACGTGACAAGTAATAAACAAGAGAATTTATGTTCTGTTATGAAGTTATGTTTATGCTGCTAAAGTAAAAACATGTTGAAAATATCTGAGATGTATTCCTGCATCCGAGTCAGCCAGTGTAGTTTTGCATTGATGACAGTATCCAAAGCAAGGGGAACTTTTGTGTTTCTGTACCGTATCTGGGTATAAAACGGAACAAAGATAAAACAGAGTATGTTTTTCTTATAGTAAATAAAACTACATTAAATATCTTCTGAGGAAAACTGTAAAAAATGCTATAAAAGGTTTATTTTGTTAGAAGAAAAGCATAAGATAAATTATTTTTGCAGAGTTTTATTCTCAGTACATCTCAATGACAACATTTAATCAGTCCTAACGGAATAAAATCTCAGCTGGAAGCCAGATTTACTCTAAATCCTTTTTGTTCTCTTTCCATAATATATCTTAAGTACCTTTAGAAGAAGATATTAATATTCCAAAACTTTCCTAATGTTTTTAAATTATTTGCATTGCATGTATGTCCATTCTTAGCAAAACATTTTGCTGCTTTTTATTTATAGAAATCCCAGCAAGTAATTATTTTGAAGAAACCCTCATTTCTGAAAAAGACATTTTTAGTAAATCTTTGGTGTACTATATTTTCTAATTTTTTTCTTTAAATCAATTTAGTGGTAGGGTGGAAAAACTGTTTTACATACCTCTGAGGCCTGTTTACCATTGCACATTTTGCCCTGACATACTGTTATTATGCAATAGTATCTGCTCGGAGTTAATATAGTTAGGTTAGTCCGGGCAATGTTCCAAAAGGAACCATTTTGATTTATGATAAAAGCAATCCCTACTCAACATGATTCTAAAAACATCCACCTTTGGCTTCTCTATCCCCCCCTTTTTTTTTTTTTTTTTTTTTCCTTGTGGTTTCCACAGCTATTTTCAACATCAATTGTAATTTATGTTTACAAACTGTACGACATTATTTGAAACTATAAAACTGTGGGGAGCTGGCTGGTGGGGGCAGCCGCTGCTTGGGTACTGAATGGGCATTATTTGGCAGATGGTGAGCAATTGTGTTATTATCACTAGTGTTTTTGTGCTTTTCCTTTTTTGTTTTGGCAAATTGTTTTTATGTCGATCTATGAGTTCTACTTCTTTTTTTTTTTTTTTTTTTTTTTCCTTGATTTTCTCCCCCATCCCACTATAAAGAGAGGGAAGTGAGCCAATGGCTGTTTGGTGCTAAGGTGCCTATCAGGTTAAACCACAATGTAACATCAGGGCTGTTGTAAGGCTTTCTGTGCTCTCAGACTTTATTAAATAAAACAGCACAAGGAAAGGAACTGTGGTGTTTTTTTTTTCTTTTTTTCTTCCCCCCCCCCCCCCCCGAACATGATTTGACATTAGATTCTCATAGAAGCCCCTTCCAAAGAAAATAAGAATGTACCCAAGGAATTTTTATTCAGTGTACTTTTGAAAAATTGACGTTCCCTGACTTTATAAAAGAGTAGCTCAAGCTCTATTACACAAAATGCCTATCAGCCACTGAAGAGTATCAAGCCATTTGAGGACATAAAATTTCTCATGATGCTGGTAGACCAGGCCTTTGAATTTAAATAACTCAAAGCAAAAAAGATTAAGCTGGTGGGGTCATAGAGTAAATGCATGTTTTACTGGTCTTATGTTTGCAAAAATGGCACTTCTCAATTTCAGGTAAACTGATTAATGTCCTAAGAATCACCATCCATACACAAATCTCAATCTCAGAACAAAAAGACATTCACTTCCAGTGATGAAGAATATGTCTACAGTACTAAAAAATTAACAAAATTTTTTGAAAAAGGAGAATGCTCAAACATTAATGGTGTTATGTAACTAGAAGATATAGTGAATAAATTATTTCTAAGCACTTTATATTTTATCAAATTAGATTGGCAGCATACTTGAATGAGATTACTCAATTTTTGACTGATTGTATCATTGTTACCCTCAGTAAACATCAGTTAATATAGAAATTATTAAGACAGGCCTAATCTGTTGATACCCAAAGAAGTAAAAAAAAATTATCCTTAAAAGCTTTATATTTTCTGAGATTTAGGATGCGGTTCCTCTGGGATTAGTTTTATGTCAATTTTTAACAGCTCTAATTGTCTAATTAGCTGCTCCACTGCAAAGGCAAAGTGTTTCCTAACATTCACTATTAATTTTCCTATTAGTATAAAATATCATAATTTGGGAATTCTTCTTATGCCGGATTCCCAGAACACTCATGAAAACGTACCCCTGCCTTTGTTTTTCTTTATACAAAGACTAAAAATTCCTTTAGGTCTGTAGTGACATCAAGATCATCTGTCATTAAATTGAGCGCATATCCCTTAGTGATTATTATTAATAGAGTTAGTCATTACCTTAACTCTTTCACATCTAAACAACACAGACATTCTAAGTCCGCTTTGTTATTTCATGTATCCATGAAAGCTAATGGAGATGCAGCAGTACATGTTTTTCCATTGAAATTTTCTTATTCGGCATTACAGCTACACTGATAAAAGTATAAATAAATGAAGCAATTTTCCTGAAATCACTCAGTGAGTATTAAAATAAAGAAATAGAATCTCAGAGGCAAAGTATCAGATAGAACTCTTTGCTAATGTTTTATTTCAGTAGCTATCATTACTAATTGTTATGCATCCAACATAAAGGAATCATGAAATAACTTGCTATATGTTCAGCTTTTAAATATTTGATTCCGAGTTAATATTATTCTTAGTCTTTTTATCAATTTGGACCAGAATTTAAACAGCCTTGTCTAGTATTTAAAGAAGAGGATTTTGACAAATATATTGCTGAATATTAACAAGAACACTTGATTCAATTTGAATTTATTGGCATATGCTGTTTTTATATTCTAAAGAGACCAAGAAAAGACAGAAACATACAGAAACAAAATTCTATCTGGAAAACAATGGAAATATGCAGAACTTGTTTCTGAGTGGCAATGCATGCTTGTAGCTGAATAATGATATTTCTAACTTAGAATATCCCTATGGAACCAATTCAATCATGCATTATGATTTAAAAGCAATAGGAATCTTAAAGGAAACTTAAGGATATGTGCCCAGTTTCCTCCTATTCATTTTCTATGCATATCAGGAAATGAGATCACGTAATTTGAAGTTTTGCTTAAGTTTTAACTAAAATAAAAGTGACTTTATTTGTAATTTTTCATTACCTTGAAGGTTAAAAAATCTTCACTAAACATGTTGTTACCGTGAAGCCTTTTATATCTAAAATGTTACAGAAATTAATCTAAAAAATCTATCATTGTAATATACATTTGCTTACACACTTATCTACTTCTATGTGAAAAAACAACTGCAATTTATTTTCTAAGTTTCTAAGACATTATCAAAACCTCAGAGAATGATATGAACATGACTGCCAAAGAACACTGTCCCTAGAGTCTGTTGTCCTTAGAGACTGGTTTATACTCAATAAACATATTTTTTGAATTTGTGGCTGCAAATTGACAGAAGAATATAGATTGCCTTCAAAGACAAGGAACTTGTGCAGAGAATCCTAAAAGAAGAGACATCAAGTTGTTCAGTTATTCTCCATATACTTATTGAATCCTGGCAGTGTTGGTGCTGTGACAGCATCCAAAAGCAGCTCTGCAGAAAAGGATCTAGGAATCTCAATAGGCACCAAGTTGAACATAACGCAGAATTGTGCCATTGCTGCAAAGAACAGTATTCTTGGCTGCATTTGGCAAGATATAAACAACAAGTCAGGTGAGGTGATCCTTCCTCTCTACTCAGTACTGATGAGGCTGCAACTGGAATAATGTGTCCAGTTATGTCCCCCTTCCCCCCTCCCTTCCACCCTCCAGTACAAGAGAGGCCTAGACATACCGGAGATGGCCTAACAGAAGTTCACAAAGATGGCTATGGGACTAGAGCATCTCCTAAGAGGAAATGCTGAGAGAGCCGGGACTGTGCAGTCGGGAGAAGAAGGGACTCGGGATCACGTCAATTTCCATTCTTACCCAAAAGGGAAAATACAAAGAGAACAGACTCTTTTCAGTGGTGCTGACTTCCAAACAAGAAGCAATGGGCACAAGCTGGAATACAAGAGATTCCCTCTGAATATCAGGAAGCACTTTGCTGTGCAGGTGACAGTGCACTGGCAAAGGCTGCCAAGAGAGATCCTAGAGTCTACTTCCTTGGAGATCCTTAAAAGCTGCGTGGACATGGTCCTGGGTGGCCAATTTTGAGTGTCCCTGCTCTTAAGCTTAACCACTGTGCCCAACCACCCTCTCAGTCTTGGTAATCTCTCGTGATTTTGGAACAGACTACTTGCAAATAATGGGAATAATGAAAACAGTGTGTTCACATGCCACTGTGCCTAAGTTTTGGAATTTGAGAACAAATGTCTTTCTTTTTAAAGGAGCCAAGTGTAGAGATTTTGTTACAGTGAAAATATATAATCCACGGTGTGAAGGCTAGACAGATGTCTGAATATCTATGCCCCTGGAGAATGGATCAAAAGAACACTGTGATTTCCAAGAAGCCTGACATTATTTTAATATTGGTCAGGTAGAGACTCAAGCTTAAATGACTATTTAATTGTACTATCACTGAGATATTTAAAGATGAAAGAATTGTTTCTTCAGAGAGGAACACAATCTTCTGATTCTTTTTAACACGATACAGAAGAAAGCCCTTTCTGAAGTGACTGAAGATAATACATATTTTGCCTAACAGCTGAAGATATATAAGTGATCTAAAGCATTTCAAAATCTTAGACAACTGCAGTGTGTTAAATTGAGGAGGTAAAACCTGTGCACTGCTCTGAAGTTGTTCCAGCCATCAAATCTGTGGCTTGATTTTCAGTGGTGTGAGAATTTTGGCACACATTGTGTCACAGAGTTGTGCCACATCTCCCTGTGCTTCTCCCGCACAGTCAGCTTCATCTCTGTACATCCATGAAGAGTCTTATTCACTTCATTCCAATATTTACCGAGCAGATGGCAGGACTTCATAGTGAACAGCAGGGATCAAACCTGAAGTTCTCCGGTTTTATCCATCTCCACATTCATAGTCAGACTGGCACTTGGATGCAATATGGCTTCACAAGATGTCTATAATTCTGCTTTTCTGCTTTTTTTTTTTTTTTTTTAACATTCAGTTATTTTGATCCAGATGCTATATTCTTTGAGAAAGCAGGTTTATTCACTGCTGTGAAACAATTGTAAATGTCTTTCAATAAACTCAGAGTATTTACTTTACCACATCAATAGTTAAATTTGTATTTGACTCTATTGATTTCCTTTCTATTATTGACATTCAACAGAGAATGCTGCACAGAGTTGTTTCAGAATGAAAAATTGAAGATAATAGCATAAAATAATTTAATATTCATCATATGAACATTCGCAGTCAAGAGTTTGAAATCAACACAGTGTATACAATGCGTAGGAATAATAATTAAAAAAACCCAAACACCTTTCAACTGCATATTAAATTAAAATAAAATACATTTAAAAAATAAAACTTTAAAAAAGCAGTAAACAGATTTTAGATTTTTTTAATCTACCTTGATAAAAATAAAAGTTAGTATATTGAGGAAAAAACTGATGAAAATTACTATAAAAAGAAATCATAAAAAGAAAAATTTTCATTCACCCTTTCTCAACATTTAAAGTAGAAAAACTGAAAAAGCCAAATATAATGCAGGCTATGCAACTGCTTAAGCATGTAAATAATTCATATTCTTTTTTAACGAATTGATTATTAATTTCTAGGTAATGAGACTCAGACAAGTTAATAGAATTTAATAGTGGGAACTGGCGTATCCTACTTCTTCCTGAACTGGGAAACTGCATTCATAAAACCAATTTTCTCCTAACAAATATTTCTCCCCACTTTCCAGAATCACCTAATTCTGTTTACATTTAAATTCAATTCTAGTATAAGAGAGATTTTTTTAAGAGAACGTGTACCTAAAATATATATAATTGTGGAGCTCTGGAGCTGCAGTAGTCAGTAGACAGGTAATTATATTAACA
>JACDJE010000033.1:468123-532961 GCA_016647715.1 Pavo muticus | reverse complement strand
AAAAAAAATTATCCTTAAAAGCTTTATATTTTCTGAGATTTAGGATGCGGTTCCTCTGGGATTAGTTTTATGTCAATTTTTAACAGCTCTAATTGTCTAATTAGCTGCTCCACTGCAAAGGCAAAGTGTTTCCTAACATTCACTATTAATTTTCCTATTAGTATAAAATATCATAATTTGGGAATTCTTCTTATGCCGGATTCCCAGAACACTCATGAAAACGTACCCCTGCCTTTGTTTTTCTTTATACAAAGACTAAAAATTCCTTTAGGTCTGTAGTGACATCAAGATCATCTGTCATTAAATTGAGCGCATATCCCTTAGTGATTATTATTAATAGAGTTAGTCATTACCTTAACTCTTTCACATCTAAACAACACAGACATTCTAAGTCCGCTTTGTTATTTCATGTATCCATGAAAGCTAATGGAGATGCAGCAGTACATGTTTTTCCATTGAAATTTTCTTATTCGGCATTACAGCTACACTGATAAAAGTATAAATAAATGAAGCAATTTTCCTGAAATCACTCAGTGAGTATTAAAATAAAGAAATAGAATCTCAGAGGCAAAGTATCAGATAGAACTCTTTGCTAATGTTTTATTTCAGTAGCTATCATTACTAATTGTTATGCATCCAACATAAAGGAATCATGAAATAACTTGCTATATGTTCAGCTTTTAAATATTTGATTCCGAGTTAATATTATTCTTAGTCTTTTTATCAATTTGGACCAGAATTTAAACAGCCTTGTCTAGTATTTAAAGAAGAGGATTTTGACAAATATATTGCTGAATATTAACAAGAACACTTGATTCAATTTGAATTTATTGGCATATGCTGTTTTTATATTCTAAAGAGACCAAGAAAAGACAGAAACATACAGAAACAAAATTCTATCTGGAAAACAATGGAAATATGCAGAACTTGTTTCTGAGTGGCAATGCATGCTTGTAGCTGAATAATGATATTTCTAACTTAGAATATCCCTATGGAACCAATTCAATCATGCATTATGATTTAAAAGCAATAGGAATCTTAAAGGAAACTTAAGGATATGTGCCCAGTTTCCTCCTATTCATTTTCTATGCATATCAGGAAATGAGATCACGTAATTTGAAGTTTTGCTTAAGTTTTAACTAAAATAAAAGTGACTTTATTTGTAATTTTTCATTACCTTGAAGGTTAAAAAATCTTCACTAAACATGTTGTTACCGTGAAGCCTTTTATATCTAAAATGTTACAGAAATTAATCTAAAAAATCTATCATTGTAATATACATTTGCTTACACACTTATCTACTTCTATGTGAAAAAACAACTGCAATTTATTTTCTAAGTTTCTAAGACATTATCAAAACCTCAGAGAATGATATGAACATGACTGCCAAAGAACACTGTCCCTAGAGTCTGTTGTCCTTAGAGACTGGTTTATACTCAATAAACATATTTTTTGAATTTGTGGCTGCAAATTGACAGAAGAATATAGATTGCCTTCAAAGACAAGGAACTTGTGCAGAGAATCCTAAAAGAAGAGACATCAAGTTGTTCAGTTATTCTCCATATACTTATTGAATCCTGGCAGTGTTGGTGCTGTGACAGCATCCAAAAGCAGCTCTGCAGAAAAGGATCTAGGAATCTCAATAGGCACCAAGTTGAACATAACGCAGAATTGTGCCATTGCTGCAAAGAACAGTATTCTTGGCTGCATTTGGCAAGATATAAACAACAAGTCAGGTGAGGTGATCCTTCCTCTCTACTCAGTACTGATGAGGCTGCAACTGGAATAATGTGTCCAGTTATGTCCCCCTTCCCCCCTCCCTTCCACCCTCCAGTACAAGAGAGGCCTAGACATACCGGAGATGGCCTAACAGAAGTTCACAAAGATGGCTATGGGACTAGAGCATCTCCTAAGAGGAAATGCTGAGAGAGCCGGGACCGTGCAGTCGGGAGAAGAAGGGACTCGGGATCACGTCAATTTCCATTCTTACCCAAAAGGGAAAATACAAAGAGAACAGACTCTTTTCAGTGGTGCTGACTTCCAAACAAGAAGCAATGGGCACAAGCTGGAATACAAGAGATTCCCTCTGAATATCAGGAAGCACTTTGCTGTGCAGGTGACAGTGCACTGGCAAAGGCTGCCAAGAGAGATCCTAGAGTCTACTTCCTTGGAGATCCTTAAAAGCTGCGTGGACATGGTCCTGGGTGGCCAATTTTGAGTGTCCCTGCTCTTAAGCTTAACCACTGTGCCCAACCACCCTCTCAGTCTTGGTAATCTCTCGTGATTTTGGAACAGACTACTTGCAAATAATGGGAATAATGAAAACAGTGTGTTCACATGCCACTGTGCCTAAGTTTTGGAATTTGAGAACAAATGTCTTTCTTTTTAAAGGAGCCAAGTGTAGAGATTTTGTTACAGTGAAAATATATAATCCACGGTGTGAAGGCTAGACAGATGTCTGAATATCTATGCCCCTGGAGAATGGATCAAAAGAACACTGTGATTTCCAAGAAGCCTGACATTATTTTAATATTGGTCAGGTAGAGACTCAAGCTTAAATGACTATTTAATTGTACTATCACTGAGATATTTAAAGATGAAAGAATTGTTTCTTCAGAGAGGAACACAATCTTCTGATTCTTTTTAACACGATACAGAAGAAAGCCCTTTCTGAAGTGACTGAAGATAATACATATTTTGCCTAACAGCTGAAGATATATAAGTGATCTAAAGCATTTCAAAATCTTAGACAACTGCAGTGTGTTAAACTGAGGAGGTAAAACCTGTGCACTGCTCTGAAGTTGTTCCAGCCATCAAATCTGTGGCTTGATTTTCAGTGGTGTGAGAATTTTGGCACACATTGTGTCACAGAGTTGTGCCACATCTCCCTGTGCTTCTCCCGCACAGTCAGCTTCATCTCTGTACATCCATGAAGAGTCTTATTCACTTCATTCCAATATTTACCGAGCAGATGGCAGGACTTCATAGTGAACAGCAGGGATCAAACCTGAAGTTCTCCGGTTTTATCCATCTCCACATTCATAGTCAGACTGGCACTTGGATGCAATATGGCTTCACAAGATGTCTATAATTCTGCTTTTCTGCTTTTTTTTTTTTTTTTTTAACATTCAGTTATTTTGATCCAGATGCTATATTCTTTGAGAAAGCAGGTTTATTCACTGCTGTGAAACAATTGTAAATGTCTTTCAATAAACTCAGAGTATTTACTTTACCACATCAATAGTTAAATTTGTATTTGACTCTATTGATTTCCTTTCTATTATTGACATTCAACAGAGAATGCTGCACAGAGTTGTTTCAGAATGAAAAATTGAAGATAATAGCATAAAATAATTTAATATTCATCATATGAACATTCGCAGTCAAGAGTTTGAAATCAACACAGTGTATACAATGCGTAGGAATAATAATTAAAAAAACCCAAACACCTTTCAACTGCATATTAAATTAAAATAAAATACATTTAAAAAATAAAACTTTAAAAAAGCAGTAAACAGATTTTAGATTTTTTTAATCTACCTTGATAAAAATAAAAGTTAGTATATTGAGGAAAAAACTGATGAAAATTACTATAAAAAGAAATCATAAAAAGAAAAATTTTCATTCACCCTTTCTCAACATTTAAAGTAGAAAAACTGAAAAAGCCAAATATAATGCAGGCTATGCAACTGCTTAAGCATGTAAATAATTCATATTCTTTTTTAACGAATTGATTATTAATTTCTAGGTAATGAGACTCAGACAAGTTAATAGAATTTAATAGTGGGAACTGGCGTATCCTACTTCTTCCTGAACTGGGAAACTGCATTCATAAAACCAATTTTCTCCTAACAAATATTTCTCCCCACTTTCCAGAATCACCTAATTCTGTTTACATTTAAATTCAATTCTAGTATAAGAGAGATTTTTTTAAGAGAACGTGTACCTAAAATATATATAATTGTGGAGCTCTGGAGCTGCAGTAGTCAGTAGACAGGTAATTATATTAACATCTGGGATAAGCGCATGATCTTCTGTATGTTTGAAATTTCTTGCATATTTGCTCAGCTTCATTAGGAGAGGAGGAACATTACCTGAGAAGAAAGACCTGATGGCTTGATTAACTCTTAGAGATGATGAAGATAGGAGCTCATTTCCTGAAGATTAATAAAATCTGAAATCGTCTCAAATCTAAAATAGTCATTGAATTATTTTGTCAAAAACAGCCACCGAAGTTCCTACTGTTAAGTAGGCTATCTCAGAAGACAGAGAACACATCTGAAATCAATGGTCTTTTGAAACATATTATTCTTTTTTATACTCTGACTGATAAAGTTGGTAGTTTTACTTCAGGCTGTGTGATCCATTGCTGCCTTCATTCAGTTAATTGCTTACACAAGGAGTGCTCTGAAAGTAATACCTCCTATTTTTTATGTTGGCCCAAGAAGTCAGAGGCAGATGGTGGCACAACAGTAGAGGTTGAAACTTCCTACCAATATTCCATTACATTTTGTTGCCGTGCAACAGATGGCAGCAGAGGGGCAGTCTGTCAATCAGCCTATCTGTGTGAATCTGTAGATTGCAAACAAGGAACTATGTATGTAACTGAATTTCAGCTTCAGTGTGTTGGGAACTATGTAATGCTGGAGTAGCACAAAGTTTACACCAAGTGGGTCCCATGAATGTTCGCAGAGGAACAGAAGGAATACCGTATGCAAGTACATCAGGGCTGAAGATGACAGTTTCCTGGATTGCATCATTACCAGAGTCAAAATACCAGTCCATGGAGCGGTGACATGTGAATTCTCCACCAAAGAAAAAGTTTGAGATGCAGCTCTCAGCAGATAAAGTGATGTGCACTTTTTTTTTTTTTTTTCTTTTTTTTTTTTTTTCCCAATATGAAAAAATTCTGGATTTCCTGGAACCCAGACAAGCCTTCAACTCTGACACTCTGACCACTACATCACAGTGCTGACTAAGCTGAAGGTTTGAACTTCCAGGAACAGGCCAGAGAAGATAACATCTCTCTTGCAGTGCATAACACCAGGCCCCATACCAGTTTGAAGACCATGAAGCATATTGTCAGTCTTAGCTGGACTGTCATACTACACCCACTCTACAGTCCAGATTTGTAACCTTTTCATTTACATCTGTTCATACCCATGAAAGATGGACTGTGTCAGCAACATCCCCTAGCAAGGACGCCGTTATAATAGCTGCAAAACAGTGGATCACCTCCACTGGTTCAAACTTACAAGCAAGCTTGCAAGCTCTTATTCACTGCTGGTGAAAATGCATAGCTAAGGATGGTGACTGTGTTGCAAAAATAACGTTTTGTAGCCAAAAATTTGCTCTATCAAATAGTGCTGTTATGCCCTTTGTATCTGTTGTACTTTCCATGGAAATAAACTAAAGGTACTACTTTCAGAGCAACCTGTATATACATAGAGGAGAGCATGAAATTACAAGTTATACAAAACTGCAAAGAAGTCCCCCTGCCAAGATTTGAAACTTTGGAGATATGATAACAATGTTTGGCATCAGATTTAAGAAGGGGAATGCATTCCACCAGAGGCTGATGATGCTTATCATTTATTTTCAAGAGAGGTAAGTAGATTTTTGCATGGAGAAAGCATTAAGGGAAAAGAGGTAAAAAATCTTGCCATTAGTAACAAAATAGAATTCTTTGATGATTAGTAGTCTCATAGAGAGTACCTTTCTTCTAAAGCTATTACTTTTCCCCTATGAATTTTTATTCTTTATCCCAGCTGTTACCATCCAAGATTACTAGAAACTTTTAAATATCATTAAAGAAACAAAAGTTGCAGTTTCTATTTTCAGAATGCATGAGTGGGATTTCAATCAAATGTATTGACTGCAAATGAATTGTCTTCTTAATTGCTGGTTTAGTGTAGAGTATAACAGACCAAGAAGAACAAATAAAACTTGGGTATAAAACAAGACATTAATGCACCTTCTTTGTATTTCCAATAATGAGCAAGCATACTTTGATTTTGGGCTGCCATGGGATGTTCTCTTGAATGCTATTTTAAGTTTAATTGCATAGGCTGAATTTTCTTTCTGTATTTAAATTATTTTCCTTCATTGTCCATCTTACATTACAAAAATAGCACTGTAATGATTCCCACATGAATGTACAAAAAATTTAAACAGTTCATTGATTTAAAATGTCTTGTAGTTTAAGTCCCAGATGTAGAAACGGCCAAGTTTTTTAAAATTCTGAAGAGTTCTTAAATTTTGGAAGTAACTCAATAATCATAATTTGTTCTGAATTTTTATAATCTTTTCCCTTATTAAGTATGTTGTTGTGTAGGAAATTGAACATGTCTTTAGCAGTAGACCTTCAAGATATGAAGTCCTCCGAATGCAGTAAATGATTTTTCTGCATTTTTCAGATTTAGTCACTTAGGAAGAAGCATTCTGAAAAGAGCTTAGGCATAAACAGAAGATGACAAAGCTGTCTCACTGAGGCTGTATGGGTAGGAAATCAGAGAGGGAGCTGGGGTGTGAGGTGTACTTTGATGATGAGCCTATGGAAAAATGGAATTCAGAAGTTATCTTTTTTGTTAAGAAAACATTCTCTTTTCTTCCTTTCTTTTTAGTCTTACCAGCTGTATTACGAAAGAATTAATAATAGTAGAAGAGGATATAAATAACATTTAAAATCCTATCTCTAATGGTTAGTCAGAGCAAAACTTGCTGATGGATAAAAAAAGTCAAGGAACTGACTATGTTAATAGAGCCAAAGGGAAAGAGACAGTGTTCAAGACAAAGCCAAAGAAAAAAACCGTATTTAAATTACTTCTGTTTCATTCTAAACACTCTCAAATCCAATCTTGTTTAAATTGTGTTTATATTATGGAGAATGTAATAGTTTGCAAATTTGTTGCTGTTGGCACTGTTTTATCTGGTTTACATTTCAAATGTGAGGATAAGAAGGTCTGCTTCCGGGAGAAGACAGCATGGGTAGCAAGAGGCTTATTCCTGTACTTTTTTTNGAAGGAAGGAAGGAAGGAAGGAAGGAAGGAAGGAAGGAAGGAAGGAAGGAAGGAAGGAAGGAAGGAAGGAAGGAAGGAAGGAAGGAAGGAAGGAAACATCTCCCCCTAAACCATCCAAAACACAAAACAAGCTTGGAGTTTTTGAACAATACGTATGAGTTTCCCATGTTACAATGAAAACAGCTCACCAGCTGTTTATATAAAAATTATTTGAAGAAAAACAGGCATGACCATATGGCACTCTAGCAGTACAGTGAGAGCATGAAGAATAAATTCTGTAGATTGTAGTAGAAAATAGTCATTCTAAGTACGGTGTCAAATACTGACGACTCATTGCATTAATAGCTAATCTTCCTTTTATTCTCAAAAAGCTTAAATTTCTTTCCAATCTGTATTTTGGAAATGACTTATTAATCCATTCTGATGGAGAATTCATTTGGAATGACAAAACTGGAATTTTGTTGGGATGACAAAATACATAATGTAGTGCATATGTTCCAAATATTCTCTAATTAAAATATATTTTAAAAACTTTATACATTCACTTGAGTAGAAACATGTAATTTCAGAGTAAAAAACACTACCCTGAGAGATACAAAGCAGTTTTATTTCTCCATGTATTTTTTTTTCTTCTCTTTAAAAGATAAAGAAATTACTCTGAGCGCTTAATAACTGGATGAAACTTTCAGCATGAACAGAGAGAAACTCAAAATTTCTCATTGGAAATTCAGAATAATTTGGTTAAAATCCAGCCTGTTTCCTCTGGTTCGAAGATGAAGAGCCCTTCTCCAGCTCTCCTTCTATAGTGACATATTTTGACAATTTTAGACATATAAACAATGTGTTAAGGGGAGGACTCAATGGTTAGTTTACTTCTTTGGCTTTCCATCACATTCACAGAAGTAGTAGTACAAGACAGCTGATTACTCTCCCAAAATGCTCAAGCACTTCTGGCATATAAATAACACAGAATCAGATATATGTATGTATATATGTATAGAGAGAATTGCATTCCCACTTGGAAACTAAAAATTTACTTCCAGGAAGAAAAAAAAAAATAATTGAATTTATTCTTGATTAAAAGAGCCTCACTGTGAAAACCAGAGTTGTCAATATGGAGATTCTGCAAAGATTTGTCAAATCTAAATATATGCGTCAAAGATATTTACAAGGTTAAGTACTAGCTAGCCCATAGCCACTAGATAAAGGACTAAAATGGAGAAGAAAAAGAAAAGGCCGGCAAGAGATGGTGCTATCTTGTCAAGTTGGAGAGAGAAACACAACAGGGGGATCAAGACATGCAAATTAATGAGAAGCACTTTTTAACTGCATGTTTGTATGTATTTCTAAGTGTGCATGGGCACTTGCTTTCCTTCAGTTCAGCATTGTGTACTTCTACATTTTAATTCAGACTGAATTATTTTCTGGACTTTCCCCGGGGAAGAGACATGGACTTATTCACCTGATACAGATCTATATTAATTTATGTGCATGAACCCTACAATCATATCATGAGAATTTTTGTGATGTGCCTTTATTCTGGCAGGATACACTTCTCATATTCTCGCTCTGGTTCTTAAACAGTTTCCTAAGTTTCTACAGAATCCAATACGTAACAATGTGGTTTTTTTTCCATTTCATTTGGTCAGAAATTCTGAATATTCATTTTCCACACATTACAAAATAGGATTCTTTCACTGCTGCGAGTCATATTTGTAACTGGAATAAAACAGACTATTATTTATGTTGGCACAGAAAGAACACGACAATACATAAAACTATAATATCAACTAGTTTTAAAGGATTTTGATGGAATGATCAAACCTCATAAAATAACCTGAATTTTCATAATCTTAGGTGAGAAATTGATTTCTGAATCCTCAGTCTTCCTCTGAAATATAGCAAAATTGGATATAGAATAATTGACTCACAGAGCAGGACATTCTGCTTTCTCCATAGAGTAACTCTAATTATGATTACTATATCCATCTGCTAAATGGTTTTGTCTTTGATTGCTGAATAAAAGAATGTTTCAAACTCTATTCAGATAATAGTTTCTACTTTTCTTCAGAAAAGGATTCCAGAGGCAAAGGTCCTTTACAGAGAATGCCAAAAACATTATCCATCACTTCTTCAATGCAGGTACTAAACTAATTATTCCAATTCGTGAAGAGTACAGATGAGTAAGAGATGTATTTGAAGAAAAAAGCATTTAGTAAAGTACAAAGGATCCTTCTAAACTTGAAATATATTTTATAGTTGCTTGGCATTACAGAGAATTGGCATTGGTAATCAAGGGATTCTCCTGGTCTGTGTGTCCTGCTACATTGAATTATGTATCCTATCTATGTGCTGTGATTGGAAGCATGTGTTAGATCTAACATTTCATCATGATACATGTTTGAATGCAAACCAGATATCTTTAAGTTTCATCACTGCATTTACTTTTTAAATCACATTATTTTCTAATGCAGTGCATATTAATTTTGTTAAGTTCTAGTCCAGCAAGAATATCTTGTAGCACTCATCAAAAAGATATATCTCAAGCTTCTGTCTCTGCATTTAGAACCAGAACTGAGTTCAATTACCTGAAACTTAAGATAGCTATCATAGTATAATTTTATCTGAGGCCAATAATGTAGCAGTCTCCACAAGACATTTCTTCCTTACTGCATCATGTCACTCTTGTGGGTAATAAATTTGGCTCAGATGCTTTTCAGATAACTGCTTGTATCTAGAAAGTATTGGACATCTGCACACAGAGGTAGAGAGCAATCTGTCCACTGGCAGAAGTGAGTCCCTGCCATGCCATCATCTCCTTGATCTTTCATATGAACACACAAAGAGATCTCCAAAAAAGCTTCAGCTGTTGACAAGCCTATTCTACTTCTATTCTATGAGGCAGAATATCATATGCTCATCTTCCACCTGAATGAGTATAATGCTTTTTATTCTGTGAGCAACTGTACAAGCAACCAGGCAGCACCAAAGGCATCCTCTTTTTAGATCACATCTATACCCATCCTTCTGATTTTGAAGGTTAGTTCATTAACTCCCTGATCCATTTTCACTACTTTCATTCATATGTTTACAGAATTGCTGAGGTTGGAAGGCATTTTTCGAGATCACCTAGTCCAACCACCTACTCAGGTGGAGTAAGGTGCAGCTGGCCAACAAGGACCAAGTTTATATGTTACTTTAAGTCCAGGTACAGAAGTGTTATCAATAAACAGCTACAAAAACATATAAAGTATCTCTTTGCATATATATAGTGAAGATCCAAGATCTTGGTGAAAAAGGTGACTGAAAATTCCCATCCACAATAAATACATTTGTCCCTTCTTTTTTTTACAAACAATATCTTTACAAACAATTCTGAAGAACTACAGATGGGTATTGATTTCTTTCCATTATTTTTCTAAAATCTTCAGCAAATGAATCTTTTTAGGAAAAGGTCACATTATCAAGACTTTTTCTAGCATTTCTTCAGTTGTTTATGTGTGCTCTTTTTTACTGTTGTACCAGCTCCTGACATGTATTTTTGCTAAAATCTTGTTCATGCCACAGATAAAGACTTCAAAGAATTCCAGCTTTTAGACCATATTAATATTTTCTCACATTCTGTTGTTATCCTGAGGTCTCCTAACATTTAAAGAAAAGAACTGATGTCTTTGTTATGCTCAAGAAGCTGTATTTATGTTCACACTGTTGCTGATTGTATGAAGTTTTTGTCAGCTCTAACTAAAAGTGAACTCCTAGATTTCAGTAAACCAGGTAAGGGTGTCATCCTTTATAGAGGCTGCCCATTTAGGAGGAGGTTGTTGCTTAGGTGAGTTGGTAGATAATGCTGAATCATTACATACTATTAACAAGAATCTTCCGGCTTGCAGCACAACGAAAATCTCCTGAGGATACTATTAATATGTATGTTTGGGATTCAAATGTAGGGCAAAAAGTAAAGCAGATGTAAAAGTTTTACCTTTGAAATACAGATTGCTGAGAACAATAAATATCCACAATATTTTTGTGTGTCAATGGTCTGCTAACCTATAACATGATTATTTGATTAGTTACAAAATAAATACATCTCAAAGGAAGAAGATACTTATATACTTTCTTAATATTTATTGAGTCCCTTGCCTCCAAACAATTTACATTAAATATAAGGGCAGCATTTGTTCTTTAAAACTATTATGAATCATTTAGCAGAAAAAAATCATTGAAAAAACAGTAATAGATACAGGGAAATATGCAAAAGCTGAAAGGAGACAGATTAACTAATAAAGTTCCATGAAATGTGTTTAATTGATAGAAGATGTTTCCTTACTTTTTATTTTGTGAGTTTGTTAACTATTTTTTCAGATCTTAGACTCTTCTGTTTCCCAGATTTTGAACTCTAGATGTGTAAGTTTGTATCTTAAAAAAAGGGGCTTTGATCAAAGGACAAGTTTTAGTAAACAAATAAATAAATAAACAGGTGGTCCTGCTAAACATGTTTTCCACAAGATCTTCTTTATCTTTGCAACTATTCATAATGCATAATCATTATCCAGCATATTTCCATCTGCTTTTATCAGTTTAAGAGTCAAAGTAAACTCAAAAAGAAAGGGTGCCAGAGTACTGAATGGTACTCAATATGCCAGTTGCAGTAAGAAGAGATTACTACAGGCGCTTTGATGAAACAAATGAACCAGCACTCTTTCAAAAATGGAGTGCTACACTGCAAGATTTTGGAACTTCTGAAAAAAGGAAACAATGTTGTGGTATGCTAGTGCTAGACTGAATTTGTCTGTACAGATAACGCATTATCTTTTATAGATAGAGACTAAAAACAAGCTCTAGCCACTAAATACAATACATTACTCAGGACAGAATGGTATGTAATAGCCCCAACATAAGGGTATCAAAATCTTTATACAGTTAAATTTACTATCCAAGAAATATTCCAGTGTTGGAAAATTGTGGTGCCTACCCTTGACCGCTGCTCTTCCAAATAGATAATACAGGTTCCCATGTGTCAGCAAAATCGTACTAATTTAATGAAAGTAAATTTCCATGCAATCCTCCTGAAAAGCTACTGACTTCTCAAGAAACTAAGACAATACTTTCCTCCAGCTCTTAATCCCCCAGAGTTGAATGCATGCTAAAATGTAATCTATTGAGAGGTCAAAGTTTCTCAGACTGGTGTTGGTGTGGAAACCAAGAAAGGACTAATGCAATTTAGAGCACCCTGGTGAACTCACCATGTCATGTATTGTTAATGCCTATCTCATTAAATGATTTGTTTTGTTCATCTTACCATTATTCGCATTATCAAGGAGAACAAGCTGCAAACATGTAAGGAAACATTTTGAATTCTTGTCATTGACCAAAACTGAAACCAACACGATCTTTTCATTGCGAAGTTAGGTAAATAATGGAGGAAAATTACCATTTAGTTAAATGGATTAGTCTTACTATTTCTGTTGTGTTGCATGTTAACATCTTTGCTTTCATAGCCACGTTGCCACAGTTATGTTGTCCAAAGCTCATGATCCTCTCCTAAATCAGAGGAAACTAATACGCTAAACAGTAGCACTGTCAGATAAAACAATATTTAATGTGTTCCTGCTATGGGTGATAAGTATCTCTGAAGCACCTATTCTGCCAACTAGACAATCCATTCTTAGTTGTTTACTAGACTCTTCAAGAGGCAAAAAAATGATGAAGCTGGTATTGCTCCTGCTAGAGCACTTAGAGCATTAGTAACACCTTATAGTCATTGATATCAACATTACTTGATAGTTCGATCCAAATCCTCACCTATGGTTATTTTGAAGAAAATTGTAAATCAGTGAAGTACATTTGGGTCAGCTTGGACAGAAAAAAGTCAAGGAGACTGGAATCATTCCAGAAGAAATTTTGCTTTCGTACGGTTTTGTTAGCACTCTTACTCAGAAATAGAAACCTTTCTCAGACGTCAGGCATGTCAGGCAGTAAATTGGTCAGAATATTCAGGTCAAATTATTTGTTTCCTTTCTAAGACTGTACTAGCACATCTCTAACCTGCAGGCTCCCTGAGTACTTGAAAATCAGCACCTGTTTCTAACAGTGCATTTGTATTAATGAGCCCACTACTTACCATTGTTTAACTGAAGAGAGAGAATTAGCATCTAGAGATCACAATCCAAGTGATATTGACCAGTAAGGTTCTTCCTTTGAAAACAATAATTTGAAGTAATTTTAAATGCCCTCAATATGTAGAGACAAGTCAGCATTTCTAAAAATAACTGGATCAGAAACTAATAGTCCAGTCAATATGTTTAAAGTAGCAATATATTAATAAAAAAAAAAAAAAGCAAGAATGTTTTTAAAAATCAGCAGAATAAATTTATACTTCCTGTATTGATCTAATGTCTTGTAAGGAGTTAGAATCAGAGATTCATCTTTAATAATGAAATATTTTGTCTATTACCTGATAGCTTTATTTGTGTATATGCTCTTAAACCATAGACTTCAAGTTGGCAATGTGTAAGAGATTATTCTTTTTCATCATTGTCTCAAAGCTTGCTGAGGAACACTGACGGACAAGTCCTGGGCAAAGGTTGCAAAATCCTTTGTCTGGGGGACACAGATGGACAAGGCCAGGGGCAACGAGAGAGAGATAAGCTGCAGATTAATGGCCAAGAAGCAATCTTTTGTGTGGACTTACCTCGAGGGAGATAGCCATCTTAGGGGTTACTCACATGACACTTACCCAAGCACCCAGGGATGTCATGTAGGCAGAAAAAAAGCAGGATTAAAGAGGGATCAACAACCATGAGGATAGATGTCTGCCATCAGATTCCTCACTACGGAATGCCTGCATGCTGACAGATTCTCCTGGACCTGCTACCTGAGACCTGCTGCTTCCTCCCGGACTTACCCTGCGGATTCTTCCTGGACCTACCCGGTACTTGCACCTTCTTGCTGCCTAAGATGCTCTCCCCCTGCGCTTTTGCCTTGGACCATTGGAACGGCATGCAATGGGATTGCTGCTGGATCCTGGTGGTGACTATCCCCACTTTACGCAATTCTTGCTTCTTCTTTCCTATCTTTTCTATCGCCCGCCTTCCCTTCCCCTTCACCCTAATTTGTAATAGTGTCTGTCCTCCCCTTCCCCATCTCCCTGATTAAGATTTGTAATAAACTGATCGGACCAACATTTGAACCGTTGTTTCTTAATCTCATGCCAGGCAAACATATATCAAAGAACCCCTTCTCCCTCCTATAAATTGGAGCGAGACACAAGGTAATGCAATGCACTACAAAATGTACTCTATAAGAAATGTATTATATGACAAATGTTTCTTCTTCACTGTATAAGATGAAAACAACACTGTATTTCCTAGAAAAGAAAACTCAGGCATAGTCTCCTGAACAGAACATCTGTGTTGCACTGGCACATTGCTACATGAAATGAAAAACAATTTTACACTCCTAGTACAAGCAGGATTAACCAATATACAAAGTATGAAGAAGCTGATGGCATCACCTTCAGATTTCTCAGAAGAACTCCACCTAGTCAAACAATTGCTTCCATTTATTTGGAAAAATAAGACCATTTAAAACTACAGACAGCAGAGGATGGAAAAGGGAAAGGAAGCCCTAAGATAAAATATAAAACTACATTTAATATGGTATTTATTTAAGCTGAAAGCAAACCGTAAAAAGTGGCAAGATTTCAACAGAATGTACACACATGGCAAGCTCTATACCTCATATATACCTCTATACCTCATATATACCTCTATACCTGTGTGTCTCTGAAAATTCATCTGAATGCTGCCACATAGATTTCAAAGCCATATGAAATGCGCACCTACCCTCAAGATAATTTTGGACCAATAAACTGTTAAACAAGTAGGTTTACTGCACATCACAGCTCTATACAATTGTGTGGACTTTTATTATATAGACTAAATAGAATCAGTGAGAAATAAACTAAAAACAATAATTTGGAGATTTATTAGATATAATATTAATAAAAATCATATTAGCATTTGCTGCTTTTGGCAGCAAGGGCATTAAGTAATCCGTTGCAAAATTTTGAACTTCAGTTAATTCCATCTTTATATTAGTTAAACAGTTTCAAGAAACACTATAATACTTAAGATTTACCGCTTAATTTGCATGCTATGAAGTTTAGAGTTTGATTATTTTTCATGTTTATTTGTTCTGAAGTAAGTTTTCACTCTTATTTCAGTGGGAAATGATGTTTCAAAAAAAATTTTAGTTGAAAGAAGGTTGCTCAATCAACGGATTTTTTTCATACACTTAATTTCAATAAGAGTACATTTTAATGCTTATATTATTTGTGCCATAAAATAACCTCAGGATGCTGTGCTCCAGGGTGCAGACATTTTAAAGCAAGAAGTCTGTAGAAACTGGAGAAATAAGCAATGTAAGTGATGTTGTTAAGGAAGTTCTGCTCTTAGGCAGCATAGTTTTTATCACACAGCGAATCCTGTAATTTTAAAAACCAAATAGAAAAATGATACCTTAAAACATTATTTTTTAAGATGAGATGGAAATTAAAGGAAGAATAGAATTAATAAACAACTAATGATTATAACTAATAAATAATAGATGATGAAATATGTTGTCTTTTTAAATATTCATTAGATTTTGGAACTGTTTTCAAATATTTTCACTGTGATAAACACAGAATTAGGGACTTCCAAAAAGCTCCCTTTACATTACAGAAAAGCTGCACCTTTTGCAATTTCACTTTTCAAGTTTGTAGTTCATAGTTTGAAGCTTGAGAAATATTTCATTTAGAAGTAAGAGTGAGGAAAATTGAGATACTTTTTATTTATGGCTATCTTCATCACTGCTCTTCCAAATTAATTCTGAGCTTTATACTTCTATAGTTTCTGTCTTTATAAAAAAAATATTGTTCTCGATGAACATAAGGTAAGTAGTAGAGGGAGAGTCAATACTTCGTAGCTTCAATACTTCAATAATTATGTAAGTTCCTTAATGCAAATTATTAAATAAATATAAATATTCCCTAAAGCATTGGCAGTTTGTTGTATTTGTTTAAACCAAGCAATGAATACCTAATAATCACTTGTCTAGTATTGTATCCATTTTTCTTTGAAATGCTTTGAGTGGTAGTATTTGTGTTTCTATGTTTGTAAGACATATTTTTGAGTCTTGTATTCATAGAACACAATTTGATATTTCTCTGTAATTCTACCTTTCTCTACTTCACGTCAACCATTAAATCACTTAATATTTTCCTGCAGGAACTATATCTCAGAGTACCACACCAAGAATAATAAAATTAAGCAAATGTTGATAATGGCAGAGGAATGGGTAGTATCTCTAAAAGAACTCAAAGAACACTGAGAATACTACTATTAGTCCAACTCCATTTAGGCCACAACTAACAAACTGCAGGTTTTTTCAAAGGTTAGATGAAATCTCTGTAGAAGATAGGCAGTGAACTTATTCAAATGTTTTCTATATTAAACAATTTCACATTTCATAGTCTATCATATCCTGAAATCCTCAAAGACCTGCAGCAAAATTTTAGTTCCTTTTAGTATATTTAACCTGAGTTGAGCCTGGCATAAACCAGTTTTTTTGCTTATCCATTTTGCTTATGTTTATTCAGATTAACGACAATATTTTTTAAGACCAAAGTTATATTCTAAGGCAGAAAAGAACATAACTTCTAATTATATCGTGATTTCTAATACACTGTCCTCTCATTAAAAATATTGTACTTCTAACAAATCTAATGGAAGACTGTTAATTACTAGGAGCAAACTGCTGAAGTCATGATCTGTGAGAGTCTTTGTATCTTTTATCAGACTGACTGTATGTTATTCAATTCAAATGAACATTTGCAATGGCATCTACAAAAGAAAAACCAGCCTTCTCTATGAATTTCATACTAAATTGACAGAAAAATGGGGGGAGATGTGAAGGTCTTGTTGAACTCTACATTTGTGCCTTTTATTCAGTTTTGAAATGATCAAGGATTTTCCAGAGAAAATTTTGTTTGCAGCTCACTGTATAAGGAGGCAGCATGTGAGACTGCTATAAGAATGAGTACATATTGGTAGTGTTACGAAGACTTCAGGGCAATTTTCCATTGTGCTATGGGCAATTACACGCCCACTTTTTATTAAAAGTCAGTGGAGCTGAGTGACTAAATACTAACCATACATGAGTTTCATAATGTAATTTAATTTATAGAAGAATGAATTAAAAATAACTAGAGGGGAGACTAAATTTCAGTCAAAAGAAGCATATTTCTGGGAGACTGAAATGCTTGGACTGAAAAGTATTTCTTACAGAAATACTTTTATACAGAAATATATCTATATTTCTGTAAGACAGATCAAGAGAATGTCATTGTTATTCAGAATAAAGCAGAAAATAAATGAAGGTGTTGAAGTGTCTGATTAGAAATCTGTCACTGAGGAGCAGACTGTGCTTGGACACTCTAACTTTGCACACCCTGGGATGTGCAGCACATCCCAGGAAGGGTGACTGTCAGCTCACTGTATCACCTACCTCCTCCCTTTGTGACCTTCATTCCACACCTTACCTTCATCACAAGTTTGAGTGCCATTACAGTCAGACAGGTGAAAACTTATATCAGAGCAAATTTGGTTTCATCTGTTGTGGGTCCTTGACCAGGTTAAAATAATAAGGGAAAGCTAAATATATACAGAGTAGTATATTCAATTTCAGCAACTGCTGATAAGTGCAAGTGCATGTGTGCATGTATTATTTGAATTTGTTTCATGTAGTTTTAAGAAATTAAAATCTAGCTATTTAAAAAGACTTTGGAAAAAGTCTTGGGAATGTTTGGTATAGATCATACCACTTCTTTGAGTGTACTTTGCTGTGGTAAAAAATAACATTGCTGAAGGTGCTAGGAATCACAGAAAATAGGGCTGGAAAAGACCTAAAGGGATCACTTCAAGCTTCCTTCTGCCCTAAGGCAAGATAAATTTTAACAGAATCATTTCTGACAGTTTTGTCAAAGCTGTTCTTAAATAGCTCCAGTGACTGGAAGTCCTTTGCTCTCTTGACAATCAACTGATTTAAGCGGTCCTTAGTTCTACTTAATTTTAGACCTCTTTAGTCAATGTGATATTGGCCTCTCTACGAGGAAAATATTACGCTACACAAAATAGCAAAAATCTATTGGTAAATAACTTACCAATACATAGTCTCAATATTGTTATTTTTCTACTTGAATAAACAAAATTCCTAAGGTTAAAGAAGAGGTATAATAAATGATAACATATTAGTCACTTCATAAATACCATAGAAAAAAAATAAAATAATAAATAAAATAAAATGAAAAGAAAATAAAATTAATGAAATATTCTTTTGATGGATATAATAGTCTGATAAATGTTCATGTGTTAATTTCTGTCTAGATTCTAGAATACATATAAATATACTTATAAAGGTATATTGTGGTCACTGATTCAGTTCTGAGAGCTAATAAGGTTGATCAGATTTCGCAAAATCCGCGCCTCCAGAAAAGGGAAACAGGGGACCCCAAAATAATTAAAAACAGTGGAAATGATCTGAGGAGAAACAAACTAATTTACTAAATACGGTATCAGAATGCAAGATAACACACTATAATACGATATAATTAGAATTGAAGCTAATAAATCAAATATAATGAGAGATAGAGATTGTCTGAGAGCTGGGTAGGCCTCACCATAATACTGAGGTGAGATGTGCAGTCTGGTCAAGCAGCAGGGAGAGAGTCTGATGAAGAAAAGCCGGTCAGATGACCTACCAAGGCCTTATATCTGTTCCCCCTGAGCAGAAGTGATAACAACACAGCGAACAGGCTTCTGGGGATCGTAGTTGTTCTTCTCTTCTGGGACAGCCACCCAGAACACTTTAACTCCCAGTGCACTACATGATGTTATGATGTGGAATACTGATAACCAAAAATCATAAAACCATGACAATGTTACACAGAGAGATTTTTGTGTGAGTGCTATTGCTCTGAGGATTACCTTCAGAAATTATTGCTTAAACTTGGAAGGTTTTTTTATTAGATTTTTTCAGAAGGTAAAAATGTAGGAAAAAAAACAGAGTATGCAAAAAAATTAAAACAAATTCTTAAATTTCCTTACAATGTGTGTTATATTTATCTGTCACTAGTTGAAAAAATTTAATACTTTTCTGGATATATAGCATTTTCTCTCTGCTATTGACTCACTTTCATAGCAGAGATAATCAAAAGAGCTGGGGAGATGCTCCTTATCTGCTTCAGTAATGAAGTCAGATTAGCTGATGAGAACAGGTTTTCAACCTGAACCAGATGATCTGGAACAAAACTGAGGACAAAGGCCACATATCTGCCTTCTAGGTCTGACTCCTAAGTGTGTGTCATTGCTATGTGTGGGAAAATAGCATACAGCTAGTGACAACACACATCTGAGTGCTATATCATCTTAAACTGCTTCATTGCCTGCTGAAGTGACCATCTGATACTGAACTGAGATGGGATTACTGACAGAATATTCAAGCTGTTGGTCTCTTGGCACCTTCTGAACTTGAAGCACATACAGGGGAAACACGTATGAGCCAAGATGGAAGCTAGTTCTTCCAAAATACATTCTGACTGCTACTCAGCCTTCTGGCTTCAGTAGTATTTTTCACTGATTTTAACAAGGCCTGAAAACATATTGAGATGGGGGAAAACATAGAGATAGGGGAAACAATTATATAACAAGCGTGAATGTCATTTACAGGGTTAACATTTCCATTGCTTTATTGCATAGAATATCCAGAACAGTAGAATCAATGTAGGCTTAATAGATTTCTTAAAGGACTCAACAGAGAAATAGCATTCATGTGACTCTCATATCTGACTTTTCATGGTTGGGCCTTCAATGCTTCAGTGCATCATTTCCTCAAATAATGCTGTAATGTTTATAAGAGGTCCAAGGCAAAACTGAAAATGCAAGCGTATGGTGCAGCTCTTCATAATGTCTTCACTTAGTTATTTTTGAGTTGGAACTTTTACACAGGAGTTGAAAGGATAGATAAAAATGTATAACAGTGTTGTGGTTTGATTCCTGCAAGGCAGGGCAGCACCACGGAGTGTCTCAGTTTCTTTGCTCAGGTGGGATGGAGGAGAGAATCAGAAAGGTAAAAGGAACTTGTGGGTCAAGATAAGAGAAGCTGAACACATAAAGAAAAAGCTGTACACAGAAACAAAGCAAAATCAGGAATTCATTTGTTACTTCCCATCAGCAGACAGATGTTTAGCCATTTTCAGGAAAGCAAGGTTCATCACACATAGCAGTTATTTGGGAAGACAAATGCCGTCACTCTGAATGTTCCCCTCTCCTTCTTTTCACTCCACTTTCACAGATGAGAATTATGTCTTATGCTATAGGACATAGTTTTGGTCAGATGGCATCAGTTTGTTCAGTCTGTATATACTCCCAGCCTTCGTGCTGGTATGGCAGCACAAGAATCTAACAAGTCCTTGACTTAGAGCAAGCACCGCTGGGCAACACCTAAAACATTTGTGTGTTATCAACACTGTTTTCAACACAAATCCAAAACCTAGTACTATACAAGCTACGAGAACTTCTCCGAAAGTAATGCCTCCTATTTTCTTATGTTGTCTCACAATGTCAGAGGTGGATGTTGGTGGTATGGAGGTACAGGTTGAACCTTCCTACCAATATTCTGCTGTATGTCCTTGCTGTGTGACAGATGGCAGCAGAGGAGAAGTCTGACACAATGGCATCTGACATGGAAGTGCGGATGAAGCAAAGAGGTGTCACTGAATTCCTCCACACAGAAAAAAAAAATGCACCCACTGATATTCATTGATGCTTGCTGAATGTCTATGGAGACCAACCAGTGGATGTGAGCAGTGAGGCAGTGGGTGGTGCGCTTCAGAAGTGGTGACAGCAATCAATGAATGGTGGTGATTATGTTGAAAAACAGTGCTTTGTAGCTGAGAATTTGCTCTATCAAATAGTGTTACTACACTCTTTGTAGCTGTTATAGTTTCCATGGAAATAAATAGGATGCATAACTTTCGGAGCAAGCTATGTATATATTGCCTGGAATGAGATCAAAAGTTTTTTGAAAAAATGTTAGAAGTATGGCAGATACCAAAGCACCCTAAACCTGATTTACACAATGCAGAATAGAAGGTTGTAAATAAGTGTGACGGGTTATAAATGTCTCTCTTTTTTTCCCCCCCGGACTGTAGTTCCACAGTAAACAAGTATCCAAGGAAACAGAAAAAGAATTAAATGCTCTGAAAATAAGTACAACTTTACATGGTTTTTAAGTAGACTACATAATTCAGTGTGTTACTGAAGTCAGCAGCTTACACAAAGTTCAAATAGCACATGAACATGGGTAATTAAATTCCTCATAACTAGAAGGAAAAAAAAATTAAGTCATTAAATCATATGATCAGGAGAATAAATCAATAATTTTCTCCAGCTAAGGAGAGGCTTCATCTATTTGTAAGATTTCCCATATGTGTTCTCCCTCTTTTTGAAGTGCATTCTTTATACTGACTACTTTAAGGATGGGACAGGAGGAAGACTATACTGCTGTGTCTGATTTGGAAATAAAATCACCATAGGAAATGAAGAGGAAATATTATATTACTTCTTTAGATAACATCTCAAAATGTCTTCTACATTTACTATTTCCTTTTCCTAATTTCAAAAGGGAGATCCAATGTCTTCTAACTTTCTTAGTAATATATAAATCAGCTTTGTCAATCTTTCCCTGTCTACTTCTAGGAAACATTGCTAATACTGTATTCACTGCATTATTCTGCTGATTTCCAAATTTAAAAACTAGGAATGCTTCTAAAATAGTACCATAGATATTTACTGTCTTCTCCTACTTTTTTATTCAGTGGCAGAGACTTGTTTTATAAATAACAGGAAATCCTCTCTGCAGGTGTTTTTTGCAGGATATTAGAAGCAAATTTTAACTCTAGAAAAAAATAATAACAAAAAAAGTAACAAGAGATTAGTGTATGGCAACATTTGGATTTTTAGGAGATTGTTCATTGCAGAAGATACATCTACCTTTGAACATTAATCAATAATAAATTAAAAATCTGGGTTTTTTTGTTTGTTTGTTTATAACTTGGAGAGCAGTGGAAGGCTATCTTGCTTGAGACTTACTAAATGAACCACGTTCATCTGGACACGTAAGTACCAGTGTGCATCATCAGTGAAGGTGTCTACTTAGCTTGGAAGAGTTCTACTCTTGGAAGAGTAGTAGGCTTCTAGTATGCCTTGACATTTTTGGAAGCAGGTACCATCTACACTACTGCAGACATATAGCTAGAGAATCACAGAATCACGTTGCTCTTTCCTAGCTTAAAATAAATTACATGGTACTGCTGACTTGCAGAATCTAGACTAAAGTGATTATAACTGTTGCATTCTGGCTATTCTTTCTTTCCTCTCTTGCATCTCCCCCCTCCCATTCCAGAATACAGTATGTTTCAATGTTGCGAATTTATATATATATAATTAACATCTTCTATATATACCATACACCTACAGTGCTTCCCATAAAAATCTCTACAAACTACTTATGCTTTAGGCACACTGAATAAAACAAAAAGAAATCTACTTTAACAAGGATTTTCTCTCAATATATGCTCAATCCTGAACATAATAAAATGGGTATGATTTAATAAACATTTTGCAATTTTGTCATGTTCCTCTGGATTTTGCAGTTTATGTGATCTATCAGCAAAGACAGTCTCACAGGTATCATATTATATTTGATTAAGGAAAGCATAATTTTTAAAAAGATTTGTAGAGAATCAGTAGTATGTTTTGCATATTGGGGTGTTTTACACAACTGAAAATTATTAATGACAATTGTTTGCTTTCTGACGGAAAAATGTAGGAATTATCCTGACTGTACTGGTGGCTGGCAAACAGTCTTATGTTAATGACCAAGATTGTTCTGCATAAATATACAAAATATTATTCATCATTTGCCATATGTTATTGGTTAAGATTATGGCTTACACTACTAAGAAGCTAAAAACATCTTAAAATTATTTCCATACTCTTTTAATAAATCTTCTTGGTTCCTCTCGCAGAAGGATAAATGGCAATGATAGAATCCTAGTTCCATTCTATTCATCTCAGTATTGTTGCTGATACAACATTTGGTCTAAACCCACACAGCTATTTTTATGGAGTTGCTTAGCGTCATGATAGATATTTAATACTGTGCTTGTGCACCCAGTAGATGACTGAAAGTCAAACTTCATATTAATTCATCTTTATGGGAAAATAATGCTAATTTGAGAGCTTTAGCATACCCATGTCAAAGGATAATAAACAGCAAATAGTCAGGCAGCCCAAGATCAGCATTTATAGACAGGAGTCAGTACAGTAAAGATGGGCAGTAACAGTAAATAAAATTATTCACTGGTTAGTCACTGGAGATGGTTACACAGAAAGGTTTTTGAAGATCTAACCTTGTGGTTTTTAAAACACAGCTCAGCAAAGACTTGAGCAATTGAGTTTAAAGTTAACACTGCTTGCATTATGGGAACCTGAGCTACATGATATCCAGAGATTTTTTTTATCTAAAATTCACTATTTCCCTGTTATATTCTTTAGATTTCATAAAAAAGAAACAAAAAACTAGCTAACAGGGCAGAATGAACATTTTATTGTATTCCAGTTACATTTTTGAACCTATAAAATGAGATTTAACTCATACTCATTTAGTTAGTCATGCTGCCTGAGGAAAAAAAATCAGCTCAGAAAGGTAATTTATTCTGTATCAAAAATCAAATCAAATAAAAAATGAGTTTAATAAAGTTCTCTAAACACTATCTGTTTTTCATTCAGTATGAAGAAAGTAGGTCGGGAATAGGGTCTGTGTTCTAGCTGTCTATGTTTGGACTATATGCAGTGAAAATATGCAGCAAGAATGATGTTCCAATACTTTACATGGGCAATTTTTTTTCTAAAACAATTTTGAATAATTCATCTGAGGAAAAAATGAAACAAAGCAAATCAAACAGGAACATACCCACTAGATTCAAACTCCACAAAATCTAGAAACATGGTTTCTACAGAAACCTCATCTTTATGGGTACCTTTCAGCAACTGTCATTAAAACAAAAAACTTGTATAGTGTCTTTTCCAAGCTTGGAACTAGTTTTACTTGAAAGCAGGTCAAATCATATGCTTCAATGACTTTTTATCTGTCCTATTTGGAAAGAAAGTTGATGTATCCATAAAAAGATACGAGTCAATATATAAAACCCAAATCCAAATGAGCTCTGAAAACAAATATATTCATGGAGAAGATTTTTTTATTTTGAATTGAATCTGTTGGATCGAAAACACTTGAGTCAGGCTAGGATGAAATTAATTTTCTTCATAGCAACCCATATAATGCTATGTTTTGGCTTTATGGTTCAGTGTTGGTAACATACCAGTAGTTTGGCTGTTGCTGAACATCCTTGCTTCATGTCAAGATTTTAACTTTTTCTTCCCACTCTGCCACCTCTACCCACTCTACCCAGGAAGTCAGCTAGGAAGTGAGTAAGAAGCTGGGAGAAGACTGGCCAAAAAGGATTTTCCATACCGTATGATGTTAAGTTCAGCAATACAAACTGAGTTAGAGGAGGTCATTTTGTCTTCCAATGCAGTTGTGTCTTGAAAACAGGCTGGACATTGGTCTTGTAGGGGGTGGTAAGGGATTATTGACTGAAAAAACACTGGAATCACGACCTTTTGTTGAAGTCAAAGATTGAGTATTAAATCAAAATTTTATTTCAGGTAAATGTCAGAAAAAAATAGTGGGATCTATGTAAGATATAACCACTTTTATTGTGGGATTACCAGTTCAAGATGCTTCTGAACAAAATACTTGTTCTCAGAGAGCATCTTCATCCCATATTTGATAATTAAAAATGCAATAATACAGTTCTTCTTAATTATGAGGGCTGCTCCAAAAATAACTCCTCCTATTTTATTTTATTGGCCGATAACATGAGATGCAGAGGTTGTTGGTATGGTAGTAGATGATGTATCTTCCCTCCAATATTCTGTTACTGTGTGACAGATAGAAGCAGAGGGACAGACTGACAAAATGGTATCTGATATGGAAGTTTGTATGAATCAAAGGTGTGCAATTGAATTCCTCCTTGTGGAAAAAAAATTGTACCCACTGACATTCACTGACACATGATGAACATTTGTTGAGACCAGCCAGTGGATGTCAGCACAGTGAGGCAGTGGGTGGTGCATTTCAGCAGTAACAACAGCAATGTGAAAGACAAGTCACATTCCAGATGACCATGCATTGCTGTCATACCACTAAATGAAGAGTATCTTGGTCAGCTCATCCACGTGAACCAGTGGATTACAATCAGGGAACTGAGTACAGTGCTGAATAAGAGCTTCAATGCACAGGGAGCAATGGTGACAATGTTGGAAAATAGCAAATTTTGAACTAGGTTGTCCTATGAATACTCACACAGAAACAGAAAGAACACCACATACTCTGATCACTCTATCATGATGATGACTAAGCTGAAGGCTCAAAATTTCAGGTTCAGGCCAGAGAAGAAGACAATCTTTCTCTTGCAACACAATAATACCAGGCCTCATAGCAGGTTGAAGACTGTGGAGCACATATTGCTGATCTTGGCTGGATTGTCCTACCACACTCACTGTGTAGTTTGGATTTGGTGCCTTCTGACTTTCATCTATTTGGGCTGATGTAAAATGGACTGCTTGAGCAACGTTTTCCTAGCAAGGATATCATCATAGCAGCTGTGAAACAATTGGTAACCTCCACTGGTTCATAGATTTTTGTAAGTACAACGTTGAGGCTCTTGTGGTTTGCTGGTGAAAACGCATATCTAGTGTTGGTGACTAATAGTTGAAAAATAGTGTTTTGTAAGTGAGAATTTTCTGTATCAAAAAGTGTTATTGTGCTTTTTGTATTTGATTTAGTTTCTATGGAGATAAATAGAAGGTATTACTTTCAGCATGATCTGTGTAGTATTTGGTTGCCAATGATTTCAATAGAAGCGAAATCTGGTCTGTTGTTAAATGCTAAACTCTCTTGATTATATAACTCACAGGCAGGTGCATTGTGTGGTTTTGGTTGGTCACCATTCCAACTTTTTTTTTTGCATAACAATACTTTACAATAGAAAATATTCTAATTTTCAATGTTTAATAATAAGAAAGTTGACTTGTCAAGCTGGAATTGTAGATTGGTACTCCCTGTATCGTTAGAAGGTTCTGCCTGAATAGTTAAGAAAGGTCAAAGTTCTCAGTACTGCAGATAAAGCAAATCTTCTTCCTGCAAGTGCCTTCAGCTATTAAAGTTATAATCTCTGCAGGTATCTCATTCTTCTTCTGCATATTTTTTTTTCCAATACTAACTATAAGAACATATCTATCTGTATTAAAATGATTACATTCAAAAAATGTAAAATGTAATATCATTAAAACATGAAGGCCTGATTTCATCCCCCAAACAAAAGTGCTTATTATGTACCACTTCAACAGCATAGTCTGGCATATTCTAGTAAAGTATCCATCATATTCACTCTACTACTGTAGTTTACTTACATGTGTGGTTTTACAAAGCTTTCAACAATATTCAGGGCACTTCCCATAAGTCATGCTTTAAGTAATGCAGTACAATTTAATGCATATTTGTGAAACAAAGAGCACAGGAAATTTGATGCAGCATATTTAGGTTCCACAGCCCTTCAGTTGTCACTGTTCCCTAACAATAACTAACAGGAAGGTAGGCATTCATAAACATTTGGAAAAGGTACTGACTCTTCACACATGGTTATAAATGCAGAATGTGTACAGTTAAATTGCAAGAGCAATTTATCTGAGATAATGATATGTCCTACAGGCTATTAAAAAGAAAAACTACATTTGGACAGTAATCTTCACCAGAATCTGCAGAATCTGCCACCGGTATTTCAGTGCATCCTGAGTAGAAGCTCCATAATGTTTATATTTCCTGGTATCCAACAGCCCTGCAGATATTCTGGTATCTCTTGATTTCCAATATCTTCCATAAACCCACATCCTTTACCTTGTTGCCACTTTGCATCTTCTTATACCCAAACTCCTGAAATTTGAGTCATGGCAAATACCAGTCGCTTGAAGGCCTTTCTGAGCCTGCTTAGCTGGTCACATTTCTCAGGAAGCAAATGTTCTGAGGATAGTATTTCAACCGTACTTAACCCTTTAGACAATATGTGGAAAAGAATAACAGAAGTGCAGCTCTGTCAGGAAAGACTTAATCACACAAAGTTTAATGGCTTAAAAAATATGGGACAAACTTAGTAGTGCTCTATAAACTACTGTTCTAATAATGTGGAGGACCATATGAGCTAATACACTTTGCTCACACTTAACACTGAAATTTCAGTATTCAAATGGTAATTGCATCTAACAATTTGTTTGGAACGTCCTTTAAAATCCATTTTCTAGAGCTTTGATTTTACAGATAATTATTAATTTTCTGTTTCCATTACACCTTTTCCTGAATTAGAGGTGTTAGGAATAAAAGAAAAGTAAAAAGAAAGGATGTGGTGGTACTTTGCTGCCAACATCCACACTAAGAAGGTCAACTTAAATCTGTTACCTTGCCAAATAATTGTACGTAATAAAACAATATCTCAGATTGATGCATTTGATAACAGATATTCACAAACAGTTCCCTGAGCACTTCCCCTCAATGCCTAAGAAACGTATTAGACAGCCTCTGGCATGTATTGCAAGGTGGAAATATAAACAGCTTATTGCAGTATTTTCATATCTCAATAATCCTTTATGGAGATGATCTCGGAATCTTCAGCAAAATACTATGCCTGTTTACTGTCCTTTTATCATTAAGTTGTACCATAAACCGTAGCCATACAAAGATACTTCAATGAATTGTTGTTAATGGTAGTATATTGCAATGACTCCCCCCAGTCTTAGCCATAGGAAAGCAACATTCCAGATCTGTCAGTAAAATCTGACTGAAAACCGTACTAGAAAAATACACACCATTTGAATCCACAAAGAAAATATATCTACATTTATTAATAAGAATTAGATACACACACACATTTTCACTACCAAGTTTTAGATAATTACATAGAAAGTGTAATTGAGAAACGCAAACATAATTTCATTTCAGTGTCTTCTTCAGCATCATCATTGTCTTCTTTCAGAGTACACATCCTCCTCTTGCAGCATTTTTGCACCAAAATAGCAAAAGAGAACACACACACTAGAATGCTAACAATAACATAATTTGTTAAAATCTTACTATTTGCATCGTTACATGTTCTTTAGCCTTTTGAAATGTCTGAGTATAAAAGCAGGAAAGAAATAACAGCAATTTTTGATATGTACAGGACTAATAATATGCTGCCAATGTTGAACAGTTTTAAGGTCTCAAAGATGTTACAAGCCACTGCATTAAAGATCCGTTAGAAATTATTCTCTGAATACGGAAACTGAATGTATTTACCTGTTTTGTGCTAAAGGTGTTGACCTAATTAAATACATTTTTATTACCCTTGATGATGAGTTTGTAGCACGTTTGCAGCATCCGTAGACAAATTCCCCACTGAATTTATTTTGAGATTACTAGTGGAGCAAACAGAAGCCTATTTTTTTTTGTTCTTCCTAGCAGAGAATTAGACAATGTCACAATATGGATTGGGAATGACTGACAATTTCCCAGCAGCTTTTACCAGAATGTAATCAACTAGGCAATAAAAAAATGCTACTTTTGCTATTTTTCATAAAACTTGCTACAGCACAGTCATGCTGAATGCTTGGAACTGTGTTCTACATACCCGTAAGTGCACATCTAATGAGGAAAATATTAATGCAGGGCTTCATTATTTCTCCGTATATCCCATTCACTATAAAGATTAACGACAGAAAACTTCATTATATTTAACTAATATTTAATTGTGATTTTTTTTTTTTTTAACTAAACAGATCAGTTTGATCATGATCCACAAATGTTTCAGAGGGGAACAGTAGAGTTAAGATTTACGTAAATATCATTCCGATCTTATGGTACTTATCTTACTGCTATATGGGTGATTAGTCAAGAATACCTCAATACAAAATGTATTCTAATACAGAATGGTCTAAGAGCTTATATTATTTTTTAATCATTTTTTGCTATTTCTGCTATCTAACAAGAAATTATTTTCAAAGCCCCAGTTTACCAAGAAAAAGAAAGAACTATTTGAACAAGATTCTTAAGAAGTTTCCAAGTATTCTCCAAACATTTAAGAGATAATTATTTTGAGAGGAAGAATTTGGAGAATTATGAGATCGTATGTAGTATTCTGGCAATGATTCAGCAAAGCAGTTAGGCAGGTAATTTATGGCTACTTGGAATCCTTTAAAAACAAGTATATGACTTGTGCCCTTTAATTTCTAGCCATGAAGATGACACTGTCGTGTAGGTATATGATTGCACTTGTTCCTTTCCAGCAAATGTTCCAGCATTTTGAAGGTTTACTATGTTATGTAACATAATACTCTGTCTAATAAACAATTTTAACGAATCTACAGTTTAATTGTAATATTTTGTAATGTTCCTTACAAAATCCTTATAATACAAAGCTTGATTCTTTTTTAAGATGAAAATTAGAAAAAAAGTTTATTTATTTTGTATATTATTGTAGATTCCTAAAATATGTTGTCTGCTTTTAATCTGTCTGGCCTTGGGAACGTTTAAAGAAAGGACTGTCAAAAAGCAAACAAACAAACAAATCACCCATATTCTTTTCTTTTTAAAGTTAAGACATCCATATGCATCTGAGCAAAGTTTTATAGAAGAATTGATTGCACAGCGTGGTGCGCCTGTAATTAAGATACGCAGCTTCCAGTATACAGATGGTGGCAAAGTTAATGAGGAAACATAGAAAATCAATGTTGAGAAGTTTTACTACTATTAAGAGGGAGTGTGGTAGTGGTAGGCAGAAAGAGTTCTTGTTCACAAAGGAATAAGTTGCATTCCTGGAAGAGCTATAACATGTCTGCAGGTATCAAAGGCATACCAGTATCAGATATTTACTAAAATGAGTGATATAAAATTTCTTATATTTTGTCTCTTTAGCAGATTGAAACAATAAAGCCACATTTTTTCTTTTCAAGCATTACTGTTCTATTCTTAACTCAAAACTTCTTATAGCATTAAATTGGAAGTGGTATAAATTAAAAAATATTATCATGCCTAAAATTTTTAGCCTGAATATACTAACCCAGTCAGTTGTACTCTCAGGCAAATTCTGACAGTAAGAAAAATAGTATCCTGGTAAACCTTTAGGTAACTGTGAGAGATAACAGTAAAATGTGATTCTTTCTATTCTTCTGTACCCTCTGATGCCTCATAAGCCAGTTCTCCAATCTAGAGGAACTGCAGAGGGCTGTATCAAGATACCTGCCAACAATAAAATTGGGTCTACAGTTTAACTGACTATTAGCCCAAATAATGAATAACAGTAGCTTTTATCTCCCAAGATAAGCTTTGAAAATTTTATGCAAAAGATTCTTGCTGACAAAATATAGCCCTACATATAGTAGTTATTCGAGTCAGCATTTTAGTTCTCTATGCTATTATCTTTGCACTGCATGTTGCTGTTATCCGTTATAACAATTTCATGGTAAGCATCTGCAGTGGAATTGCAAGGTCATGGCCTGAACCAATGTTTGAGCACTAGCTGAGAAGGCATGACTAACCCAGGTAGCACAGGTGCAAGAAAGTTCCTGAGTGACCGGAAGCGGTTGAGCCTGGGTAAACCCCTTTACACCCTCATTTAAGGGTTAGCAGCCAAGGGAGCAGTATCTCTTTGGATAGAGATTGTGCTCTTGAGCTGTCACTAGTTGTTGGAACGGGTGAGATAATATTTTCTTCTTTGTCATCTTTTATTGCTCTATAGCACTTGTATCCCAGTAGAAGGCACTGTCATCATCTTCTTTTGCTGCACAGCAGCACTGAACTCCAGTGGTAAAAAAGGTTCAGCAGAAAGGTTGTTATGACTGGTTCTCATCTGAGACTCTGCTGGTCAAACACCAGACTGGTCCAAGTTGTCTCAAGGTTCTTTTGAGTTCTTTTAATGAACAGAGGAAAAAGCAGAGACATTAACATCATAGCTATCATTATTAGGTGTCTACTCTCTGCTGTTTTCTCTGGCACAAATCTTTCACTGTTTCCAGTGAGTTAAGGATCTCTATGCACTTTCACTGGAAAATGAAGCCTTTATCACAGGATGTTTAAATCTGTGAATATGTTCTTTTTTGTGGTTTGTTTTTTATATAATTTACTGGACATTTTCTTACAGTTACTGTAAGCCATTATTGTATTATTGAAGAGATATAGATTTGAAGTGTAGACAACTTAGTGAAAAAGGAACTGGCTGGATAGCTGCAGCTCCAGTTGCGGTCAGTGGTTCTATATCCAGATGGAGGCTGGTGATGAGTGGTGTCCCTCAGGAGTCCATCTTGGAACTGTTGTTTAATATATTTATCAATGACATAGTGGGATCAAAGGCACACTCAGTAAGTTTACAGTCAACACCACACTGATGCAACAGAAAAAAGGGGTGCTGTCCGAAGGGATCTGGACAAGCTTGAGAAGTAGGCTCACATTAAGATAATGAGTTTTAAGGCTAAATCATAGAATCATCAAAGACCGTTAAGTCTAGGTGTCAACCCATAACCACCATGTACTGAAGTGTCCCATCTATATGTTTCTTGAATATCTCCAGGGACAGTGACTCCACCATCTCCCTGGGTAGCCCGTTCCAGTGCCTCGCTACTCTTTCTGAGATTAAATTTTTCCTAATATCCAACCTCCATCACCCCTGGCGCAGCTTGAGGCCATTTTTTCTTGTCTTATTGGCGTTACCTTTGAGTAGATGCTGATTTCCCACCTCAGTCCATTGATCAAGTCTATTCAGATCCTTCTGTAGGGCCTCAGGCAGATCAGATGTTTTCTCTCAGCTTAGTGTCATCTGCAAACATACAGAGGCTGCATTCAGTCCCCTTGATCAGATCATCAATGAAGATATTAAACAGGATGTTCCCCAGTACTAGCCGCTGAGCAACACCACTCATTTCTCTCTTCTTAGAAAAAATCCCATAACTTTAATGGCAGTTTACCTTTAAAAAAATAGATGAAAATAAATGAAAATCTATTTTACATTTAGTACAAAAACTAGGGCAGCATATTGACAAAAAAATAATCTGTAAAATAATTTGGCAATTTTTGCCTGTATTAAGAGAACTGTAGACTTAGAATTCCCCAAAGAACAAGACAAAGAATTTTGATATTAACATAAGAAGTTCAAAAAAAATGTAGACAGTATTCAGAGAGACATTTTTAGATTTGTTAGATGAGAACAAGAAGCAGAAAGAGAAAAGGAGAGAAATATGTGACTTCTTCTGAAAACTGCAGCTTACTTAATTCAATAAATGCAAAAGAGCACCAAGAGGGTCATTTTGTAGTGTCCTGACAGTCATGTAGTGAGTGTCCAGCAGAGGGAGATTTACCACAGCTGTGTGACATCTTCTTTAATTAAACCTACATAATTAGTTACTAAATGCCTTTTTTTTAAAAACAAGTGATGTATTTGTTTATGTGCATATGTTAGGATGCCCTTGAATTCAGTCAGCTGTGCAAAGTTTTTCAAGATTCAGCCATCTGTGAATGCCAAAATGCCTCCTCTCCTGTAGAGTTATACCCATTCTCAGTTTGGAATACTACCATATACTTAGTACAATATAAGATTTTTTCTGCTGCAATTCCTGTCAAGTTTTATTACAGAAGGAGGAAAAATAAATAGCGTGAAGAATATGAATCAGATATTACTGATGAAGAGTATGGGACATAGGTTATTACGATGTTCAGAAAGTGTTAATACTTACCATTGTTTTGGAAAGAAAACATTTCCCTTTCTGAGAATAAGATCATTTTAAACTGTTAAAAATAATTAAATATTTTTTCCATATGCACAGCAAATTGTGAATATCAGTGATTATATGCAGAAATTGAGGATACTTGCCAAACTCCTGCTCTTCTGAGTGGGTGAAAAATCTATCTGAAAAAAAAAAACCACCAATTTTTTTCTTTCCTATAATTTCCTTGTTACACTTGCTGTGTAAATACTTCTATGGGAACAGAGGGTGATTTTAAAAAGATTGATATGCACAGAAAATATATTTTAATAAATGTATTTATTAATTAAGAGCTGAAAAACATTTTCATTGTCTTGGTTAATGAATTTTTTAAAAAAAAATTTACAAAAGAAAACTATTATTCTACTTAATTTGTTCTGAAGTAGAATTTCTTTATCTGCAGCCTTAATAAGGTGGAAGGATGTGCTTTCATGAAAGTAATTCTCAAGGCTTCCTACAGAACAGAACAAAAACACATCTTGAGGTGCCTAATAACATCAAGAGATGCCTTTTTTCATTTTAGAAAATAAATCGAGATGCATAGTAGCAACTTAGCGCACCTTGGCTTCTTGTTAGGAACTGTATCAAGGTTCTCTTTTTCTTAGGACAACAGCAAATTTTCTGCACCTGAGAAAGCATTCCAGAGCAAGTTGCTCGTACTCTTTGCTGTAGATGCACTATATGTCCCAATTGAGGTATATTTGGCTGTCATTTCTCCTCAACTACTTTGTTCATCCAACTGAATAGCTAGGTCTTTCAACAGTAACTAAATCTGAAAATAAATAAGCTTCTTCTAAAGAGATTTTTTAACTTTTTAGTCTTTAAACATGAAAAAAATTTAAAAACAGTGACCCATTAAAAATTGCAATTAAACAGCTTAAGGCAGTATTCCAGCTTGAAGCTTTTTTATGACCTACTGCTCTAAAATGTTGATGAGTAAGCATGAAAAGAGACTGAAGGTTAAAGAATGACAATGCTTAGCAGTCTGCTCTGAAAAATACTGTAATCCTTGATCCAGCATTCAGCATTCATCTGTAGTGTCAAAGCCAACGTGAGGACCTCTGTACACGCTGAGCTCTAGGGAAAATTAAGCAAAATAGAGAGATACAGCATTTAGAGAGACTAGCAGTGGGGTAAAGAAAAGATCATGGGATTTGGAACTGCACGGAGTTCAGTGGTGGACTGCTTTTGCTGATTAAACTGATAAATAATGAGCTCAAAAAGTTTTAAGCAGCTGTTAGTGTCAGAGATCAGATTAATCTTCAGCATGAAAGAGAGTAGGTATCCGAGTTTATAGCACTCCAGAGCAGGCGAGAGCCCTAAAAGATTACCCCTGCAAATGTTCTCAAACTGCAATATGGTTTGCTCTATTTTGTTTTGTTTCTGATTACCAGATTGTCCACAAATTAGATTTCAAAAACATGTTAAATATTCATAGACATTTGCTGAATAGCTTGAATAAATACTTTTGAGAGAATGCTGTTGCTCATAATTTACTTGCTTCAATTTAATGTCTGCTGTTTGTGCTGTATGCTTGGCCAAATAAATAATAATTAAACATGAGATCAGCTGCACTTTTGTAGAATATGAAAACAGACTTCTGATCTCAGTTTGCTTATTGGGGAACGAATCTGTTAAATACAACAAAGGTACTTGCTCAACTGTCACCAGTATCAATAACACGATACATTACTGAGCAGTGATGGAAGTAAGCATCTTAAAGAGAAAACCTGAATGATATCATTGTTTTAAATCTCTTGTTAATCTTTCCGTTATTTTATTTTGCGCTTGTATGTAGATCACTTTTATGACAAACATCACTTACATGTCTCTTCTGGTCAGTCAGTACTATTCTAAGTTATGTGTTGTAACCTTGGTCTCCATGTTGCTATTGAAAATGTTGCATAATTTGTGTGGAATGGAAAGCTGTCATTAGGTGTGAACTTTTTTTCTGAGTATATGCTCTAGGACTTGGTATGAGCTGTTGAAGTCTTAGTGATCCCTATCTAATCTAGATTATTCTGTAGGACAGCAGAAGAAAGGCATTGAGACAACATGATGGTGCATCTCATGATACTATTTATAGTTGGATTAGGATGAATAGAAACAGAAATGTGGAAGAGAATGGAGACAAAAATTAGCAGTTCATTCAGGCTTTTATTTTCAATAGTAGGTTTCTTCAAAAGATCTCATTCTGCTAATATTTGCTGACATTTTTTAAAGGCCTAAAATATTTATTCTTTGTCCATGAATTTTATGTAGATCTCTAGTCATATAGCTATAAAATGAGAAAACTAAAATGAACATTTGTTGGTGTTTACTGGACGCAGTTTACATGTGTATATACAGATTGCAAGAGCTATATTCAAGTATCAGGTTGCATAATCTCAATAGCCTGACCTATGATATAACAAAACCAAATATTTTCTAATGATAAAAAAGGAAAAATATGAAATAAAATTGCTCATATTAGAAGGAAAAAAAAAACCCTTTCTTGTGATCTGCAATCTCTATCATTAAATATATTCAGTAATTTGTAGTTATTGAATAGTTTGCTATAATTTTCCTAAAAACTCTATGAGTACTTTGATTGTATGTATTAATTCTAAGTATTGATACATATTTGAAGAATTCTGAAATGATGCATAAAATAACATGGTATTGTTTTTGCCTAATTTTTAATTAGTAATCATTTTGAAAAATCGGGTTTCTAGCAGCAATGTATTGTGAATTTGATTTTTATTTTCCTTGGAATTTTTCTGTAGTTAAAATCCAAATATTTTTCCAACAAGCTTCTGGCAAAATAATAAATTTTAGATGATTCTCAGAGCATAACATCTCTGCCTGTGTTTATTACAGTGAAGAGAGTATTCTTTATGCAAGTCTCTGTAAAGCTCATCTACAAGACATATCTTTAGCCAAGTTAAAGTAGAAGAACATGTTCTGATGTGTATGTTGATACAAGGAATTAATAAAATGCATTAACTATTTTAAGCAAAAGTCTCTGAGTTCTGGCAGAAGCATCTGCTTGCTGGTTTAACAGAAATATAGAGATTTTTGCTGTACCGCTATATGAATGATCAAGAGTTTTGGTGGATCTTTTTTCCTTTATTATCTGTATGATCTGATTTTCAGAGCAGAGGTAAAAGAATTACCTTTAAACTGAAACAACCTCCTGAACTGACAAGTATTTTTTTAATGATTTCTATGCTTCTTCATCAAGAACAGGACTGAAAAGTCAGCAGAGAAGTTAACACTGACAAATAAGTAGCCACCAGAAAACAATACTGATTCAAGAACCATTCCACTTGACAGTTAAAATCCTTACTGTGAGATGTGGTACTTTCAGCATTTGCAGTCTTATTAAAATAAAACAAAAAATGTAAAATAAATTTTAAAAATATAAAACAAAATAATGAAACAAATGAAATGAAATAGATCTGATTACTTCTTGAAAGAAGGTACAAAAGTAAATTGTCCAGGTTATTATGATAATTACCGAGTATTGTTTTAAGGCTTGCACTTGTCAAAGATTTAATTATGATATTTTCTTATCTCAAAAAGCATGGATTTCCAGCATCCATTATTCAAATGTCTAGACTACCCTCAGTAGATCTCCCTTGACTTTTATGAAGGGGATGAAATAAAGTAGATGCTTGTAGGCCATTACAAATCTCCTAATCCTTTCATTGATCTGTGATTGAGTTTTTTCTTCCTTGTACCCATTTCGGAAATGCCTCCACTAAACTGTTATTTTTAATATTAAGAATACATATAAAATTGACTACACATTGTAATTAACAATAAATCTCTATTAATTCAATTTTTAAATTAAATAGATGATTCATTTTCCTCAAAATATAGCGTGTATCCAAGAACAAAAAAGATCTAGGGAAAATCATAAATTCCTTAATCTAGTCAGATGTTGGGTACTTCCCAGGCAAGAACTGATTAACCTCAGTTGTATGCATATTGCCTTCTTAAGGGCTTTAGAATCTGTTTTTTCACAAAATATTACTCAGTAAAAATCTGAACAGATCTAAGCTATATCTTATTTTCTAAGTCAAACTATATAAAGACAATGGAAGAAAACATGAAATCATGGAGAATTTTTTATTTTTTTGTCTAATTGCTTATAGTTCTGCATCAAATCATACAAAACAGAAAAAAAAGCCTAAAAAATGCTATTTGTATTTTTCTCCTATTTTTCTTCAATGATCACTATTAATTCTTTTATTGATGAAAGTACTTTCAACATTTCATTTTAAGGAATACTGGCTACTTTTGCAGGATTTGAATAAAAATCTTTAGCTGTTGTAGATGAAAGGCTTTTGACTTCAATGAATTATAGAAATGGGCAGAGGCATTTTTTATGTGTGACCCATTGCTGATGGAAGTTAAAGGTATTACGCAATATTTTATTTCATTTTAGATATACCTTCTAAGGCATAGCATGTCGAATAAAAAATAGCTTGCAATCAGCTTATCACTACACTGAGAGGTGTACCATTCTTCACAAAATGTTGACTTTTATTAATGTGGTATAGCAGTATATGTACTGTATCTGAACTATAGTTACCCAAAATTTTATGAAAGAAATTATATATAAGCAATGCAAACAATTAGAGAATTTCTTGTTCTTCTACCGTAGATGTGTATGTTTGGAAAATGGATAGTCAAATACAGTTATATGCATCATATTTTGTCACTAACTATGAAACGACATATTCTAAAATTAAATAAAATGACTGCCTAAATGAAACATATGGTAGACTGAGATTATATAAGTAAAAATCGTATTTATACTTAGATGCGGGTTATAAATGGTTCATAGTTTTTATCAAGCTAGACATAGGACTGTATGCCTGATCAGACTATGTATATTAATTTACAACATTTACAAAACTTCATAGTGAATAAGATACTGTAATATAGTCTTACAGCAAAAAAACCCAGAATTGAGCCACCAGAAAGACATAGAGTTGTTGGAGCAGGTCCAGAGGAGGGCCGTGAAGATGACCAGAGCGCTAAAGCACCTCTCCTATGAGGACAGGCTGAGAGAGCTGGGGCTGGAGAAGAGAAGGCTCCGAGAAGACCTTATAGCGGCCTTCCAGTGCCTGAAGGGGGTCTACAGGAAAGCTGGGGAGGGACTTTTTATAAGGGCATGTAGTGACAGGATGAGCAGAAATGACTTAAAACTTGAAGAGGGTAGATTTAGACTAGATATTAGGAAGAAATTCTTTACTGTGAGGGTGGTGAGACACTGGAACAGGTTGGCTAGAGAGGCTGTGGATGCTCCTACCCTAGAGGTGTTCAAGGCCAGGCTGGATGGGGCTTTGAGCAAACTGATCCAGTGGAAGTGTCCTTGCCTATAGCATGGGGGTGGAACTAGATGATCTTAAAGATCTCTTCCAACCCAAAACATTCTTTGATTAACTGGCTTTTAATTTACTTTTTATGATGTCTCTGGAGTGAAGAATTGCAGAAACTTTTAGCCTCCTTTCTCATTTTTCCTCAAGATTTTTTGTAAGAGAAGAAAGAAACAATTCCAGCAAGCTGCTCATCAGAACTTCAAACTTCAAACAGTAATAGGACTGATCAAAATCCAAAGTTTAAGACTCTATTCTCACCAATTTTCCCTGGCCTGACATTTGTTAGAAAGGAAATATCTGGTGCTGCAATTGTGGTTGACATAGCTTTGCCTCATTTGCTAGAGCTCAGACTGGAGAGACATGAGGAATCAGGACACAATAAGAAGGATAGAAATCCCTCAGAATATGCACCCAACTTAAATACATAAAGTTCATGCTCATTAATTTTTAGTTTATCACTAAGAAACTTGTGAGAAAACCTTCTTAGTGTTTGTGAACATTACCTTTCTTAGCCTGATCCTGAAGCAGCAATGTAGAAGAACTGATGTGGAGGAAATATGTACATAGTCAGAAAATCTTGTGTTAATAATATTATGCACTGATATGGGGGTGGATGGAGCAGGTAAAAACACATACTTCACTCCACTGAATTTGATTGAATGTCTTCGAGATCATTCCAGGTGAAATACTGAAATAAATCATTAGAATACAAGAACAGGAATTGTTTCCTGGAGTGAGAAGTAGTCTACAGAATGCTCATCAAAACAACGGATGCTTTAATAAAATAAGAAAGAGAGAGGCTTATATACTCAAATAGTTTTACAGACTTGAAATATCAAAAAGAATGTGAAAAAAGTATGTCTTATCAAGCTGTTATTGTACATCACTCTGGTATAAAAATAGAATCATCTTAATTAATTTTTTATTAAGACAGACAAGTACTGAAATAAAAGAGAATAGAAGCAAAGATTATATTTCTAGTCATTCATTCGTTAGACACCAAAATAAATCTCACGAAGGAATGTGAAGCATATGCAATGACTGGCTGCTATATATTTAATTGGGGTATACATATGTGAAAGAAGAATAGGAAACAGTGGGACACAATCTCTCTGAGCACAGTTTTTCATGTGGCTTACCTGAACTGAGTTCTGAAACAGTCACAGAGTCTGTGCTGCTGTTAAGCAGCTGCCCAAGATGCATCTGTTCCTCTCAGGTATACCTGCATTTCTAAAATAATTCAGACAGTCTTCTGCAATGAAGTTTTGATGACAGGATAGTGAAAATCCATTTTTATGGAAGCAGTCCAAGATTCAGTGCACACAAGCATTAATTTATTATAAATCACAAAATTTTAGTTCTCCTAACATTATCATAATAATTTACTGTGACAATGCTCCATATGTATATGTATACTAAGTCTGCCCCTACCCTAAAACATTTTATATTCTTGATACCTTGAAGTTATTCTTAGATGTAAGTAAATCTTGTGTGATATGGTCCAATCTTGCATATGGACTGCAATAAAATCATAGGTTATCACCAGTGTGCTTCCCTTTTGTAAATATTAAAGAGCTAACTTGTAAAGCAAATTTATGTTGTTCTGATAGAAATCTGCCAGAGTAGTGAAAGCAAACAGCTTGCACTGGGAAATATCTGTAAGTAGGAGCTTTCCAATTTAAAGTTTACTGAATTCCAGCAAAAGAAAGATGAGACACAGGAAAATCTCATTGCAGCTGTTGTAGTGTTTGCAAATTGATTTCAGGAGAGATAAATGCTTTGACAAAGTAAAAAAATCGCTATTTGTTCACTTATTTTGTATTTAAGCTTTCAATAATGGTCTTACATGTCCAAACAAGTTTCCTATAAATAACTGTAGCTTCTCTAACCTTAGATCTGGGAAAGGTTACGGCAGAAGCTCCACAGTTAATACTCTGCATTTTTTTCACTCACATTCTGATTCCTGTTTTCTATTGAATGTTCACTGCGCATGGTTTCTATCCTCAGGAAACCTTAATTCCAAGTTGGAAGATAACAGGACATGATGCCTTGAACATGAGAGAATTTTTTTTTTTTTCTTTTGGGAATATCTTCTCTAGTTTTGAGCACTGTTTGTCTTCAATACATCTTGGGCTACAAAGTATTCCTCTTTAATTCTTTGAAACCCAATCTGAATTAATATAAACATGATTATCTGTTTAGAAATACTAGAGAGAAGAAATTGGTGTTTTGGAATCTTTGAAAATGGGATCATGAAACATTAAAATTACGTCACATTTCAAAGATATCTAGAAGTGTTCCTTGAGCATACTACCATATTATTACACATTTCAAGGGTATAATATAGCAACCTAACTAACATGAATGCTAAATGATTTTTATTGTTTCTTCATTATTGCTCATTTCAGGTTATTTTATTGTCTCTATTGAGAAAGCATACACACCTTGCAGAAAATACGGGGAGTGAACAGATTCTCAAAATTGAGAACATAGTTTTATTCTAGTTAGTTGAAAAATTACGTCTTCTAAAGCTAACCCTAGTGAGTTTTATAATTTCCAGAGATCAAAGAAGTTTAAAAGTGTTTATTTATTTCTTGTTCAGTAATTCTATTAAACTTAACTTTTCATGGTTAAAGCCATTCAGATTTTTTATTTATTGTTTTTATTTAGCTTTGTGCTCTGACTCTTTAATTCCACCTGGCAATATGAAACGTAAATCCTAATAACTTGCATTTTCTTTGGTAAAATAAAGTTTTTTTTTTTTTTTTTTTTAACTTCATATAAAGTAAATAATATTTCTGTCTTGCATTGTAGTTTCAGGTGTTTTGTATGTCATTTGAATGTGTTGCTTGTGTCTTCATCTTTCAATATTTTTAATTAATCATTTCCATAAATTCAACTGATTTATCATTTTCCTGGAGTCATTTGGTGTTAGCCAGCACATAGTTAAATATTTATGCAAATTTACCTGTGACTTCTAATTGATTAAGTTCTGCATTCAATTAACAGTTCTTTGCAGAACATTTTGATTTCACCATATGTAAAGTAACCCCAACATAAAAAGCAAACAGATGCCTCTTTTTCTTGGTGTTTATTTGTTTGTTTTTAATTCTTTCATAAGTTCTTTTAATGGTATCTCTGTAGAAGACATGAAAAGCTCTTCTCTATAGCTCTTGGATGTTTACATAATGTTCAACTCTGCATAATATCAACAGTGGTGTTTGAAGACTTTTGGGAAGAAGAAAATAAGAAGGAAAGGGGGAGAAAAAAAAAGGAAGAAAAGATTTCCCATAGAACTAAATTGATTGCATTGTACCGAGCTTTGGAGGTGGATCCTACATGTGATCCTTTTTCCAGCTCCACTGATGGCTCTCTATGCATTTTTCAGCTTGCCATTTGACTTTTTTTTTTTTTTTGTCTCTTATTTTCCTGACTGTAAGAAAGTAAAGGAATTACTTGTACATACAAGTGGGAAGATAGTTCTCTAAGTTTTAATCATATGAAAGGAATTACACTATTTTATTATTAGTTGATTGAGCTTTCGATGCTGAGTAGTAGTTCCAGTGGTGTTATTCAAAGTATTTTATAATAACAGCCTATAATAATCTCTTAGACAAGTATTAGTCACATGTAAGCACTATTTCTGAATTTTCATTTGTACCTCATTAAGAATGAATCAATATCTTTTTGGGGCTGCTTTGTCTGTTCACCTGTTGAGTAAAATCAAATATCATTTGTCTAAATAAGACTTCAAAGCAGACTCTCAGGTAAAAGTAACTGCTTTTAGGAATCACGAGCAATTTAACCAAGAACTCTGAAACATGAGAATATTACAAGAAGATACCGAAAACAGAAATATAAGTACAATTCACATATATTGTAATTATGGAGCTTTTTTGCTGTGCTTGTCTTGAATCATGTGGATGAGAGATGAATACTAATTTTGCCACTTTCAGATTATCTGATTAAATCTTGTCTAAATCACTGCTCAGTTCTTGGGATCTTGAAGCTCATTTGCTTGTAGAAAATTCAAACAGTTTTCAGAAAATCAAAGCTGAACTTTGAATGAGGAAAGCTTCAACAGAAAACTGAAGCATGACCTTATTAAACTTACTAGTGGAACTCATTGAAATACTCTTCAACAGATTTGTTTTGTTTTGTTTTTACTTCTTTACATAATATAAAAATAAATTTATTTAACACTCAGCCTTTTCTAATTCCAGTCTTTCAATGTTAGTCAGATTAGGAGGATAACATAGAATATTCTGTATTTTTACTGTCCATATTTGTACTTTAAAAAGCTTAACATTTGTTTCCTATAAGCACCTTTTCCATGCTAATTTTCAGTACCAAACTCGCTAATGAAAAAAGCACAAATTTATATAATTTTTGACTCAGAGAGGTCTATATTCTCTTTTATACTCATTAACACTAGTAACTATGAGACATGCACACATGAGAAAAAAAAAGAAGGCTGGAAGGCATTTTTTCTATTAGATATTGCTGTGACACATGAAATAGTTGAGAAGTTGAATTGATTAGAGGGTACATTAATGTTTTTAAATATGATTTTGTAAATAAAGTAGTATTTTAATTTTGTACAAAGTATCATTGAACTCCAATGGAAATTTTATCTGAATAGTTCTATACCTCTTTGAAAATCTCTTTGAAACTCAAAACCTCTTTGAAACTTTGTGTGGTGGATCTCAGATCTAAAATTCTACCTTCCTTGCATGACTATCTGTACATCAAAAGGAAGGAGGAATGGTATCATCATTTTATTCTGCTACTATGAAGGACAAAAACTGGTCTGATGGTAAAACAATAGGAAGAAAAGTGACAGTGACACCTCAGGTTGAAAAAGAGAAATCTACAAGAATGTGTATTCCTGGTTTCAGCTTTGACTCCACTGTGACATAATTACCATGAATATCTTTCATAACAGACACTAGGGAAAAGGTATTAAAGTGGTATACAAAGACCTGTGTAGAAATGGAATTTGCAGATTCTCTTAACTTCATCAAACACAATAAATTTCCATGGGACAATTCAAAGGCACTTCTCAATGAAAGTCAACTTTCTTTCTTTTCTGTTTTGGCACGTAATTCATTTAAAAACTGGAATGAAAAGAAAGCAAAACCCAACAGCATGTACTTACAGGATTTCATCTTCTATAACTAAAAATAATTTTAAGCAAGAAATACAGAAGCTGTGTTCATTGTTAGAAAACACTAAAAATAAAGAAAATAATAAAGTAAAAGAAAAAATAAAAAGGCTTTGGAATTCTGTGTCTGTCAGATGAGGTCTATGAATGGAACTTGAAAAATATAAAGAATATTTATACAATGTGGCAATATTCAATATATTTTTATTTTATTTTATTTTATTTTTTAATATGATGACTACCTTTCCTGACCCAAAAGGTGGTGGGATTTAAAATGTTGTTAAAATTACTGAAGTTCTAATAAAAAATTACTCAACTCTGCCCATGTTTAATTTCAGACTTGCAATATGTGCTGCTTACACAATTTTTACTCTTGTCAGCATGAAGTCAATACGATCTTGTTAAAGAGGCATGTTTACGGGCTGGTTTACGGGTTTATGGGCTGGTTCGACCCGGTTCTGTGACTAGAGGGACAGAGGGACCTGCGGATCTACACCCTGGAAAGGGATTAGGGAAAAAAGGGGAAAAAAGGTAGAGAGATGGGCCTAAAAAAACAAAAACAAAATAGTGGCAATGATCTGAGGAGAAACAAACTATTTTACTAAATAAGATATCAGAATGCACAATAACACACTATAATACAATACAATACAATATAATTGGAATTGGAGCTAATAAATCAAATATAATGAGAGAGAGGGTCCAAAAGCTGAAGGCCTTACTCTGATGCTGTGACAAGATGGCATCCGCAACAGAGATGATCAGGAAAAAAAGGAATGTCAGGTGACCTACCAAGGCCTTTTATCTGTTCCCCCTGGGCGGAAATGATAACAGAACAGTGAGCAGTCGTCTGGGGAATGTAGTAGTTCTTCTCTTCTGGGACAGGTACCTGGACCTGGAGCATTAACTCTTTAACTCCCAGTGCACTACATGATGTTATGATGTGGAATACTGATAACTAAAAATCGAAATCATGACAAGGCAATAAGCTGAAAACTAATTCCTACTGTATTAATAGAAACACTATACCGTATACTGTTTTCAAGGCTTGTTTTCAAAATTTTAGAATTCTTTACATAGATTTGTATTTGCTTATGTTGGACATGGTGTGATGGGACTTCAGCTTTTATCACCTGCTAGTGATAAGCATGTTCTGAGTTTTGGCAAATTCCTCTATACCTAGATACTTTCGGATTTTGCATTAATTGTATTCTTCATTTTGTAAGTTATCTGTGATAGTCATGCAACTTTTACTCAGTTTGCTTACCACACATGGACTGTACGGCCAATATACAAACAACTTCTTAACTTGCATTTGACTTGCATGGTATGTAAGAGCATCTTTTTTGAGCAGATGGGTTTGTATTTGTAGGTAGCACTTTGACACAACATTTTTGAATACAGACTGATAATGTTAAAAGACAATAAAGCTCTTCACTGAAAAGTTTAAATGTCTGTGAATGTCGTGAAACTATTTCAATAATCCAAATCTTTTAAATATTAACATTAAAAGATTTTCATTTCAATAAATTGAATATTTACTAAGTTCACAGAAAATATAAAAGTAAATTCAAATGCCATAGATTTTACAACTACTATAGTAAGAGTTATACAGACATCAGGGAAGCAAAGAGCAGTTTAACTTGGTTTGACAGCATACTGTAGTTCTACTCAGCAGTCAGTTAAGTACCACACGGCCATTTTCTCACTCTCACTCAGTGGGATGGGAGAAAGATTTGAATAAGGTGTAAGCGTGAGAACTCATCAGTTGAGATAAGGAGTGTTAATTAAGAAAGATAAATAAAAGAAGAAGAAAAAACAAGAGATGCACAATGCAGATTCTCACCATCAGCTGGCGGTTGGCCAGCCAGTCCTTGAGCAATGGCAATCTCTGCTGCCACCTCCTCAGTTTCCTTGTTCATCATGATGTCATTGGGTACGGGATATCCCCTTGGCCAGTTTGGTTCTGCCGCATCCCGACTCCTTGTGCTCTTTCTGTTCCCCCTCAGTCTCTTCACTAGCAGGGCAGTCTGAGAAGCTGAAAAGTCCTTGACTTAGTGTAAGAACTGCTCAGCAACAACTAAGGCACTGATGTTTTATCAACTTTATTCTCATCCATTCCAGCTACTATGATGAAAATTAGCTCTATTCCAGACAAAGTCAGGACACAATATGTGCGTTGCCAAAGTAGAATAAACAGAAAATCATGTGAAGTGACAGTGGTGATGAGCAGCAAATGTCAGCATAATGTTTCTTAAGCTAAGGAGTCATTTCAGTGATATATAGAATCAATAATGCATTGAGATAAAATATTAATGTTAGAAAAGCACTGTATCAAATCTGCTTATTCTTTTCCTTGTACTACAGACATTATATGTGCAGCCTCTTAAATAAAAGGAGTAAAATATATAATGAGAAATTTCATAATTCTTTAAAATTTGATTATCCTTTGGATACAATCCACAGAAAAGTCGTAAGGGAAAAAATCCATACCTCCAAGTGTCAGTGAAATATTCTTGGTGACCCAGTCAGAGGTTTCAGCATAGCTTCTGCCAGTCATTCTGTCTTGAGCATTACTGCTGTCATCTACAACCAGTATACGTGAAGACTTTCATCAGGAAGCAAATAGCAACAATTTTTCCTTGGAGACTTTATGAAGCCTCTAGATCTAATTCATTTTATGGCACTTTCTGAGAAAGAGGGAGAAAAAAGAGGATGCATTTTCTTCTTTCTGTAAGTCCATCAACTGCTGCTTCATTTCCCGAGGTCGGTGCAGGGAGAGAATGTGCTCATGACCCCATCTCATTATTTTATCTGAAACACTGAGTAGAAACAGTCATTTGTAACCCTGGGGTCTGACTCCAGCAGAGGTCTGATTTCCTAAACTGCTCTTTAAATGGACATGAGGGCACTGATTTCTTCACAGGATGTACTCAGTGTAACCATCTGTTATGGGACCAGCTCTTCCACTTCAGCAGTTGAATATAAAGAAGGTTCATGTATCTTTGTGGCACTTGTTCCCACATATGTCGTCCTGGGCTTGAATGAAATTCAGTCTTTATTTTTTAATTCAGCAGAAGTCCAATGACTGAAATGTAGCTCAGTCTCACTTCTACACCTGAAGCTTTCAAATACATCCTTTTTCAGCCCCTGTATGAATGTACGCCAGAAGATATACAAAAATGCACATTAGCTTTTCATAGCATGCACACATATTTACATCCACAGCATAATAGTTCAAAGAGAATTGCTGTGTAGCTGAAATAAAAGCCTACTGTAATGCCACTGTGCTAAGGTACACCTATAAATATATTTTCTAAGCAGGGTAAATATATAAATATATAAACTTATTCAAGATTATAATTTGGTGGGACATTAAATTCTACATTTACAGAACAGGAGAAAAAATCAGACTTTCATATTTTTTTTTCTTCTTTTTTCCTTCTCCTTTTCATATATGCCATTTACTGTTCCTCCTTTGACCCATGGCCATGACAGATGTTGAGAACAAGACAAATTTCATTCCTTTTATCAATCAAGTCAAGATGTGCCAGATTTTTTATGAATGCTTGAGGTGAGTAAAAGCCATTTCAGAAGTGCTGATTAACACTTTCAATTAGGGTTCAGTGCAAATTCTAAGGAAATATTATCTCTTTTTCCATTCTCTACATGATACATAATATTGAAGCTGAGTAATTTATACTATGATGTAATGTCATTAAATCTGTACAGCTTTAAATAAGGCCATCACCTTACCAACATTTTGTATTAGCTCATTTCACTAGTGTAAATTGCATATAAAGCAGCCAAATAATATCTCTGGCAAACATCACTCCCATTTTTTTTTTTGCTTTCTTTCTTGCTCTATCTTCCACTTAAATCACAATAGTGAAAAAAAAAGAACAAATGATTAAAAACAGAAAATGCAGCCAACTATTTGATAAAATTTGGAACTTCTTAAATTTGAAAATTTTTAGTTTCTCTGAAGATTTTACTTTTCAGTGGTTCCTACTAAATAAGTTTAGTATCATATGTATATGTGTATGTGTGTGTGTATACTGAGGGGATGAGGGAAAGGTTGTTGATGTAGTCTACCTAGATTTTAGCAAAGCCTTTGACACTGTCTCTCACAGTATACTCCTGGGGAAGCTGGCAGCCCATGGCTTAGACAGATACACTCATTGCTGGATAAAGAACCGGCTAGAGGGCCAAGTCCAGAGAGTGGTGGTAAATGGTGTTAAATCCAGCTGGCCCACAGGTCATGAGTGGTGCTCCCCAAGGGTTGGCACTTTGGCACTGGGGCCTGTCCTGTTCATTGTCTTTATTGATGACCTGGATTGAGTGCACCCTCAGTATGTTTGCAGATAACACCAAGTTGGGAGAATGTGTTGATCTTCCAGGGAATAGGAAGGCCCCTCAGAGGGATCTGAATCTGGAAAGGTGGGATAGCTGGGCTGAGGCCAATGGGATCATTCACAAGGTCATTCAACAAGGCCAAGTACGAGGTCCTGCACTTCAGTCACAAGAAGGCCAATGGCATGCTGGCTTACATGAGAAATAATGTAGCCAGCAGGAGCTGGGAGGTATTTGTCCCCCTGTATCAGCTCTGGTGAGGCCACACCTTAAGTGCTGTGTTCAGTTTTGGGCCCCTCACTACTAGAAGCACACTGAGGCCCTGGACCGTGTCCAGAGAAGGGCAATGAAGCTGTGAGGAGTCTAGAGCACAAGTCCTATGGGGAGCGGCTGTGGGAACTGGGATTGTTTAGACTGGAGAAGAGGAGGCTCAGGGGAGATCTTACTGTTCTCTACCACTACCAGAAAGGAGTTTGTGGTGAGGTGGCAGTCAGCCTCTTCTCCCAGGTAATGGTGATAGGACAAGAGAGAAAGGTTCCTCCAAGGGAGGTTCAGGTTGGGTATTACGAAAAACTTCTCCAAAAGAGTGGTGAGGCACTGGAATATGCTGCCCAGGGAGGTGGTGGAGTCACCGTCCCTAGAGGTGTTCAAGAAATGTTTAGATGTCGTACTAAGATACGTGGTTTAGTGGGCAAAATTGGGGATAGGACTAGATGACCTTAGAAGCCTTTTCCAACCTTAATGATTCTGTGATTCTATGTATGTATGCATACATGTGTATATATATATATAAAAATATATGAGAAATTTTGATGTACAAACATGCAGGAAGTTTCAGAAAATATAATCAACTATACATTAATGTTGATAATTTGTCACCTCTTCCCTTCTGTCAAGTAGGCAATTTTTATTCTGTTGATTTTTATTAGAAGTCTATCCTGAAGAAAAATCTGCAAGGAAAATTTATAAACTTTTCAAAACTTACACACTGTACGAAAAAATATTACACAATATTTTGTTTGTTTTTTTGGTTTTTATTTTAACATATAACGTAGTAGAGTATTTGTGATTACTCTCCATGCATACTGCTCTTACATATGACAGCCTAGTTAAATGTCCAAAGATTGATTTGGATTTGATGAAGAGAATTAGCACTAAAATATTGTATTTTTTAAGGATATAAATTTTTTAATTATGCCATACCAGTCCTTGACTTAGGTTATCAAATAACTATCACAAATGTAATTGTCCTAATTTCAGATATTCTTATGTCTCTTCTACTACAGTGCTACATGACATAGGTGTCTCGCTCCAATTTATAGGAGGGAGATAAGGTTCTTTTAATGTATGTATACCCGACGTGAGATTAAGAAGCAACGGTTCAAATGTTGGTCCAACCAGGTTTATTACAAATCCTAATTAGGGAGATGGAGAAGTGGAGGACGAATACTATTATGAATTAAGGTGATGGGGAAGGGAAGGCGGGTGATAGAAAAGATAGGAAAGAAGCAAGAATTGCGTAAAGCGGGGATAGTCACCACCAGGATCCAGCAGAGGTCCCGTTGTCCGATGGTCTGGGGCAGAGGCTCAGGGGAGGAGGGCAGCAGCAGTGTGGCCGGTCTCAGGCAGCAAGATGGTGCAGGTACCGGGTAGGTCCAGGGAGAAGCCGCGGTGCAAGTCCGGGAGAAAGCAGCAGGTCTCCGGTAGCAGGCCCAGGAGAGTCCGTCAGCATGCAGGCATTCCGTAGGGAGGAATCTGATGGCAGACACCTTTCTTTTTCGGGAGAGAGCAGCAGCAGCAGCATGGCCGGCCTTAGGAAGCAAGCAGATAGAGCGCAGAGCAAGTCCAGGAGGGAGAGAGGCAGGTCGTGAGGCTTCTGTTGTCAGGAACTCTCCTTGTTCTTCATGAGGCTTCTGTTGTCAGAAAAACCTCCCAAAAACCATGGTTGTTTGTCCCATTTTTATCCTTCTTCTTCTGCCTACGTGACATTCCTGGGCGCTTGGGTAAGAGTCATGTGCAGCACCTCCTGAGAGGGCCATCTCCTTCGAGATGAGCCCACATAAAAGAGTGCTTCCCGGCCATTAATCTGCAGCTTATCTCTCTCTCGTTGCCCCTGGCCTTGTCCATCTGTGCCCCTCAGACAGAAGATTTCTCTACCTTTGCCCAGGACTTGCCTGGACTTGTCCATCAGTGTTCCTCAGCAAACTTTGAGGCAATGTTATAAAAATAATAATCTCTTACAATAGGTCTTCTTGCTGATTGCAGAACAAGAAACAAGAAAACATATTTTCAGAGACCGTGTGTTCTTGAACATGAAGAAGATAAAGATGACAGATCAATGCTGATTGTGTATTTATTTACTTAGTAACTAATTATCTGATCATGTTATCTGCTGTAACACTGCATACACTGGTATAAAACAGTACTACTTCATACAGAGTCCTGCCTCTTCCCTTATTCATGCCCTATCATTTAGCAAATCTTTAGTAAAAATAGTTAGGGCATAAGTTAGATAATTATCAATGAAAACTGCATAATAGCTTTTAATTTTTTTAAAGATATTTATTTTTCCTTTAAATAACAGAATTGACCCAAATCATAATAACTGTACACTTTATAAAAGATGCTGTATTCTGGGGATACCAAATTCTTTAACGGTCATTAGTTTTTATTATTCTTTTTTTTTGTCAAAATCAATGGAACTGTTTCATTTACGAGAAAATATTTTAAGATAAGATAGATTAATTCCTGATCTGACTGATAAACATAAACAAACAGTCATTATAAGAGATCACCGGAAAGGAAAGGAAGTTTAAGAAAATAAATTGACGGAAAATTTTCTAAAAAAAAAATAAATCTTTATAATTAAATAATATTTGTTCTGTCTTTTTTCTGTCTTTTTTTCACCTTGATATTTTCATTACCTTCATTCTCCCTTATTTTGAGAGAATGGAGGGAAAATACTGAAAAGGTTTTGCTATCTATACCTGAAGAAATGAAATTAATAATTATTTTGTTATTTTATAACGCTTATTTTGAAATGAAATTTAGCTTCTTTTTCATGAAATCTCATTTTATCATCACATTACTAGCTCATTTATTTTTGTGATTTTTTTTTTACTAGTTCAACTAACAGGGAAACTCTGAGTGTCCAAATTTGAAGGAAATATGCACCAAATTTTGAATCCATGTAAATTTTTCAAAATAAAACTAATAGAAGTCACACAGCTTACTACATATGGAAATGCTCCAAGTTATTAATGATAAATTCAGAGATATAGCTTTTTCCTTTTGGAAGTCGTAAGACCAGCCCTACTTAGAAATTAATGGCTTTGGTTCTACAATAGAAATGGGAATAACTTATTGATGGGTTGTGCTACCTGAATGTCAGAGGCATTCACAACATCTGTATTCCTCAAACACTGAATTGGGATGAAGATTTCAACCTGTAAGGATCAAGACCAGACAGTAAACCTGAATCTTCCTCAGATTCAAGTATCCTGTATCAGCATATAAATGCTTACCAGAAAAGCTTCTTATAAGTTGGTATAAAAGAAATGGAATACTTTATCTGTAAAACAGTGCTTCAAAATTTTGTTGTCAAAACACCATATTAAAATAGATTTTTATTGCAAGCTTGTATTACATTACATCCGCAGTTCTGTATAAGGCAAACTTTGAGATTACAAAATCAATTATCCAGAATTTAAGGAAGGCTAACCTCATTAGTGTCTCTTCAGATTTAATACATTATTTTTTGTGTGCACCATAAAACATCCTGTAACTTCCAAAGATCTATGTCTCATTTGGCAATACAGGGTTTTTAGTTATTTGCTTTTATCATTGTAATAGCCTGAGGTCTTATCTACACAGACAACCATTTGAAACACCTATCAACTTAAAAATATATATGTATTTTCCTCATTTCAGCATTATGTCACACTGAAAACACAGTTTTACTTAATTCCACTGTAGTAATGAATATTAAAATCTCACCCTGCATGTTTTTTGCTGATTTTTTTTGCGCAAAAAATGTTTGAATGTGTGATCTTATTAGAAGAAGAAAAAAGACACTAATTAATCATGTTGCCTACATAAGTCATTCCTAAAGTTCAGATTAGTATCATCACGTGGAAGTCATTATTATGTATATTAAAATATTGACTAGCAGATGATGTTATTTAAGCTTTAGAGATAAATGTATTTATTTTGCCCAACAAATAAATTTATTCACTGATAGCAGAGGAGCATTGGCATTCCAGATTCCCAGGTAAAGAATGTTTCTATTATGATGAAGATTACTGTAAGTCTTTTCTTCCAATTTTAAGGTCCATTGTAGGAGTTGGAAGGAACATCTGTAGATCAACTAGTACAACTTTGCCTGCTAAAGCAGGTTCCCTACAGTAGGTTGAACAGGAAAGCATATCTCCAAAGAAGGAGACTCCACAATTTCTCTGGGCAGCCTGTTCCAGTGCCCAGTCACTCTCACAGTAAAGTTCTTCCTCGTGTTTGTATGGACTTCTTGTGTTGCAATTTTTGCCCATTGCCCCTTATCCTGTCTCCAGGCACCACTGAAAAGAACCTGGCCCCATTCCATTTGGGATGACATAGCTAGATAAGAGGGACAGGGTGCTAGCAGGGGTTTTGAAGGACCTTGAGAGATGCTGGAGACACTACAGCACATACGAAATCCTATGATAACAAGGCAATGTCTGCTGGGACAATAGGAGATGGCGAAGGGAAAATCACGAAAAATGCTTAAGAAGAACTAAGGAGTTGTCCTTTAAGGAGGTGATAAGACCAGCTGCCCAAATGAAATGCCTCTGCACCAACGCACACAGCTTGGGAAACAAACAGGAGGAGCTGGAAGCTTCTGTGGTACTAGAAAACTACAATATAGCTGCCATCAACAAAACCTGGTGGGATGATTCCCATGACTGGAGTGTGGCTATGGACGGCTACAAGCTGTTCAGAAGGGACAGGTGAGAAAGGACGGGAGGGGGTGTTGATATCTACATCAGGAAAGGTATACAACGTGAAGAGCTGTCCCTAAAGAATAGTAACGAGCAAGTCAAAAACCTATGGTTAGTTAGAGACCAGGGCAACAGAGAGCCTTGTGATTAGTGTCTATAACAGGCCACCTGATCAAGTGGATCCTGTCAAAGAGGCCTTCTACCTCCAGCTACAGGATGCATCATGATCACAAACACTCATCCTGCTAGGGGATTTGAACCACACAGACATCTGCTGGAAGAGTAGCATGGTGAGCTGTAGGCAATCCAAGAGGCTCCTGGAATGCATTGAGGATAAATTCCTGAGTCAAGTAATTGAAGGCCCCACCAGGGGGGGTGCAACACTGGACCTGTTGCTCACCGATGCAAATGAACTGATTGGTGACATCAGGATTGGAGGCTGCCTGGGCTCTAATGACCATGCTATGATTGAGTTTGTAGTCTGGAGGAACATGAGACAGGCAAAGAGTAAAATCAGTATGTTAAATTTTAGGAAAGCTAACTTCCAGCTCTTCAGGGAGTTAGTCAACAAAACACCCTGAGAAACGGTCTTCATGGGCAAGGGTGCAGAGCAGAGCTGAGGAAGCTTTCCTCAAGGCACAAGAGCTCTCCATCCACAGGTGTGGGAAGTCAGGAAAGGAAAGCAAGAGACCGGCATGGCTAAACTGACACCTGCGGGTCAAGCTGGAGAACAAGAAGAAAATGCACAGGCAGTGGAAGCAGGGACAGGTATCATAGGAAGAGTATAAGAAAGCTGCCAGGCTGCATGGGGATGGGGTCAGGAAAACCAAGGCCTAGCTTGAATTAAACTTGGCAAGGGATGCCAAGAAGAACAAGAAAGGCTTCTACAGGTACCTCTACCAGAAAAGGAAGTCCAAGAGGTCATATTCCCCCTAGTGACACAGGCAGGCTGGTAACAGCATACAAGAAGAGGGCTGAGGTACTTAACAAATTTTATGCCTCTGTCTTCTCTAATAATTGCACATCACACAGATCTCATAAGTTTAGTTTGGTAGGAGGGGATTGGCAAAGAAACGTCCCTCTTACTGTAAACAAAGATCAGGTTCATGGCCACCTGAGGAACCTGAACATCCACAAGTCTATGTGTCCTGATAAGATGCATCCCAGAGTCTTGAGCAAATTAGCTGATACAGTCACCAAGCCACTCTTGATGATATTTGAAAATTCATGGCTGTCAGGTGAAGTCCCTGGTGACTGGAAAAAAGGCAACATCACTCCCATTTTTAAGAAGGGTAAAAATGATGACCTTGGGAACTACAACCTACTAGTCTTACCTCTGTGCTGGGAAAGATCATGGAGCATATCCTCCTGGAAACTATGCTAAGGAACATGGAAGACAGGGAGGTGGTATGGGAGAACCAGCATGGCTTCACCGAGGGCAAATCCTGCTTGACCAACCTAATGGCCTTTTATGATGCATCACTGGACAAGGGAAGAGTCACCGATGTCATCTATCTGGACTTCAGTAAGGCCTTTGACACAGTACTCCCCATATCCTTCTCTCCAAATTGGTAAGATGTGGATTTGATGGGCGGACTGTTAAATGGACAAGGAACCAACTGCAGGATCAAGTCCAGAGAGTGGAGTACAATGGCTCAATATCTGGGTGGAGATCAGAAATGAGTGGTGTCCCAAAGTGGTCGCCTGGCACCAATACCTTTTAATATCTTCGTCAGTGACATTGACAGTGGTGTCGAGCGCATACTCAACAAGTTTGCTGATGACACCAAGCTGTGGGGTGCAGTCAACACACCAGAGGGGTGGGATGCCATCCAGAGGGACCTAGACAGGCTTGAGCAGTGGGTCCAGGTGAACTTCATGAGGTTCAACAAATCCAAATGCAAGATCTTGCACCTGGGTTGAGGCAACTTTCACTACCAATACAATCTGGGAGATGAAAGGATTGAGTGCAGCCCTGCCAAAAAAACCTGGAGGTACGAGTGGATGGGAAGCTGGACATGAGCCAGGAATGTACCCTCACAGCCCAGAAAGCCAACTGTATCTTGGGCTGCATCAAAAACAGTGTGGCTAGTGGTTGAGGGAAGTGATCCTGCCCCTCTACTCCTTGCTGGTGGGGCCTCACCTGGATTACTGCATCCAGATGTGGAGTCCTCAGTACAGGAGAGTCATAGACCTGTTGCAGTGTATCCGGAGGTGGGCCACAAAAATGATCCAAGGGCTGGAACACCTCTCCTACAAGGACAGGCTGAAAGAGTTGGGGCTGTTCAGCCTGGAGAAGAGAAGGCTGCGAGATGACCTGATAGCAGCCTTTCAGTATCTGAAGGGGAGCTACAGGAAAGAAGGAGCCAGACTCTTTAGCAGGTTCTGTGGTGATAGAACAAGGGGAAATGGCTTCAAGCTTAAAGAGGGTAGACTTAGGTTGAATAGAAGGAAAAAGTCTTTCACAGTGAGAGTGGTGAGGCGCTGGAACAGGTTGCCCAGAAATGTGGTGGATGCCTCATTCCTGGAGACTTTCAAGGCAAGACTGGATCAGGCCCTGGGCAATCTGATCTGTCTGTGCATGTCCCTGTTCACTGAAGGAGAGTTGGACTAGATGATCTTTGAAGGTCTCTTCCAACTCTAAGGATTCTATGATTCTATGACTCTCACTTTTAGGTATTTATAAGCATTGATGAGATCCCCTCTCAGCCTTCTCTTCTCCAGGCTGAATAGCTCCATGTCTCTCATCCTTTCCTCATAAAGATGATGCTCTAGGCTCCTCATCATCTCTGTGGCCCTCTCTCTAAAAGATCTGTGCCTTTTTTGAACTGATGAGCTTGTATTTGGCCACAGCACTCCAGATATGGACTCACCAGGGCAGAGTAGGGGTGGAGGACCACCTCCCCCAGTTTTCTGGCCATGTTCTCTTTAACACAAACGTGCATACCTTTGGCCTTCTTGACCACATGTGACTTTGTGTGAATCCATGTCTTTTTTCATTTGTTAAAATTTGGCATATACATAAACAACCGAAAACAGCATATTATAATGAACTGCTGGAAAGCTTTGATTATACCTACAATGTTACTCATAATGTTCCCACAGAAGGTGTGAAAATCCAGTGCATGTCCACGTAAATCAAATGCTATGCACTAGTGTCTTCTTTGTTTACTATTTTGAGTACAAACTATATTCTTCTGTATCAGGCTGGAGTGAGGCAGGGACTGGAGTTCAGTTTATTATTTTTTAACATTCATCTTGAAATGAGATTCCAAGGAGCAGATAGGATAGGAGCAGATGGCTAGCAATACAGAGCAATCAAAATTATTAACCTGGAGGATATCTAATTCAAATGAAAGTATCCTGCAACAGGAGCTAAAAATTCCAACCATCCTTTCTCTAAGATGAACTTAGATTTAAGCAGCAGGACTTCTTATGAGGCTTGAAGTCATTATGGAAATTCACCTGAAAGTTCATTGATAGAGGAACTTAAAGGAGTAAAAATTTGCAAAATAAGTCCTATCTCATATAGAATTAACATTTAAGTGCACACAGCACCATTTTTATGGCTGTATTAAAACCCTAAGACCTCTGACAAGTCCTGTAAAATCTGCATAAAGATATTGGTGAACATTGTTTTCTTCTTGTTAATAGGGAGTGGAAATCTGTAACTCTCTCAGCTCAGTTTTCATGAGGAAATGGGAGGGAATAAAAGATTAAGAAAGAGGGAGAGTCCACAGTTTAAATATGTGAGTATGAGAAAAAACACAAAACCAAAACTTGAAAAGACCAGGAAGACTAGGCACTCATTCTGGGATGAGGGGTTAGGATATGGGTGCCCTACATATGGATTCTAGTGTAAGATTTTGCTGTTTTTATGTGTTTCTGGAAGCTCAGAATCAGAGGAATTGTCCAAATTCAGCAAATGTGCTATAGTTTAACAAGTTTGTGCAAGGTGTTAACAACTCGTGTTTCCTTGTTGGTGTGTGCTTACTGTAGATGTTACAGACAATTATACCTCATGCTTTCTTTTCCTGAAAATAAGTGTTATGCCACAGTTGCAGTGAAAACAATAAAAAAAAAATCCAAAACAAAAACCCTAAAATGTAGTGAGGGTAAAACCCCAGAACTTCAGATACTTCTAAAGTGAATCATTACAGTAATTGCACACAGGAAATAAAAAAAGACTCTTGTCAGCTAGACATTCTACTGAACATGAAAATCTTGTCAACATGAATGTCAGAACGTGCCATCGGCGCACAAGAGTGACACATAGGATTAAATAGATACTGCCATTACATTGCATTTCTATGTAATAATAACCCAAGCACATTTGGAACTGGAAGAATGATGAGACATCAAAATAGTCCATCAAACCTTCACAAACTCATTGACAGGTGAGGAAGATCTCACAGTATATATATGGCTCCTTGGGAGCAGAAACCAACCCACTAGATAAAGGAATATGTTAATTTCAAAAAAAATGAAAATAAAAAACAACATAAAAAAAATGACAGTGCTTTTTGATTGACAAGGTTATATAAGCTAATGCTAATTACTGTAATGTAACTGCACTCAGGTCGTTACTAACCGGCACAGCAGTATGGGAAGAGTAGCTAGAAAGTTACCTGGCAGAAAATGGCTTGGGAGCGCTGTTCAGTGGTCAAATGAACATGAGTGTGTCCAGGTGAGCAAGAAAGCCAGTGGCATCTTGGCCTCTAACAGAAATTGTGTGGCCAGCAGGATGAAGAAAGTGACTGACCCCTTGTACATGGCACGAATATTGTTTAGTTTTGGTCCCCTCATTACATGAAGGATGTTGAGTTGTTGGAATGAAGAGAAGAACATTGATGCTGGTGAAGGGACCAGAAAAGAAGGCATATGAGGAGTCAATGAGGAAACTGGATATTTTTAGTCTGGAAAATGGAAGCTGAGAGGAGACATCGTTACTCTTTACAGCTACCTCAAAGGAGGCTACAGAGAGGAGGATGCCAGTATCTTTGCTCAGGTGCAAGGAAACAGCCTCTCCAATTGTTCCAGGTAATATTTAAGTTGGATGTTAAGAATAATATCTTCATGAAAAGGATGATTAGGTATTGGATCAGGCTGACCAGGGAACTGGTGGAGTTTGAGTACTTTACTAAAGGTATTTAAGAATTGTGTGGATGTAGCTCTTAGGGACATGGTTTATTGGTTGGTAGTCTTTAGTGTTAGGTTGGTGATTGGACTTGATGCTCCTAAGAGTATTTTCTAACCTATGTGATTAAATAACTCTATGAAGTGAACAGAGATGCTATTCAAATTTTGCATTTCTTCAAACTGCTGGGAATAGATGTTCCCAACCATAATCCATTTTATTTTCTTTTCTTTAATATATTTTTGTTCCCTGGGTGATTGGCAAAGTTGGGAAAGCTGAGTAAAACAGTGTTCAGTCCTTTAAAGTCTGGTAGATGAATTGAAGGAAACCACGTTTAGATATAAGAAGTGACATGCTTCATTCTAATCTAAGTTTAACCTTACTATGCATTACAAAATATTTCACTAAAACTGTAATTTCTGCCTGACCACACTGTGTTCAATCTCATTACCTTAAATTCATCCACACTAGAATGGGAAAGTTTAAATATTAGCCTAAGTGTAAATCTGCAAGAATGTATGTAGAAGACATAGAGAGATGAGTGTCATATTTTATTAAATCATGACAAAAGATTAAGGAGAAATGTTAGCAGTGATTTTGGTAGGTCTGGTAATAATAGTTCAGTGAAACACAGTACCACTTCTTGAGGAATATTTCACAGTTCAGGACTCTCATATTCTTGTATATGGGTATGAAATCTCATAAGATAAACATTTTTAAGGGGATGGTTTGCATCTTTCTTTACACATCATTTGTACTTCGATTCCCCAGGAAATGTGAACAAATCAGTATTCATTAATTCTGTGTAATTACTGGCCCAGCTCCCATGGTGGTAAGGAAAACACTAGGCAATAAATCTGGCTGTATTTAGAAGCTCATCTTTCATACTCACTTCCAATCCGGCTAGCAAAAATTAGAGAGAGAGGGAGGGAGAGAGACAGGGGGAGAGAGAGAGAGAGAGAGAGAGAGAGAGAGAAGGCAATAACAGTTGTAATAACATACAATCAACTGCTGTTTATTACTGATAATGCAATTCATAGATAATATTGAAAAGCTTTAATGAAGAGAAAGAAATACTCAGCAGAGATTCAGGGGCAGATTCTACAGCCTTTGTTCCTTAAGAAGAGAGAAACAAAAAAAAACAAGAACTAGCAGAGAAAGCAAGGAGTATATAAGAGATTGTTAAATGTAAAACAAAGATAAATGAGCAGTAGACTAGTAGGGAGTCTATGGGTGAAAATGTAGAGTTAAAGGTTATCCTAAAAGTGAGAGACTTAATTATGGAAATTACAACTGTAAGTACAATTGAATTTCTTAACAACAGTTAAAAAAAAAAAAAAAGGGGGGGGGGGGAATAAAGCAATCTGCTAAGATATTCTGAAAAGAAAAATAGAATTGTCATAAACTATAATTCTGGAAATGTGAAGACAAGTACAGGAGATTTAAACAGTTGTTCATTCTGTGACTAACAAGCAATGCCTGAAAGTAAGAGAGAAGGTAATCAGAAGGAAACATTGTATCTGAGAATAGCTGTCTTAAAAGACCTGTATGTTCATTTGCTTTCTTAACAGATTTCAGTTAATTCAGGCAGAAGAGAATAACCATAATACTGCCTTTACATAAATGTGAAGTTCTACATCCAATGTGAAAATGCAAAGAACAGTTTTTCAGAAAATACATATTAGAGAAAATGAAAGCACTAGAAAGTAAGTTTTGTGGTTGATCTAAGGACAGAATAGAACACAACAGATCTTTTGTGGCTGAGATCATGCTTATAACAAATCCCCCAAAGTATCAAGAACTTGAGACATATGCTTTAACAAACAATGGAATTTGACAAGCAAATGCACAACGTATTGGGATGTACTATGGGTGGGCAGTGCTCAGATTCAACATAGTGAAGAGTCTAAATGCTTTAAAAGATGATGCGCTGAGAAGAAAGGTGACAGCCAGCCCTGAAGTATAGAAAAGTGGTACAAGGTACTACATACGTTAACGCTAATTATTTGGAAGTTAGAATTATGCTACATTGAATTACTTTGTATATACTAGAAGCAAAGATCTGCAGTATAACCACTAGCTCTGAAGATTTTTCATAAAACTAATGAAAAATATCATGATCATACTAGCTGATTCTTAGTTTGAAGAAAGAAAAATATTTTAGCTCTGTTTCTACTTAGTTTGGAGTTGAACAAAGTTATGCAGACCAGAGTAATTCTAGAGACAAAGATATCTGACCTGAAAGGAGAGGTAGGAAACAATAGGCATGTATATACATGTATTTATATAAATACATATATGTAAAAATATTGAATTTTACTGCAGTGAATTGACATAAAGTAAGCATGTATGTGACGTAAACATATGAATGAGTGAATAATTCAGAAGAAAAATAAAAGTTTTGCCAGAATTGCTTTCAAATATGTTTTGATCTCCGTCAAGGAAGTGAAAAATCTGAGGGAAAGACAATATGTATCTTATATCTGCTTCTGAAAACCAGTTTCTCTGTAGAAGATGCTCACGCCAATGAGTACTTACAAAGAAAATCAATACTGAAAAATATGTCATTGACAGAATGGAAAAACTGGGTTCTCTTGGAGCAAAAGGAAACTAATAACATTGATTAGAAGAGTATATTATATCTGGATGATGAATACCAAAAGATATGCCTTTAGCAGTGTCTATCAGGTCTATTCTCACTGGACATTTCACACCTCTGACAGAAGCTTCTAGAAGTGGCCTGCGGTTTAATGGGAATTCAGCTTAAAAACTGGCTTATGACATGTGAGTCATCTGCTGATATCCTATATATATATATATATATTTTTACTGGAAAGGGATGTCAAAATAGTGAGAGAGGAATAAGTGCAGTGAAATATAGATATCTACTTGCAGAAGTCAACATCTCAGTTCCCTTTGTAGTCAAGGGAAAGGAAAGGACTATCGAACATGATTCATCTCATTCTTAAGTAGATATCTAGATAGGTCAGATGAATCATGCTCTAAAAAGGCCTTTTCTCTCTGGTAACTGTAAAGGGAATCCAAAATGACTAATTCAGATGTAGACGACTAAACTATAAAAGTCTAAAGTTAGCTGCAGTGAATCCCACACAGAATGAATTGTACCTTACGAGAGTACAGAAAAGGCTGGAGAGTCAGTTCCCTTTCACAGCTGGCTCAGTTACATTTTACATTTTACATAGTCACAGACAAAGCTTGATTTCTCCCACACTGACATTTTGTCCACCAGGAAGCTGAAAAAAAAAAAAAAAATTCTTTGAGCTGTAGAAACTGTAAACTTTCTTGGAAATTTGCAAATACATAAAGCTAAATAAAGCTCAAAGTACAACTGAAGACTCACAGGAAGTATCATAGTTTCTCAAAAATGTTACTGTGAGTGCTACTATTTTCAGTGAAATAGCAACTAAATAGAAGCTAAAAAAGAATAGAGAAAATGGTAATTGAAATGATGTATAGATGGAGCAGCTGCATTAAAAAGTAAGCTAGCAAGGAATGGGAAGCTGGCTCCAGGTACAGCCGTCAATGTGTGTTCTTGCAGCTGCTCCATCTGCCATGGCCAGAGGCAGAATCCAGGGCTTCATCGCCCTCTGGTCCAACCCAGCAGGACAGTTCATATCTTCTTACAGACAATAGCTTACTCATACAAACTGATCAGATCATTTCATTCCTGGTGGGCAGACATTTGGAAGGCATGAACAAAACTTCCTCTAAATCCCAGAAAGAAGAGTAATGGATGATACAGATCAGTCCATTTCTGAGTAACAGGCAGTAGGAGCAGCTTGAGATGACTGAGCCTCAAGACACAATACACTAGAACAAATTAATTTAGTTCCACCTAACAACTGAGTTGATAGAATTTCCAGGGAGACTCTCATCACCTTGAAGACTATCTGAATCATGTTAATCACCTGGGTAAATAGCCTGAGTGAGGCATTCCACAATTCTGTGCAATTGTGAATGTTGGTTATTAATTTTTATAGTGCTGCTGGGAAGAAGAAGGTTGTAACGGCTTGGCCCTTTGCCCCGTGGAACTTTTCATTGTATTTTGTCTTCCATTGTCAGCAAATGGGACCTCATGACCTCACTGAAGTTCTTCATCAAACTACATGACTCTGAAACATTAATCCTCAACAAAACTTTTCTTCAGTTAACAGCTTTCTAACTTGACATACATTCAATGTATGAGGTCTGCTCAGAAAGTAATGCCTCTTATTTTATTATGTTGGCCCATGACATCAGAGGCAGATGTTGGTGGTACAGAAGTAGAGAATGAACTTTCCCACCAACATTGCATTACCTTTTGTTGCTTTGTGACAGATGGCAGCAGAGGAGCAGTCTGACAAAAAGACATGTGACATGGAAGTGCATGTAAAGCAAAGGGATGGAAAAGAATTCCTCCATGTGGAAGAAGATTGCACTCATTGACATTCGTTGATGGTTGCTGAATGTGAGCATGGTGAGACGGTGGGTAATGAATTTCAGCAGTTGCAACAGTGACAGTGGGTCACCTCTGCTGGTGTAGACTTTTATGAGCACAGCATGCAGGCTCTTTTTCATGGCTGGTGTCTGTTGTAGTTTCCATGAAATAAACAAGAGGTGTTAATTTTGGATCAACCTACCTATCTTGTGTTTAAGATAGATGTTGCCAGTAGTCCTCGTGTTTACAAAGGGATTGAGACAGCTACTTTCTAAAGAAACAAGAAGTTTCTAGTGTATCAATATGTATCAATATGTCAACTCAGTATATATACTCTTCCGAAATAGTCAATACCTTCCCAGTGAAATCTTCCAAGTATGCCTCAGTAACTTGTAAGTCTATGGTTTTCTCTGAAAAATCACATCTATTTCATTGATAATTATTGATTTAAGAACTCTTTAATAATTAGAGACACGTTATTGTATATGCCTGCAATAAGTTAAGTCATTAGGTAAGTTGTCTTTCAAACGAAACAGGATACAAAAAGAAGTGGCAACTACAGAAAAGGAAGAATACAAGAAGTGTTCACAAAGAGTATAAGTGATGAATATTTGTGGATATATCTGGCTTATTTCTATGTTATTTTGCCCTTCAACTTATCTGTTCACTCTACATTAGCATTCAGATAGCAGTATTGCCATTCCTGGTGATTCACTGAGGTATTATGAATATGCAAAAATATCAGGAGCTTTTTATGTCTATGATTTTTCTTTCTTAGACATTCAAAGGAATAACTGAAACCAATCAGCTCCTGATAACCTGCATATAGATGAATTCTATTACGGAAGAATAAAAAATAGTTTGATAATTCTTACAGCACACCTAATGGTTGATTTCAATCAGGTTTCTAAAAACAATAGCTCTTGTACATGTTTTTCACACTATAACGCTGATTGATTTATAGGTAAGTTTGTCACATTATTTTTTTCTCCACTTATTATTACTAGGCCACATTGAAGAAAAATTTACTCAGTGAAGTATTTTATGTTAGCATTTTCTCACTCTCCTTTTTTATAATTTATGTCCTTCTGAATTAAAACACATGCATTTTTGTAAACAAATATTAACATCCACAATGAATCCAATTTTATTAATGCATTTTCCTAAACCCAGGAAAAGCAGGTGAGAATTCCAACACCTGAACTAAATTCCTTTTTATAGGCAATTTATAAGCAAAATTTGTCCTTTAATGTCTGCCAAAGAGGAATTATATAATTAAAAGAGTGAGAGGTTTTCAGGGTCATTTTCTATGTCATATTGTTTCAGAACAATAATTATCAAGAAGGGATAAGCTGATGATAAATGAATTACCTTCGAAAAGTTTTTAAGTTCTTTTAAATGTCAGCATCAAGGTCAATTAATTTAAAAAAATGACATAGCTCTTATAATTAATAGTTATAACATGGTTAATACTGTTTAAATTTGGTGCCTAGTAGCTGTGGCACTATATCTTGTTTGGGGATTCATTCATTTAATTTAGTCATTTTAATTTACTTCTGTAAGTATGTGTCAAAAACCCTGATAACTGCAAGCAAGCAGGATACGTAATATATCAACTATAACAACAGAAGTCTGATTCACCAATATCAGTTCTCCAAATGACTGCATAATGCTATACTATTTGCAGAAGAAAAGGCAAATTTGTTCAAAACCTCTGCAGTGTATTCAGTGAGTGAAAACATTACCTAACTTTACTATGTGTTCTAGTCTAACATAAGGTTTACAAAGCATTTTCCTTTGCACTTCTAAAATGAATATACAACAACCAGTTAACAGCATTTGAACAGTGATGCTTATGGTTTATGAGAAGTTTTGCTTTGTTTTGTTCTGTTTTGTTTTAACAGATCCTTGGTTTGTCAGAGTAATTTCACATACATGCCTAGTTTGTATAAGGACTCTCCTAAACAGCCATCTGAGCTTGTTTGTCTGCCTCTATTCTTAAGTGAGGTTGTGGTACATGGCTTCCGCTGATTTATTTTTTCACTTAGTTGTTTGTCCCGGTATATATACCATAAAACCATGATGTAGATATTATAATATAGGAATCTACAATTTGCCTAGACATAATTTGTCATATTATTGTCTCTTTGGACTGTTATGAATCCTAAAGCGAACAGATGATTTTGTTATGGAAATAGAGTTAGATGTGCAGGACATGATCTGTGGTCCAGTGTTTTTCATATTGTCCTGGAAGAATTTAGATGACATTTGTATTTAGAATTTATTTTAAAAATACTGTAAATTTAGATGTACAAAATCTGCTTTTTTTTTCTTTTTTTTTCTTTTTTTTCTTTTTTTTTCTTTTTTTTTTTT
>JACDJE010000033.1:454608-468048 GCA_016647715.1 Pavo muticus | reverse complement strand
TTTTGAATTTGCTGTTATAGTTCTCTAGAATTGAATATTTCCAGTAGTTTCCTGTATTCCTTACATAAAGATCTGATTTTTCTCCCTTTCACCATCGTTTTCTCTTTCCTATTTTTTTTGCAGAAAATATCGTAATATTCTTTTTTAACTTAAAGAAGACATGTATATAATTACTTTTACTAAATTGAATTAAAATTATAATCTGAAATTTAAAATTGAAAAAAAATCATCCATCAAATTGCCTAAACAGTAGCAGTAGAAAGCCTGAAAGTAGAGAAAACAAGCAGCTGTGCTAGTCACTTTTCTGTTGATCCTTCTCAATTAGAAAAAGTGAAGCTGTTTTGTCCTGGTCAGATACATTGTGAATAAAATTCTTTAAATACCCAGTAAACAGCAAGACTCCTGTGCTGATGTCTTGTAATGATAATAGATATTTTTTGAGTATCTGTGTTCATAGCAGTGTTGTCCCCGCTTCCATATCTAAATCAAGGCCTCAAGTTGCACAAAGGGAGATTCAGTTTGGACATTAGGAAATACTTCTTCACCATGACAGTGGTTAGGCACTGGAACAGGTTGCTAAGGGAGGTTGTGGAGTCACTGTCATGGAATCAGAAAATCATGGAATCATAGAATGGCCTGGGTTGGAAAGCACCTCAAAGATTATCTAGTTTCAAACCCCTTGCTGTGGACAGGGTTGCCAACCACTAGACCAGGCTGCCCAGAGCCACATCCAGCCTGGCCTTGAATGCCTTCAGGGAATGGATACCCACAGCCTCTCTGGGCAGCCTGTTTCAGTGCATCACCACCTTCTGGGAGAAAAACTTCCTTCTAATATCTAACCTTAATCTCCCCTGCCTCGGTTTAAAACCATTCCCCTTTGTCCTATCATTATCAACCCATGTAAACTGTCGTTATCCCTTCTGTTTACACACTCCCTTCAACTACTGGAAGGCCACAATGAGGTGTACCAAGAGCCTTCTCTGCTCCAAGCTAAACAAGCCCAGTTCCCTCAACCTTTCTACACAGGAGAGGTGTTCCAGCCCTTGACCCTCTCAGTGGCCCTCCTCTGCACCTAATCCAAGAGCTCTGCATCTTTCTTGTGCTGGGGGCCCCAGGCCTGGACACAGTACTCCAGATGGGGCTTCAGAAGTGCTGAGTAGAGGGGGACAATAACTTCCCTCTCCCTGCTGGCCACCCCTTTTTTAATGCAGCCCAGGATATAGTTGGCTTTCCGAGCTGCAAGCGCACACTGCTGGCTCTTGTCCAGCTTCTCATCAACCAGGACCCCCAAGTCCTTCTCCGCAGGGCTGTCCTTGGAGGTGTTCAAGATATATTTGTACTGAGGGACATGTTTTAGTGGAAAATATTGGTCATATGTAGATGGTTGGACTGGACGATCTTAGAGGTCTTTTCCAACCTTGGTGATTCTACAATTCTGTGATTCAATGTTTCCTCATGTAATATTTAAATGTATAATTTCCCTGCATATATAAGCTATACATACAGATATAGGGAGGTAAGCTATGTAAGAAATATTTCAAGGAGAATAAAAAGCTTAAGGAAGCTGACTAAATCCAGTGTTTGCAGAAAACTACAAGGAACAGTTATACAACTAGAATGACAGACGTATTCAAAAAATTAGTTAGCTATTATTATTACTTTGACAACACCAAAAATTCAGCAAATACAGGCTACAGTCTGAAACATCTGTTTAAAAAAATATGATGTGAAGTTACTTTAGTTTGTCAGAAGTCTAGAATCCTCTCGGGTTAACTGAAGGTAGAAATGGGAAAGATGACTCAGGAGCAAATAGCTGAGGGCAGTCTGAATCTGTATTTAAAATATCTTATTTGTTTTACAGTGACATATACTCATTCAATAAAGGTTAAATCTTTCTGGCTACTAACATACAGTAAAAATGCATAGTCTTTGTCCTGAAGAGCTTGTAATCTACAAGACTTGTGAGTGGTAAGAAATAAAGAGAGAGAGAGAGAGAGAAATTCTGGTAAATTAATACACGTACAGATCTAGAATGAAAACTGGAAAGAAGTTCAAGGTGTTTTTTGGGTCTTGGCTTGGATAGGAGTAATAGTTTGTCTCAGTGATCCAGAGGGACTGAGGTAGGCAGTGGATACAACTCACAGAATCTTCAGGCTTGCATCATTCCTCACACAAACTCTTCCTCTATCTGCCTTTCAGAGTTCAATGGATGCTGTTCAAAGCCTTAATATCCAATGTTTGTTGTAAGTTTAAGTAAGCCACTATATATATGTCCCATGTGACACCGAGTGGTATCACAACTTTGAGGCACATGCCTAGTGTATAGTTTCATTCTATTCAATCTAGAAGGCCAAAAAGATCTTTTTAAGATTTAGTTTTGAAGTTTCATTGAGGAGAAGACAAGCCAGTGAATCTTTCCTTCAGGGGATTAAAGTGATGAGAATGTTTCTGGTAGGAAAATGCAACATGCTACATATTGAAGGCTAGTTCCACATGCAGCCATCTTCCTTGCAACTGTGGTAATATAATTGATATTAACCCATCAACAGTAAATAAGAAAGAAGAAAATAGGTTCTTATACTCTCAAAAAGTCAAGATTAAATTTTACCCTGCTTAAGGATAAATAATATCCTGTACAAGGATAAACTTCTCACCCTTCCGTGTTTTGCTTTTAAAGATATCTTTTCATTCTCTGTCAGGTAGAAAAAGCTAAGTCGATGTGTGACCTAGTATTATTTCTGTTGTTCTGCTTTCTTTTTCTTGATGTGTTTTTAACATGCCTCATAGCACTTGCTCTTTCTTTTATAGCAACATATTTTTGTTCATTTTTCATATGAAAAATTTAAAAGAAACGATACTTAATTGATGTTTTTGAAATTGCTCAAGTCTATACAGTCTTTGCAGTGCTGCTTAGTAATGTGAGTAATGTACACTGCTTCTTGCATTGCATATGTCAATAAAATGATATAGCCCTGCAGAAACATTGTCTACAGTTTTGTTGTTGTTATTCTTGTTGTTTTGTTTTTAAACTGAAGAATCTAAATGCATTATAAACTTCACATTTTTAAATCATGTTATAAATTCACATCTAGAAATCATACAGTAATTTTTCCAAAAATAATTAAGTTGAAAATAAACAGAAAATGTGGTATGAATGTCTCTCTGTAGCTATATTCCTGAATTAATGCAGCAACTAAAGTAATACTTTCAAACAAAATGTCTTTATTGTAAAATGAATTTTTTCACCATTTATAGAGACATCCCTTTGGAATTTATCTTTCCTGACATAATTCAGTGACTAAATTACTTGATTTTCCTAACCTATGTAACAAAAGAATAAAGTAGATACACTTTTACATGCAAAGTAGTGAAATTATTTCCTAATGACACATAAACAATCCCTAACAATCAAATTCTCACTTTAAGTTTGGACTTGTGAAGTTTAGTCCTGAAAACAGACTCTGCACCAGCACTCATGAGCATCTGCCCTTTCTGTTTGATAGCAGGATCCCTTGGCCCAAGTCATGTCATTTCATGTCTTGGGAGATCTGCTCCTGTCAGGGAACAATCTACTTTCAGAAGAATATGCTATATTCATCTTTCATTCTGCAAAATCCTTTGAAGTCAGGATCAATGGCATATTTAGGAATTCACATTTAATAGAGACTGATGAAATACTGCAGGGTTGACTTCTGAAATTATTAACGTTCCCTATGGACTTAACTTATGGTCATTCTTGTGGTATAGCATTGTTCATGCCTATTGGTCCAAGCTCTTTGTGAAGGAGCTCAGATTAGCTCTATGTACAAAGCTGTAACACGCATGTCTGAAGGCAGAATTTGGCACCAATTGTGTCAGAGATTCATCTATAATTTTATTTTACAAGAGATGGTGTAATTATTAAAACACAGACGGACTATGCTTTGTTATACTAAAGAAGCTGTCTGCACTTTCCCTGAGACACTAGATACGTAAATGAGAAATAAAAATAGATGCCTTAAGGGAAATGAAAGAGAGGCTCAAATTCTGCAGCCTTCATTCCTGGCCTGGTTGCTCCCCGAAGATCTCCCTGCCCCATTTGTGCTCCAGACTCCAGGAAAAAGCATATCCAGAGTTGTTAGAGAAGAAGTACTTATTACAGCCGTACTACCAATTAAACACCTGTATTTTAAAGAAGTAAGGCTGTTATTGTTCTGGTTTCATCTGGGAGAGAGTTTTCTTCATAGTACCTGGTATGATGCCATGTTTTGGCTTCAGGAGAAAATGAATGTTGATAACACATCAGTGTTTCAGTTGCTGCTGAGCAATGCTGAGCAAAGGATATTTCACTGTCCTGCTAGTGAGGGGCTGTGGGGGCACAGGGAGCTGGGTTAGGACAGAACCAATACAGCTGACCTGAGCTGCCCAAAAGGGTATTCCACATCATATGACATCATGTGAAAAAAACTATTAAACAGGGGACTCAGCCAGGGGGCAGTGCTGCTCATGCAATTGCTCCATCGGCTAGAGGAGAAGAATTGTTTTGTGTACCACCTACTAGTTCAACTTTTTTTCCTTTTTTAGGATTCTCTCTCCCACCCCATTGGGAGGGAGGAGTGCGTGAAAGGCTGCTTGGTGTTTAGTTGCTTACCAGGTTAAACCACAGCATTTTCAATTATAAATGTCATGTTCTAGCTTATTCTTTATTTAGCCTGCAAGTGTGAATTACTCCACTTGATTTAAGTTATTTTAAGACTCTAATTTATTTTAAGGTTCCTGCCATGTCTGTCTTTTGTGTGTTTTCTGCCACATAGCTCTATTTATCTATTTGGGGCCTGAAGAGAGGAGGCTATTCTTAAATAGTAGTAGAATAGTGTTCATTCTATGCAAGAATGCTTATGTATATATGAATCTCAATTCATTTTAAACCCATGTTCAAAGCAATATTGTTTGAAATTTTTCAGAAGTATAGACACATTGCTTCAGTTTAAATAGTTGCCTTCTGAACACACAAAAGTTTTACTGGGCAAATTTTGTCTTAGTTTTGCATCTCTTAGATGTTTGCATTGTACATATATAGGACTATTCCTTCTATATTTTTGTGGGAATACCTTGCAAAGATGTTTATTGCAGGATAAAGGATCATTTTACTGTGCTGTAATAAACTGAATATAAATTATATTTTTTGCATAATTTCAGGAAGTATTTCATCAATGCTTTTACTTCAATTTCTGAATAATATAGAACTACATGAAAACAGAACTGTGAAGGACCTGACCTTACTAGGACTCTTCAAAGAGTAAAATTATGTTCACTGCAAATAAGGAAGACAGGGCTGGTCTTATAATAGTTATTAAGACATCCTAAAGAATTTTATCATCTTCTACAGTTTATGAATAAAGTGAAAAATCCTTTTTTTGTTGTTGGATATTGCTGTTGGAAGTCCTAATATTTATTCTCCCTCTTTTTTGTTTTTTTGTTTTTCTTTCCAAACTCATAGAATTCAAAATTAAGTATTTTTTTCTTCTTAATATTGCCCTCTCCAGTATATGCAGTCACTTTTATATCTAACAGAAGAACTGAGTTCAGAAAGTATTGTTCAAATGGTAGCAAAGCAGGCAATTGTGCTTATCACTTGAAGCATTGCCCCTCATGTAGAACATAGTGTACTCAATCTGGCCATTATTCTTCATACGCACTTCTCATGTTTTAACCCACTGCATTTCTTTGTGAAGTCTGCTATGGAGACCACCTTCCATTTTCTGCGTGCATCATGCCCAAGACTGTGAACTCATTTAACAGTTGCCCGCCCTGAAACCATATCTACCCTTCCTGTCCTCCTAGTTCTTCTTTGTCTATCTGCCATGAGCTTTCAGTCTTGATCCTTGGAGATCAGAGAGCAGCATCCATACTCCAAACTAAGATTTGTTAAGATCATGTGGGGTTCCCTGTTCGTGGCTGGGGAGGCTGCTCTTATGCCAGGTGCAGTTCTTGAAAGATATGTTTCTTTATTTCCTATTGGTGTGATCTAGAAGAAGCCTGCAGCATTTTCTCCACAATTTTCAGTTTCTCTTTTAAACATTACTGCTATCTAGGCCCTAGTTTATCACATAATCATAGAAAATCCCAGGTTGGAAGGGAAATCAGAGATCATTTGGTTCGATTTTTAATGCAAAAGTAGAGCCTAGATAAGATTATCTAACACTTGCTGAACCTTAAAAGTCCCAAGTGCTGGAAAATACACCAAATCCTTGGGGTGGTTATTCTATTTATTGATTGGTCTCACAATAAAAAAAGAACTTTCCTTTTATCCTTTAAAATTTCTCTGGAAGAGAGAAGTTGAACAGCTTTTCAGTATAAGAAATTATTCCATAATCTTTTCTCTGCCTGCATGTGTCTCCCTTTTGAGATTCTAATCTCTTATTCCAGTCTCTTCTTTCAGAATGAGAGAACCTTACGCAAGATCAGAACTGAGGTCTCTGTTTACCTCTTTAAGTAGCATTCCTTTGCTTTTCCTCAGAAGATATGTAGGCAGTAATTCTTAGAATAAATTCAGAAATAACTCTAATTCTGTTAGCAGCAGTTGAATTCAGTAGACAGAGCTGGACAAACTTTGCAGTTTCAAGAAAATGCCAAGTTTGAAGAAACAGTGAAATCAAAATCTGTATTTTATTTAAGTGAAAATTTGTGTTCCCTGTAGCTTATCATAATGAAGATCAGATGAAAAGAATGAACCAATCATATAATGCAGTAAGATAATCATGTTATTTAAAGTGGCTGAAAGAAGGAATAGCATGTAGATTAAAATAATGCTTGTGTTAGACAATGGCACAAGGACAAGTCTTTCTGCTGCTGGGAATCATTCCAGTGGGACTCAGTTCATGATCCTAAGTCCAGAAGAATGGAGCAAGAGAGCAAATCATCCTTGTGCATCTGGGCAGCACCGTCAGACTGACAGACAGTGTATTTAAGTCTGTGTTGGATAAGGTAACAGCTAGAAGAGTAAAATAAATGCCTGATACAGAGGGAGTAGAGTGTGCTTAAATTCTAATTGGCCACAGAAATTGTTGCAATATGTATACAAGAGAATGTTGCAGTTTTATTTTGAGATATCTGAGATAAATGCCGATATATCTGTTATAAGCAAAGCTATTGAACTATCTTCATAAGTCCAGAAAAGTTCTTCTGTTTACAAGCATGAAAACAAACTTAAAGTCTTTAAAGCATTTAAGCCTTGGTCAATGCATGACAATCTGCTACTTTGGAAAAGCACAGGTTCCTGAATTTTACTGTTGATAGAAGAGTAAACACAACAAAGATACAGAATCCATGTACCTTTGTAGCTCAGGTGGATGCAAAATATCACTGCTGTGTTACTCTGAATATGTAATATATTTTTGCTTCCTTTTCTTTAAATTTCCATATTTTAGTGAGCTGCTATAGTCTTAAATAAACAACAATTGCTTATTAATAACAATAATAAATAATAGAGGTTCAACTATTATCCATTTTTCAATATTTAGTGAGAGAGAAAAGAGTGTTTAGACAAAATATTTTCATAGAATCTTAAAATCACAAAATATTCTGAGTTGGAAATGACCCACAAAGATCATCAAGTTCACACAGAACCACCTCAAATCAGACCCAATGTCTGAGAGCATTGTCCAAACACTCTTTGAACTCCTCCAGCACTTGGGGCCATAAAAGGCATTACTTTCAGAGCACAGAATTGGAATAAAATGTTTACATATTTTATTTCAAACTTCTCCTACAATTGATAGTTCCTGATAAGCAAATGTCTGGGCTTAGAGAAGAGTTTATTTAATAAGTTTGTTAAACAGATTGCAACATTGGCCAAGTTACTTTAATGTAATCCAAGGTGTTATATATACTAAAATCCACTCTACTTTCAAAATTAGAATTTATACTCGTTTTTTTATATCCTAAAAAGGACAGGAACAACAAGAAAAATACAAACACTGCCTATTAAAAGCAATACCTGCTTGTGGTTGTCTTTCAGCATATATACGTAATTTAAGGTCTAACTTGGCTTGCAGATATTCTTTCGTAATAGTAATAAAACTGCACTGTGAAGGACTGAGGGAAAGTAAAAACATTATTTCAGTCTAGAGTTTGTAAGATTGATAATGTGGGAAAAAAACGAAAATAAAGAAAAGAGAAACACAGGTGGTAATAAAGTTGCTAAGTTGCTAATTTTGTACTGTCTTCTAACAGAATGTTGTAATTGTTCAAACGTTTAAAACAAGAAAGGGGGAGGGGGGGGTTGGAAGAAATAAATCATTAGGAATTATGGAAACATTCCCAACAATAAGCCTTGTAGCTGTCCTGAGAAAGTGCACCAAGATAACGAATCACAGGAGCTCACAGCAGAGACATAGCGAAATATTTAATATCAGTTTTGTAGTTAAAATATATTACTTATTATGTTATCATCAGGTTTAATTTCACTAGTTCAACTCACAGTAAACATCTTAACTACAAAAAAAAAAAAAAAAGAGAGAGAAAGAGAAATGCCTGTATTTCTAGAAATACTACATAATTAAACTGGCTCTTGACATTTACCTAAGGCCTTAACGACTTAGGAATCGGGAGTCAGCTGGCTCAGTCTAACATTGGGTCAGCAAAGATGCTGAGAAGGAATTGTCCCTGTCCGGTAAGACTTCTATTAAGAGACTTCGGGAGGAATCTAAGTTTTATGAAGATTTTATGAAGAAGTAGTTGGCCACGGGAGGGTAATTTAAAAAGTTTGAGAAATACCTATGCACATTCCTCTGTCATTTTAAAGGCTGCTCTAAAGCAGTATCATTCCACCTATATAAGAAAGGACATGATTATTAAAACATATTTGGAGGATGTTATTTTACAATGATATATTTTATTTCTGCTCAGCTTGTGCAAGGTGATTTTGATAGATCTGATTTGGTTGAAATGATGTTCATGTTCTATAAAACATTACACAATTATAAGAGTTGCTTAATTTGTAATATAATATTCTCCTCTGATCTCTGTGACAGTTGGTCTACTCAGAGTTAATTAGCAAAAGACTGGAATGAGGTGATGCATGGAAGTTTTTATAAGAATAACAACGATAAGACGAGAAAGTCAGAGTAAATGTGAAAATGCCAGTCAGAGGATAAGGAAGGAAGGAAGGAAGGAAGGGAGAGAGAGAAAAAATCTATCCAGTTTACAGTTTGCTATTTATAAACTCCATAAGGTAATTCATCATCCAATGATGAGTGCTTATTTTCTTTCCCCATTTTGAGTAAAAAGAAAGCTATTAAATCATCATTTGTCAGAATTTTGAAGAAACTACACTACTGGAAGCAGTATACTTTCTTTTTCTGTTCTTATGTTTTCTAAGAATCTACATTTGAAAACTGTTGGGGACAGGGTACAAATCAAGATCAGCTTTGAGTCTGACTTGGTCTCAGATCTTTTGCTCTTAGTCTTAGTCAGAAAGGGGAAGAATGAATGAAGTAAACTTTGGATTGCAACACCAGATGTTGCAGATGCAGTTTTTGGGGTTTTTAGCACTTCATTTCTATTTCCAAATACTTGCTTTCCTTTCCCTCTTTTCCCCTTTCTTTTTTTTTCCCCATGTTCTTTCTAATCCTGCTCTCAATTATATTTTGTCTCTATCACAGTTCTTACTATAGAAAACCACTGCATAAAATGTTTATAATTCATGGTTGACAGGGAATATGTTACAAAGTGTTTATATAATTAATATAACTTTACATGAAATCATATTACAACTTGCATGAAAAACAGTCTTGGAAATAGCATTTATGTTTAAGGTTTTGTAACATTTCCAGTATTAAATTTTATTTTATCTTTTCCATAAATGCACTAAAGTTTACCACATCACCTGGAATGTTTTATATTTAGAAACTGTCTATGTCAGAGTTATTTTAAATGGATTTATAAAAGCCTGTGCATTCTTTCTAAGAAAGAGATGGAATGTCTGATGCATTTCTCGAAAAGTATTGCTGCTTAGCTGAAAGATTCTAGCATTCCTGCTTAATGGCAATGGCTTTAAATTTAGCAGACATTAGAGACATGTCTGGAATGAGTCAAAGTCTGAAAGAAGTTGTAGAGATGCATAAGTCACCTAGCTATATCTGCATCTTGATTTATGTAGCTATGCAGAGTAAATGCTTGGAGAAATGCTAGTTTGGGAACACCTGTCATCATCCAGCAGATTATGTCCTTTGTTGTCTTCAGTTTTTCCTGATTTTCTCTCTTCCAAAAATTTCTTTATACATGTTTCAAAGAAAATGTAGAGGTCTGCTAAATTTTGGGCAATGGAATTACCTCAAAACAGTGTCTGCTTTTCATGGTAGACTCATGCCAAGGAGTTTGCTTCCAAATGCCAATCTGGCTTTCAACTGCCATGATAGGAAATAATATTTGTAAAGAGAGATAGGAGAGCACCTGTGCTCTCATTGATCAGTATATCTATGAAATCGAGAAGAAGAGAGTAGTAGACACAGGAAAGCTATACATCATGGAAAGTATGAAGAAAACAGCCTGTTACTCGGGGAACAAGGTTTGGAGGAGTAGTAGCAATAATGTACCATAGGCAAGGAGGGAGAGCCAGAAGAGAAGAGAGGATGAAAAAAGATGAAGAGAACAGCAAAGGTGGTTGAATAGTTTAAGAAAAATGAATTCAGTGCAGCCTGGAAAGTCTATAGGCAGTGAGTTGAAGGCAAACTGATGCTTTGGTAATACGAGCTATGCTGGCAATGAAACCTATTGAAAAATTAAGAAATATATCAATTATAATGTTTTCAGTGCAGAGTTCAAATGGTGTAAGGAAAATAAATCGTAAGGCCACACAATGAATGATGCAGGAAAAGAGAAATACTGCAAAATTGTCTTAAGTATAAGCAATCACTCAGTGTGCCCTGAGTCAGGCAGGCATTCTGTGGAAAAACCAAAGATAATGTCACAAAAATAAACATGAAAAAAGAAAAAAGTACTGTAACGTTTGCTCATAAGGGATAGTACACTAAGTTTGCCTAGATGGTCTTAATTCTGACTGCAATATAATTGTTCTTCCTGGCAGTAAATTAGAAAATGGCTAGGATTAAAAGTGGAAGCAATGAAACCTTAGCTACAAATACTCTTCCCGTATGGTTTAATGCTATTTGGTATACCTAGCTCAGACAAAATAAAAGGTATTTCTTTATTACTTAGATGTAAAACAGTGATACTGTAAAAATAAGCACATCGGCTATTCTACTGAACTTCTGATTAGTCTCTGAAGTTTTAAATGTCTTGTGGAGTCTCACATTTCTTTGCTGTAACTTCACTGCCTTCAGAAATCTCTATTTCGTGCTGCAGAGTTAAACTTCCAATTAATTTGTTTCACATCACATAAAAGTACTTCATCTGGCATTCTTTCTTCAAGCACCTTCCCTGTTTCAAGTATTTGTACTCCTCCATGCTCTTTTCCTACAAGATAGTTCTGCTTTTACAGATTCTTTGTTTCTTACAGATTTCAACATGGTTTCTTTCAGTCATTTAATTAGTGGTTTAATAGGAGAAATTAGTTAAAATTCTACCTTATTGCTAGGTTCTTTCCAGTCTTTCTTGAAGAAATCATACCTCTTCCTCAGAATAGTAACAAAAAACAGATCTTCAACAACAATAATTTGCAAGAACCTCCAAGACATTACTTTCTCTTAAGTTTACACTGTAACTAAATTTATGTTGTAAATAAATCATAGAATCATAGAATCATAGAATCACAGAATCACTCAGGTTGGGAAAAACCTCAAAGATCACCTAGTTCAACCACAACGTAACCATACTACCCTAACTCTAACAACCCTCTGCTAAATCATGTCCCTGAATATCACATCCAAACGGATTTTAAACACATTCAGGGACGGTGACTCAACCACCTCTCTGGGAAGCCTATTCCACTGCTTAACAAACCCTTTCTGTAAAGAAGTGTTTCCTGATATCTAACCTAAACTTACCCTGGTGCAACTTAAGGCCATTTCCCCTCGTACTTTCTCCTGTCACCAGCGAGAGGAGATCAACCCCGCTCTCGCTGTAAGCACCCTTCAGATATTGGAAGAGAGCAATAAGGTCTCCCCTCAGCCTCCTTTTCCCCAGACTAAACATCCCCAGTTTCTTCAGTCTCTCCTCGTAGGGCATATTCTCCAAGCCCTTCACAAGCCTTGTTGCCCTTCTTTGGACCTGCTCCAGCACCTCAATGTCCTTTCTGTACTGAGGTGCCCAGAACTGAACACAGTACTTGAGGTGAGGCTTCACCAGTGCTGAGTACAGGGGCAGGATTACTTCCCTAGTCCTAGTCACCACACCATTCCTGATACTAGCCAGGATGTCACTGGCTTTCTTGGCCACCTGGGCACACTGCTGGCTCATATTCAGCCATCTGTCCATCAGTACACCAAGGTCCCTTTCTGTCAGGCAGCTTTCTAGCCACTCCTCCCTAAGTCTGTAGGATTGCCTGGGGTTGTTGTGACCAAAATGCAGGATCCGACACTTGGCCCTATTGAACTCATACAGTTAACCTTGGCCCATCAATCCAGTCTATCCAGGTCCCTCTGTAGTGCCTTTCTCCCTTCTGGCAGATCAACACTCCCTCCCAACTTGGTGTTGTCTGCAAACTTACTGAGGGTGCACTCATCAAGATCAGTAATAAAGATGTTAAATAGAAATGGCCCCAGTACCGAGCCCTGGGTGACACTTCTTGTGACCAGCCACCAATTGGATTTAACTCCATTGACTACAACTCTTTGGGAAAAAAACAGGGAACTCTGTTGTTTTGGGTTTTTTTGTTTGTTTTTAATTGCTACAACCATGAATTACTGAAGACAGAAAATAGAGTCCTAGAATAATATGATTTCAAAGCTTCTTCACCTTGAAATAAGTGGAGCAACTAGATAGATTTATATATGAAGAGCTTCCCATGTTATTTCTCAAATCTCATTTAAGTTTCAAAGTTACTCCCTAAATGAGCCTATAAACTAACTTGCAAAAAACATATTCATGAAACATATTTTCTTCTCTATATTTTACAGTAGTAAATTTTCCAGTATGCATTATTTAATGTAGTGTGAATATTTTACCACATTTTCAAAATTGGCTGCTATCTCCCAGAAAGTAATAGAACTTCTTGTAATTTAAATTCTTTAGTGCCAAAATGCCCTTTCATCTTTGTTAAGTGAATTACATGTTTGAAAATATAACTCTGCAGTCCATTTGTATCGCCTCTGAGAAATCCAGTTCTTTGACTCAACCAGTCATACTGAGTTTTAATTCTCCGTCTGCAAAAAGAGACATGAATTGGAGAGACATGAGATGGGTATGTCTTTTTCATAATGAATTACCTAATACATTTCTATGGCCCAGGAGACATTTTGATGCAAATGTTTAATAGGAAATCCCTTAGGCTTTGGGGGG
>JACDJE010000033.1:336808-452883 GCA_016647715.1 Pavo muticus | reverse complement strand
GGTTGGTCAAGCATGACCTCCCCCTGGTGAACCCATGCTGGCTACTCCTGATAACCTCCTTTTCTTCCAATTGTCTGGAGATGGCATCCAGCACAAGCTGTTCCATCACCTTTCCAGGGACAGAGGTGAGGCTGACTGGCCTGTAATTACCTGGATCTTCCTTCTTGCCCTTTTTGAAGACCGGAGTGACATTGGCTATCCTCCAGCTTCAGGCACCTCCCCCATTCTCCAAGGCCTCTCAAAGATGATAGAGAGAGGTTCAGCAATCACCTCTGCCAGCTCCCTCAGCACCTGTGGATGCACCTCATCCGGTCCCATGGATTTATGAACATTGGTGTTGCCTAGGCAATCTCGGACCGCCTCTCCCCTGACTAATGGGAAGTCTTCCATTCCCCAGACCCTCTCAGTAACCTCCAGGGTCTGGGATTCCTGAGGGAGAGCTTTTTCACTGAAGACAGAGGCAAAGAAGGCGTTCAGTATCTCTGCCTTCTCAGCATCCCCCGTTACCAGAACACCCCCCTCACTTAGCAGGTGACCCACATTCTCCCTAGTCTTCCTTTTACTGTTAACATACTTAAAAAAGCCTTTTTTATTTTCCTTTATCTCCTTTGCCAGGTTCAATTCCAGGTGGGCTTTAGCCTTCCTCGTCGCATCCCTGCAGGCCCTGACAACATTTCTATACTCTTCCTAAGTGGTCAGACCCTTTTCCACCTTTCATGGACCTTCTTCTTCCCTTTGAGTTTGTGCATGAGTTCCTTGCTCATCCACACAGGTCTCCTGCCACCTTTTCCCTTTTTCTTGCTCACAGTGACGCACCTATCCTGAGCTTGGAAGAAGAGCTGTTTAAATGCTTACCAGCTCTCACAGGCCCCCCTTACCTTCTAACACCCTAGCCCACGGGATAGCTCCAAGTAGGTCCCGGAAGAGATCAAAGTTGGCTCTCCTAAAGTCTAGGATAGCAATCCTACTTTTTGCTTTGCTTCTTCCACTCTAGATCTTGAACTCCACCATCTCGTGGTCACTACAATCCAAGCTGCCCCCGACCTTTACTTCGTTAACAAGCTCTTCCTTATTAGTGAGAATAAGGTCCAGTAATACCCCTCCCCTCGTCGATTCCTCCACCACCTGCATCAGAAAGTTGTCTTCAACACATTGCAGGAACTGTCTGGACCGCGTGTGCCTGGCCACGTTGCTTGTCCAGCAAATATCTGGATAATTGAAGTCCCCCACAAGCACCAGCACCTGGGATCGTGACGCTACTTCCAGTTGCTTATGGAAGGCCTCATCAACCTCCTCCTCCTGATCAGGGGGCCTGTAGTTTACACACACAACAGTGTCACCCATACCAGCCTGCTCCTTAATTCTCACCCACAAGTCTCCACCGCTACATCACTCTCCCCCAGGTGGAGTTCAATACATTCTAGCTGCTCTCTCACATAAAGAGCAACTCCACCACCCCTCCTCACCAGCTGATCTTTCCTAAAAAGCACATAGCCCTCCATGACAACATTTCAGTCATACGAGCTGTCCCATCACGTCTCCATGATTGCAATGAGATTGTGGCCTTGTGACCACGTGCAGATCTCCAACTCTTCCTGTTTACTTCCCATGCTGCGCACATTAATGTACAGACACTTTAGGGAAGCAGCATCCCCCCGCCCCTCTCCATCCCTTTGAACTCCACCCTCTTCACCTATCAAGCTCTGTTTTGAGCCTCGAACTACCCACTCAATCTCAGTGGCCCTCATTTTGTCCCCCTCCCCTTCATACCTAGTTTAAAGACCTTTCAATATATATAGATATATCCTAAAGTCCTAAAAACTTTGGGACAGGAGAAAGAAATATGAATGAACTCTGCAGCCAGGTAGGTTCAATACAGCCTGTTAACAGACTTATTATTCAGTCAGAAGTCAAATTTTTCTGTTTTTGTTTTATTTTGTGATACATTACAGAACAAAAGAAGAAAAAAGTGCAGATTTTTCTTGCTCAATTCAGAATTCAGATACACTAATGTAGTTTTCTGATGGCTTTACAAAAGAAGTCAGCTACATAAACCATTGATGTATATAAGCAATGGAAGAGGTGGAAACATAAATATCTACTGAATTAGGTAGAAAATGTAAGTCTATTTTATCTGCATACTTAATTGAATTATGGTATTCTTGAATTGATTTTACTCTGCTGCTTGAATGCTGCATATTGTGTCAATTCCTTAGGGCAATCATAGTAATATTTTTTCATGACAGTATACTGAACCAAAACAAGAAAAAGAGACACAAAGACAGGCATCCTTTTTGAGGTCCCATCATCCCCTGTAGTGAAAAAAAATAAAATGCATCTTCAAGGTGTATGTGGTACTGATACAAAAAAGGTACACACAATTATTCCCCTCAAAGGTATCCATGAAGATGAGTGCAAAACTTTCAGTTTTGCAGAAGTGCGCACCAAGATGATAAAAGGCAGATATTTGTTGACAGAACTGCTGAAAAAGGTTGTCATTGAGTCCTGACAATGATATAATAAAGTCTCAGTGACATTTTCAGTGAGTTTAAAAAGTAACTGAAATCACAGCTAGTTTTGATTATACAATCCAATGCATCTGAGACATGTTTTGAAGGACAAGAGACAAAATATTATGTTTGGAAGTGTAACTGTGTTCCTTCTTGCCTTAAATCTACTCCTCATTGCTCTATATCCAACAGCATGTTTAGTGTAGCAGGAGCTATATGACTTGTGAGATATAAAAATATAAATAATCTTTTCTCTACATTTATAACTGTAGTATAGCTGAGTAACAGGTTTCTTTCTGTATGAAGATCCATTGCATGAAGTCATTAATTCCTTGGGTGATCCAGGAATGCTCTAACAAGTGTTTGCATAGATGTGACAATGGATTGATTTGAAATAGTGGACAGATCTGAAACCAAGTAACTGGCTGAATTCCAAATCACAAACAAGTAACATATTTAACTGATTGTTAACAGAAGGCCACCAGCTGAGAACTCATGAGAGCTCTAGGGAATCCTGCTGTTATTGGCCAATCTGTATGCTTAAATTCACTGACTAGCAATCCGAGTATAGAATCTAGCCATTCCTTCCAAGAATTCTCCTCAACATTTCCTCCTTTAAAACTGATCTAATTGTGTGTAAATAAGATTTATCTAACAAATAAAACCTCTTCCTGAAGATAAGAAAATGGTCACATCTTTTTGAGACAATTAAGGCGCACTTAATACATGCAAAGCATGTTGTTAGGGTAATCAGTAATCATGAATCATGCTTGTGCTGAAGTATTTGTGTAGGACTATTAGCCAGCTGAACTATAAGAATGGAGCAGAAAAGCAGGATGGGGAGTCTCACCCAGACTTAGATGAAGATGTCACTGCAAGGATCCTTGTAATCATGATTTGGATAGTAAGCAACTATTCCATTAAAGAGTTTTCTTTCTTTTTAAAGGCCTGTGTTTCTGAATTGTCTGTACAATACCAGTGTGAGAAACGTAGAATTTTGGAAAGTATAATTTCATCACTGCTTAATTAAACTGTGCAAGGCCTCTTTACCATGATTGTTGAGTGTTTTCCAGTCACAGGAATGATCACCTTCCTCAGGCTTGATGTTCTAGGGTTTTCCTACCTCAGCAAATCTGTTTTATCACTCTTGAATCAAAAGAGGCTAACACTAAAATAATATTACCTTCAGATATCCCTACTCATATGACAAAGAGTTGCAACAATTTCAGAAGGATTATGCCAGCATAAGAACACCTTAAAAACTTTTTTCATGAAACCTACACCCTGTACCAACACCTAAATATTAGACATTGAAAATATCTTATGATCAGTCATGGCTCTCTTTTTTGCAGATTATTTCTGATTATTTCCCTAGTGTGTAGGAGTTGAGAAAATCTATGCGTACCTTCCTACTTCTATGCTTTTTCAGGCATAACTGGTAGATAGGCATAGGATTGCTGTATATTTTATTCTTTCCTATGCTGGAGAAGACATTTTTTTCTGCATTCCTTGTAAAATAGTTTAAATAGAAAGAATAATTAAAAAAATATCTCATTTGGGAGCTAAATACAGCGGGTTAGTATGTATGGAATCATTTATAAATGTACAGATATCAGCAAGTGTAATGTCTATTGTATGATTACTATTTATTTTGAATGGTCTTAATAATCTGAACTTTTTAAATTTCTGTACAATTACAGGTTTTTTGGAATGTTAGCTTTCCATCCTTCTGGTTTAGTTATTACCAGTAGTTCTATGAACTTCTCAAGTAAGAAGATATTACATATACAAGTTTAGCCACCACATCTCATCTACCCAATAGGTAATACTAACATTGAAGTATTGATTAAAAAAAAAAAAAAGAAGAAAGAAAGAAAAACAAAGAAAAAAAAGTGCACTTTCTTTTTAAGTTTTTTTCTTCCTTGTCACCTTACAGAAAAATGACTTTCTTTTCTGTACTGAATGGGAAGCTCTGAATCAGTCATCTGTCCAACCATTATTATCTACATAATTGCTCACTACTTTTCATAGCGTCATAGGAAAATAGGACTGGAAAGAATCTCCCAAGGTCTTCTGGTCTATTCTCCTTGCTTGTAAGGGTCAACTGAATGGAACCAGATTCCTGCAAAAGTATATCAGACTGAAAAATCTGCAGTGATTAACATGCCACAACCTCCTTAGCAATCTGTCCTTGCATACAAATCATTTATATCTCTAATATTCTTTCTCTATTGCCAAATCTACATTTATCTCTGTAGAATTTGAACATATTATTTTATGTTCTACCCACAAGAGGAGAACAGTTTATTTCCCTGAGCAATTGTTTCATAAACAGTTAGTGAAGTACTTAGGATGAAAGGTGACATATCATAATAGCATCTCACCTTCATAAATATTTCCTGCTCCTACAGAAACACTTGACATTGTGTTCAGTGATTTCACTCATCTAATTTAAATGATTCGTAGTTGACCGGTGAAGAGTATCTAAGAAAAAAAGGACAACGAAACTTACATAAAGTATATGATTTTAATCCAACACTCTCTCATAATTATTCTCAAGTGGTTTGTAAATTAGATGTTTTTCTGTGTAGCTCAGTAGAAAAGATCAGAACTTTTCTAATTAGGACAAAAACCATATAGTCATAAATAGAAAAGAAATGGCAGAGAACATCCTATATTTTATTAAGAGCAGTGCTTAATTCTAGATGATCCAAAAAAAAATTAATGTTCATCTGAGGTGTGGGTCCCTTTCACTTTGCAGTTTTGTGATAAATATTAATAACAAAATTTTACCCTCCATCCTTTCTTTTTGAGCAATATTATCTTGCACAAAGTAATCACAGATCTTCATAGTGAGTACAGGAAATTCTCTGTACTTTGTTAAAAGTCCTAAACACTAAGCAATATAATTGCCTTCCCCCCTTAAATACACACCCTTTTCTCCTTCCTCTGTCCTGTTGGATGTTAGTTACATATTTAAATTAAGTAACTCCCACTTGCATGTCTGAGAATAAAAAAAAACAAACAAAAATTAATAATCCAGCGAGGGCAGGCTACTGAAAGTAGGAAACTGAGATAGAATCCTGTCTCAAAGGCTGATATAAGATGCATATACCTAGGTATTTCTCTTAAAAAGATACAGCTGCAATTAGAAAGAAAAATGAAAGCCACACTCATTCCATTTCCTTTGTAAAAAGGCAAGAAAGGCTATCATGTTCAGCTCTCAAAAAGTTTTGCAGACATTTTCATACAAAGTCTTTCACAGTCTTCTATTGCTTTAAGTGCTTTTAAAAGTCAACAAAGATATCTGTGAGATATCTTAATATTAAGAATGTGAGTAGTAAACATTGTCGACGGTTTACGGGCTGGTTCAGCCCAGTTCCGTGACTAGCGGGGCAGAGGAATTTCACAAAATCTGCGCCTCCGGAAAAGGGAAACAGGGGACCCCAAAATAATTTTAAAAAAAGTGGCAACGATCTGAGGAGAAACAAACTAATTTACTAAATATGGTATCGGAATGCAAGATAACGCACTATAATACCATTAGAATGCAAATGGAATGAGAATTGAAGCTAATAAATCAAATATAATGAGAGAGAGAGATTGTCCGAAAGGTAGGTAGGCCTCACCATAACACTGAGGTGTGATGCACAGTCCGGTCAAGCAGCAGGGAGAGAGACTGATGAAGAAGAGCCGGTCAGATGACCTACCAAGGCCTTATATCTGTTCCCCCTGAGCAGAAATGATAACACAGTGAACAGGCTTCTGAGGAACGTAGTTGCTCTCTTCTGGGACAGCTACCCAGAACACTTTAACTCCCAGAGCACTACATGATGTTATGATGTTGAATACTGATAACCAAAAATCATAAAACCATGACACCCTGATCCTCTAGGTGGGGGCTGGGGAAATAAAATCCCTCTCACTGTAAGAGAAGAGCAAGTTTGAGATCACCTAATGCAAATGAATAGGTACAAGGCTAAGGGGCTTGATGACATGCTTCTCAGGATTCTGGAGGAACTGAGTGATGTAGCTGTCAAGCCACTCTCTATCATATTTGAAAAGCCATGGCCATCTGGTTAAGTTCCTAGTGACAGGAAGAAAGGAAACATCATTCTCATTTTTAAGAAGGGTAGAAAAGAAGACCCAGGAAACTACAGACTGATGATCCTCATCTCTGTGCCTTGGAGGACCACGAAGCAAATCCTCCTGGAAGCTATGTTAAGGCACATACAAGGCAAAGAGATGATCCAAGACTGGGTTCTCCAGCACAAGAAAGATGTGGAGCTGTTGGAGAAGGTCCAGAGGAGAGCTGCAAATATGATCAGAGGACTGGAGCACCTCTCTGATGAAGAAAGTGAACTGAGTGAACTGTACTTGTTCTATTTGGAGGAAAGAAGTCTCACGTGAGACTTCATCGTGACCTTCCAGTACTTTTTACTGTCTGATAGTGATAGGACAAAAGGGAATCAAAAGAGGAGAGATCCAGTTTGGATATTAGGAGGAAATCCTTTACTCAGAGGGTGGTGAGGGGCTGGAACAGCCTGCCTAGAGAAGCTGTGGATGCCCCATCCCTGGAGGTGCCCAAAGCCAGGTTGGATGGGGCCCTGGGCAGCCTGAGCTGGTTGGGTGCAAGCCTGCCCACAGCAGGGGTTGGAATTAGGCAAGAACCCTTCCAACCCAAGCCATTTTATAATTTTATGATTCTGTGAACATGAAATGAGACAGGAAATCATCAAGCAAACTAATGAGGGAATGATCTATTCCTGCCATCATACTTGTCTGAATGGCTTTTTTGATACTAACGCTAAGTCACTGTGTATTCTAAAAGGATGAAGTTATGTTTTCTTTTTTTTCCTAAGATCTGCCATTCCCTGGGATTTCAGGTCCAACCATGTCACCACTATTATAATATACAGAGAACCACTCTGTGAAAAAAAATCACATAATCTTTCACAAGACGTTAAGTACAACAGTGACTTACAATGGCAAGGGCAGAATGGCAATAGCTACGGATACTTAAATTGAATATTTTTCTCCCATTTAAGGAAGTAGGAGAAGTAGAGCATGAATGTAAGTACTTCAGGCAGAGCTGGCTAAATTCAGACAGACAACGTATCAATTATGACAATCGGGCATATTTAATAAATAAATGGATGTCAGGATGCATCAACACAGAGAACAAAGACTGTAAAGAATGGAGCTACAAATCCATAAAGAAACATAAAGATCTCTGGAATTTTTTTACTATCATTTAAATTTTTTTTTAGTTTCTACAGGGCCTGAAGTGAGATCAGATATAATTTTAGAAAATCACTGAAGTGCCACTGGGTCATTCCTTACATTTGTGAGGAAATAGAAGGTTGTTTATCTTTTTAGACTACAAATATATTGAGCCACTAAGATGAATGTTGGAAGCTTACCCCCTCTTGGCTTTATTGATCTCAGTCTAGTTCAGCCATATTCCACATTGTTAAAGCTAACTTTCATCTGGATTGATAAATAAATAAATAAATAAGTCTCTTCTTAACAACACAAAAATACAGGCTATGGTTCTTAGAAGTAATGAGTGACTCAAGTTACAAGAGGCTTGTTTTTCAGACAGTAAATACACATCATGTTCCATAAGGCAGGCATGCAACATTTTTGCTTCAAATAATTAGCAACTTTTTCTGTTCCCTACTCTATATGCACTTATTCTCACTGTTATTTGTTTTTCAAGACAGCTGTATACTTGCTTTGCAATTAGATTTTAGAAGGACACTGTTATTAAGGTTGTCTTCTAAAAGTGAAGTGAGAGAATTCTACACTACCATAACAAAGGTATATATAACTAGAGTCACTCCAGCTTCACCTGAAAAATAAGAAATAGTATGAAAATGGCTTGAGAGAGAGGGAATTTTTTGGAAGATATTATCACAGACAAGTCAGGAGGGCATCAATAGTTTCTGAGACAAGTCGACAGGCTGAGCCTCTCTTCTCCCTCTACAGGACAACTCTTAGGTAAGATTTAAACACTTGGTTATACCAAGTTATACCTTGCTTCAATTGGCAAGTGAATCCAAAGTTATTTAAGCCAAAACATGCTACAGGGTCAATGATGGTTAATTATGATAGCGACCTAAGTGCTAACGGCTATATCCTCTGTGAGGAAAGAGGATGTCTCTAAGGAAAGCTTACAACTGATAATGCACAGTGTGCCAAAAAATATCTGACAGATACAAAACATCAGAATTATTTGTTAGCATCCTCTTGGAAAAATATCTCATCAATATTAGTTCTGCTTTAGTAAAAGTTCCAGGTGAATTATATTTCTTTTTAGTAATACATATTCATTAACATTATTATTTTATGTATTAATATTTAGCATAAAGTTTAAATATTAGGTAGTGTTATACATAATGTATTGTTTTATTTATAAATACATCTATACGTAACTATATAAAATGTATATTTATAAATTGTTCTTTCCATGTACTTTAAGTTGTGTCTCCCTTCAGTGAGCTTGATTTTCATAGATAAATGTAGAAATTGACCATGTGTAATGAGGGAATGATCATGCTATATAATGTGCTGCTTCTGCTGCACGAGTTAGAAAAATAAACAAACAAACAAACAAACAACAAAAAAACCAACAGTTCTCTGCTAGCCTATGGGAACTAACCCAGGAAACCTATTTCTCTTGTATTTTTAAATGTTGCACACCTTCTCTCTAAATAGAATACAATACATGTCGAAGTATGTAACACGAGTTAATGCAGTGAATTATACTGTTCTGCCACCTACAGCCACATGTATGTATTTCTGACAGAAACAGTGCTTTCTTCAGTAAAAATAATTGCACAAGAAATGATCTAATATAAACTTGCAGTGTCTTCTACTGTGTATGTACTATATTTTTCAAACACAGTGCTACTGACATCATATTGATCTCTCAGTGTATTGTAAAGAACACTAATTGATTTGTTTGATTAGCTTTCAATCACAAAGATCTGGTGAAAAAATTTTGAATACAGTACAGATCAGTCTCTATGCAATGAATAATGTTTAAAGACTTTCAGGTTGTAATTTTAAAATTGATTAGCTTCCCAGTCATTATTTATCTATGTTTTATAGAAATAGCATATCTGAAACTACAAACTTTACAGTGTATGTCATGCACACTTTAAATGAACTTCTGATGTCTAACTAAAGATTTGAAGTATCTACTTATCTGTGTTTTTTAAATCTAATACCTTCTCCCTATTGGATATAACATTAAGTGTTACTTAAATGATTTACTGTAGCAATTTTACAGTGGACTACTTTTAAGACATCTTCTGCTCTTAAAATATAATTACATGAAGGAAAATGCAGTTCATAAAAATGTAAACTAAAGGTAATGTTCCTTAAATTTTCACAGAGATGGACAATCTTTACCTAGCAACAAGACAGGGCTCTAACCAGCCTAGCATTACTGCTTGTTGTGATTCTTATGAGCTGCTGCTAGCGCAGCAGTTTCTTTTCCTCAAATGCCCTGCAAAACAATCTCAGGATTCAAAGTACAGTTCTTTAAAAAAATATATTGATTTCCTTTTACAGAAAATGTGATTCTGAATATGAAATGTTTAAAATTTTTCATGTAGTGGGATTTACAGAAGTTTTTTTACAGGTTTTTTGGCTGGAATAAACTCTGTTTACAGTACAGTGAAGACGCTACCCTCCACTGAAGTGGGGTTTGATGTTTCTGATTCTCATTTTGTGAAAAGTGCCCTCCTTCCTCCCTCTCTCTCACTTTCTTACTCTATCATTTGTGTTATACTTATGAGTACACGGAAATACATAATAATCAAGTTGATAAAGGGCTGACTTTTTAACTCAATAGTGTGGATCATAAGAAAATTGTTGATGTAGCCTACAGTCACAGAAGAAGCACACTACACACATAAGAGGAAGGCAGAAAGATACTTAAACAAACAGATATAAGATGTTAATTAAAACAGTGGTAACAGTGACCTCACAAGATCCAAAATGGTTAGATATCCTTGACTATTTTGTACACAGACTGTGGGGAGTGCATAATGAATCTAAGCTCAAATCTTAGAGAAGCTAGTATAGCTTAAAAGCAATAAATCAATTATCTAGGATCTGTTGGCAAGGCATCATCACATCACAGATGAGTATCTGTGCAGGCATTAAGTAACCTCAAGAGGTGTCCCTGCTCAAGGGGAGATTCTGGTGTGCAGCCAACTGCTTCCAAGAACTCTCTTAGGGGTTCTTAGGCTGCTTCCCTTTTATGGGAGGTGATGATTGACTCATAGTCATACCACTTAGAATTCGATCTATTGAAACAGGTATCTGTTATTAAGCATCTGAGCATCAATGGTGAAACCTTGGTTGTTATTAGTCCCAAGGGCAAGGTCTTTTGCACTTCATTGCGTGCACTAGGTCAGGCATGTCCAGCCTGCGGCCTGCAGGCCCTATGCAGCTAGCACCACTCACAGTGCAGCCAGTGCCCCTGCTGCAGCGTCATCATAACAGCAGCTCTGCCTGCATGAGGTCTGCTCATGATCAAAGCTAATAAATTCATAAAGTCCAAGGGACTGAATCATCACCAATTCCGGGAGTTTATTAAAAGTATGGATGCTGACTATCAGGTCATAATTTACTTTTCTGAAGGAAGGTAGCTAAGTTGGGGTAAAATGCTAAAAAACTTTGCAAAGTGAGATCAAGTCCTTTATGGAATCAAAAGGAAAATTTGTGCTGGAGCGTGAAGATTAAAATTGGCTCACAGATTTGGAATTTTTGGTGGATTTGACTGATCATTTGAAAGACTTAAACACGTGTCTTCAAGGTAAAAATCACCTTATTTTGCTATGTTTCAGACAATAGCGACATTTGATCTGAAACTTAAGTTATGGCAAGGTCAAGTAATGACAAGTAATATCATGCATTTTGATCCACTGACACATGTTCACAGTCCTGTGAACAGTGAAAAATATGGAGCTGTGCTTTCCACTTTGATAAATAAATTTGAGAATAGGCTTCAAGATTTCAAAAAAATCTTTTTTTTTTTTGTACATTTGTGAATCCATTTTCAATGGACATGACTATACTGCTTGCAAATTTTCGCATGGAGTGAAGAGTTGCAATCAGACATTCAACTCAAAGAAAAATTTAGTCATGTGTCTCTTTACCAGATTCACAAGCCCTTCCTTTCCAGAGAAAAATATCCCTCGCTTCACAGTCACACCTTATTTGTGTCATTAGTTTTTGGCAGTACGTACATTTGTGAACAATTATTGTCAAGGATGAATTAAAGGAAGAGTAATATTCAATCAAAAATCTCTAACATCTTGAAAACTCACTAGGAATGGCAACCACTGCCACTGAATCAGCCCAATGCATTAGTTTTACAAAAAAGATCAAACATCCCACTGATTTTATGTTTTTGTTGCTCCCTGCTTTTTATGATGTAATAAAAATATATAAAATAAGTTTTGTTACGTACATACATTACATTTATTATATATTTTATATGCAGCCCATGGAAATTCCTGTTTGCTCAGTGTGATCCAGGAAATCCAGAATGTTGGACAACCATGCACTAGGCCTTGGGCATAACAACCAAGTTGGGGAGGGGAGAAAGAAGTGCACCGTCACATCTACCTAGACTTTAGCAAAGCCTTTGACAACTGTCTCCCACAGTATATTCCTGGGGAAGCTGGCAGCCCAGGATGCATGCACTCTTTGCTGCGTAAAAACTGGCTGGAGGTCTGGGCTCAGTGAGTGGTGGTGAATGGAGCTAAATCCAGCTAGTGGACGATCACAGGTGATGTTCCCCAGGGGTCAATATTGTGCTCCATCCTGCTTAACACTTTTACTGATGATCTGGATGAGGAAATTGAGTATAGCCTCAGTCAGTTTGCAGATGGCACCAAGTTGGGAGGAAACGTTGATCTACCTGAGAGTAAGAAGACCCAACAGAGTGATCTGGACAGGTTGGATTGCCAGGCCGAGGCCAATGGGATGAAGTTCAACAAGATGAAGGGCTGGGTTCTGTACCTTGTTCACAACAACCCCAGGCAACAGTACAGGCTTGGAGCAGAATGGCTGGAAGACAGTATAGAGGTAAAGGACCTGGGGGTGTTGGTCGATACTTAGCTGAACATGAGCCAGCAGTGTGCCCAATGGCATTCTGGATTGTATCAGGAATTATGTAGCAAGCAGAAGTAGAGAGGTGATTGTCCCCCTGTACTCACCTCTGATGAGGCTGCACCTTGAGTTCTGTGTTCAGTTTTGGACCTCTCACTACAAGAAAGATGTTGAGGCTTTGGAATGTGTTCAGGGAAGGGCAATGAAGCTGGTGAGGAGACTGGAGTGCAAGTCTTATGAGGAGCAGTTGAGGGAACTGCAATTGTTTATTATGGAGAAGAGAAGGCTCAGGGGAGACCTCATCACTCTCTACCAGTACCTGAAAGGAGGTTGTGGTGAGGTAGGGGTCAGACTCTTCTCCTGGGTAACTAGTGATAGGACTAGAGGAAATGACCTCAAGTTGCTCAAGGAGAGGTTCAGGTTAGATATTAGGAAAAAATTCTTCAAATGAGTGGTCAAGTGCTGCAAAGGGCTTCTCAGGAAGATGGTTCAGTCACTGTCCCTGGAGGTGTTCAAGAAATGTGTAGCTGTGGTATTAAGGAACACGACTTAGTGGGCAATATTAGTAGTAGGTGGACAGTTGGACTAGATGACCTCTGAGGTCTTTTACAACCTTAATGATTCTATGATTCTATAAAAATTTTAACACTTACTTCTTATAATAAAGAATAAGAAGGAAATCCTAAATCTGGACATTAAAGAGGGAAGGGTGTTACTTTCAGGTAAATATCAGAGTATCAGTTGCATACTAAAAAGACAGTAGGCTATCAGGCTTGTGTCTAAGGTCTTGTTCAGTTTTAAGACCAGATGGGACTGGTAAATGGCTGTCACTAGAGTTCAAAGATACAACTGGACAAAAGTCAAATGTCAACACTACTAGGACTGTGCTGAAGCAGAGCTGACATGGAAGTATAATTTGAGTACTTTTAAGCCGTGTTGTAGTAGGTGTAAAAATGGTGTGGAGAATTACTTTCATATCACTTCGATTCTTCCCACTGAGTAAAATTTTTCTGGGAATGTTTAAAGAAATTCATTTTCTGGGAGTGCTTAAAGAAATTCATAGAGATTTGCTGGAGCTGAAACACAAAAAGCTTTGCAACATAGATGTTTCAAGAATAGGAGAAGAGATAGGAAGTCATGTTCCTGTAGGACCCAACTATTTTCTCATAGATACTTGAAAACTCGTAGCTGGTACTGTTTATTTGGAAACATTTCAGTGAACACAGAAATATGTTGTCTTCCAAGTGTGAAAAGTTATGCTATGGAAATAGAAGACAAAAGATTGCAAAGATAGGAAAATTGGAAGCTTCATTGCCAAACACCTTTAAGGAAAAGGAACAGAAGCAAACGCAGGTGAGGACATAAGATGTGCCAAGAGTTGTAAAGCAGATGACATAGGTGCTCTTGACATATTTTGTTTAAAACAGACTGAAAAGTATAAATGTTTTTCAGTGAAGGAAATTAGCAGCTAGGGAAAAACTAATCAAAAGAACTGGATGGCTAAAAAAAACTGTTTGAATTCAGGCTCAGTAGAAGTTTAAAGGGCATACTGTGCCTGAGGGTGAGTAGCGAGGCTCTGTCCTAGGGCTTGTCCTGCTGAAAATAAATAAATAAATAACACTGACCTAGAGGCAAGAATTCAAGAGTTTTGCAGACAACACGAAATTGGAAGAACTGAATGTAATACCTGAAGGCGTGGCTGACATTCAGACTTAGTCAAACACTGGGAATGCGCCAATGAACCTTTGCAGTTCAACAGGGGCAAGAGCAAAGACTGCCGGGCAGTGCTGCAGGATGGGCACTGAGGGGCCAGAGGGGAACTCTGCAGAAAGGGCTCTGGGCCATAAGAGCCCTGGCAGCAAGGATGCCTACAATAAACAGCAGGACATCAAGCAGATCAAAGAAGTGATTTTCCCTCACTAGTCAGCATTCCTGAGGCCAAAACTGGATACTGTATCTGGTTTTGGGACTTCAGTACAAGAAAAACAGTGATACACTGGTCTGAATTATGTGGTCACCACAAAGACTGACAGGGACTGGAAGACTTGCACATAGTTTACATCCTGACAAGTGAACAACAAAAATAATCAGGGATTAGAGATTTTTGTTCAGGTAGAGTCATATTATGTTATGCTATATTTACTGATCTTAGTCATTGTAGGAGCTTGGCAAGCAAGTCATTCAGAAGCACAAATAAAGATTTTTCTGCCATTCAGGTTTTTAGATAATGAAAAGCCTGGAATATGAAGTCCAAATAAAAGCTCACAGCTTCCTCCTTAGACTTGAAAAAAGGAAGCTCAACTTTCAAGAGCATCTTTTGACCAAAAAAATTGTTATATTTCAGGCTTATTAAAACAAAATGTTTTTCCTCCAATATATTTATATATATTGAGATTCAGAATTAATAAACTAGTCCAGTTGCTTTTAAAAAATCCTTCTACAGGATACATGAAATTGTTAGGAGAACGATAGAGACTGTCTATGGAATAACATTTATAGCGAGGTTAGAAACAGGAAGGACAATGAGTAGAAATTTTACTCCAGTGCAATTAAATCATATATAATAATATTGTGTTTTTTCTCACCATGTTTCCTCTTTTCTTTGGCTTAAATCATACTTTCTGGCTGCCTGCATGTAAATTTGAAAACTCTTAAGCTCTGCTTGTTTGTTTTGTTTTTTTTTTTTCCACCTCCTTTTTCCACCATATCAAGGAGTAAACACATAGGCCAACCTATTCTATTACAAAACACTTGGCTGTCTTCAATGTCATAAATGTCTCTCGGGAAAAATTCAGAATCAATATTCTGCTCTCACTTTTCTTGGTTTATTAGTTGACCTTGAGCCCACAAGCTATATTTTCTTTTTAATTTTGGTTTTCTTTGAGCTCCTATGTGTCTATCTAACATAACTCTGCAAATTCCTCACAAGTAACCCCAAAATTTTTGTAGTAGGTCACTAAGATTCCTTTCTGGAACTCTGGGTTCCTTTTCATCTTAATTTTCACTTGTATAAATCCATCCAGCACCCATCCCTTTCTGGCACAGCCTCTTGTTGTCTCAGCTAAAATTTCTAATCAGAGTCAATTCAAAATCCATGAACTTCATTCTAGTAAGAATCCCTCATTTCAGAGATACAGTGAACAATAGTACCAAAATCCACGCTTGCTGCTTACATGATACAAATGATTTCTTGAATCTTTAGAGACTTTTATTTTTTTCTGCATAAAATTAATAAGATATATATTTTCATTGCCGTCTCTCTTGCTTTTTCAGACCTTTATTATCTAAACTGTCAATTCCTACTATCTCTATTGTGGACTGAGAAAATGTTCATTGTATGTAGAGAAATAAAACAATTACTCACCAGTCAATGTCCAGGTGTTGTTTCCTGCCTTTCACGTGCACAAATAAGCATACTGTTGTCTTCTCTGTGGGCCTTTCTAGGAGTTTTTCTTTTAAAATACTCAGAGTTCCATGTCACTGACTTTCTCAAAGCTCTCTCTTGCCACGTTATGTTTGCAAACTGCTCAGTGCTTACAATAGCTGTCAGAGGATATTATCATAGAATCATAGAACTGTAGAATGGTTTGGATTGGAAGGGACCTTTAAGATCAGCTAGTTCCAACCCCCCTGCTATAGGCAGGGACACCAGCCACTAGGTTGCTCAAAGCCCCATCCAGCCTGGTCTTGAACACCTCTAGGATAGGGGCATCCACAACCTCTCTAGCCAACTTGTTCCAGTGACTTACCACCCTCACAGTAAAGAATTTCTTCCTAATATCTTACCTAAATGTATCCTCTTCCTGTTTTAAGCCATTTTCACTCATCCTGTCATTACATGCCCTCATAAAAAGTTCCTCCCCATCTTTCCTGTAGACCTCCTTCAGATACTGGAAGGCTGCTGTATGGTCCCCCTGGAGCCTTCTCTTCTCCAGGTTGAAGAGCCCCAACTCTCTCAGCCTGTCCTTGAAGTATCAGTGCTCCAGCCCTCTGATCATCTTTGTGGCCCTCCTCTGGACCCGCTCCAACAGCTCAACGTCCTTCTTGTGTTGGAGGCCTAAGAACTAGATGCAGAACTCCAGGTGGGGTCTCGTGAGAGCAGAGTAGAGGGGCAGAATCACCTCCCTCACTCTGCTGGTCACACTTCTCTTGATGTGTGGACCAGGATACGGTTGGCCTTCTGGGCTGCAAACGTACCATGCCAGCTCACACTGAATCTTTCATCGTCTGATACAATCAAATCCTTCTCCTCAGGGCTGCTATCAGGCCATTCTCCACCCAGCAATCTGTGCTTGGGATTGCCCCGATCCAGGTGCAGGACCTTGCACTTGGAAAGTCCTGCAAAATAAGACATTCACTTAACAAACCTGTATATTGCATTTTGCCATCTTTTTTTTTTTTTTTTTTTTTTTTTTTTTAATAACCAGTAGTTGCCTTTCAATTCATACTGGAATTATAAATTGTCTCCTCCACTTTTGATATTTGACAAATATCTTCACAGTGCCTAGTACAGTAGAATAAATAATAATTACATTGTAATATTGCTGTTACAATTAATGATACTCTTAGGGTTTCAAGTAAATCTTTTTTAGAAGAGATTATTATGTTGTAGTTTTACTTTAGAAGAGATTAGTGTATGCTCTTTTCTTACTATACCAGAGAGTGGAAAAGAATTAGCTACACTTATCACAAGTTCTTGTCTAGAAAAATGTAGAAAGTTAAGAAAAAATAAATGAAGAAATAGATGTGGAAAAGGAAAAGAGGAAAATAGAGCAAGAGGAAATAGAGGATGAGAAATGATCTTTTTTGACAACATTTTAGTGTTTAAGACACTAGCAACTGCAGATGGCATTGGAATTGATTACACTATTAATTCTGAGAAGGCGTTGAACTCAAAAGCAGAACATCAGAAGTACTATCTTGATATTTTTTTTTTCCTAAACTTCAGTTTCATAGTAAGAAACCACATTTTTTTTCAGTTTATGCTCCACTTCTCCAGCTCTTAAGAAAGTAACAGTGCTCCCTTAGAATGAGCAATACCTTATATTGGATTAAAAATTCAATTTTCTAATTTCTGAATGCAACACAAATTTTTTCTTTGCAGCTCTTCTGGGTCAGTCTGAATATGGGTTGATTTCTAATGATATCTATTGAGAAGGATTCTTCCTTCCTCCCTCCCTTCCTCCCTTCCTCCCTTCCTCCCTTCCTCCCTTCCTTCCTTCCTTCCTTCCTTCCTTCCTTCCTTCCTTCCTTCCTTGAATTTGGGGATCATCTCCCTTTCCTTATCTGTCTTCAGTTGTTTTACATTAGTGCTGTATATGACAATGGAGATTCTGAGAATATCTGCTTCATGACTTAGCCTGAAGTTTATTTTAATAAAGGTGGAATTATGCCTCTTAATATGCTTCACTGTGCTCTCAGTAACTAAATGATTAGGTCTTCTGATGTTCAGGCTTTTCTCCTCAGGTGAAATATTTTGATATATATTAAACTTAGTTGTTTCACTATAAGAAATATCTAGGGAATGAAACTGAAGAGGTATTCAGTAACAAAGGTTTCTCTGAAACTAAAACACCCATCTATTGGATATCCTTCAGGGACAGCACAAGGCATTTATGTTCTCCTAGTGTGTATGTGTATTCACTGAATAGTATTACGGTATTATATACTTAAATATATTATATATTTAAATAAGGATAAAATGAGGGGACAAAAAAATGTCTTCAGACAGAGAACTCACTGCAACCATAGTGATATTATGAGAGGCAGATCTGTTGATTTGGACCATGAACTGGTAATTTCCCTGTCTGTTGGAACATTAGGCTCAGTTCCAGCGGGGAAGTGAATGTCTCTTCTTCTTCCCTGTATGCAACTAGCAGCTACAGAGTGACGATATCAAACCATGAAGAGAATTTATCTCCTGTGTATTTCTAAAGAAAGAGTATGTACAGATCTCTCAGTTGTACTGAGAGAGCCTCAGGTGTGCTTGGTTTAAGTGGGAAAACGAGGACATGGCCAGGATTACATAAAAATCCTCACAGGGGTAATGTTAATTCCGGTGAAGCAGAAGAGTATGGAATTCTCATAGGAAGTACCAAAATATTACACAGCTCTTTGCACAGTCCTTTCCAAGAGACAGATGTGGATAGATGCATTGTCATATCTGTTCATACAATGAAAGATTCAAAAGAGTACAGACAGAGAAGGAAGGGAAGTAGAACTTTTTCCCCATTGATGACACACTTCTATCCAGTGCTAGAAAGAATACAGTAAGGTTTGAAGTCGTGTTAAGCTTTTTGTGGAGGCATGGGGTCATTTCGGTGCTAGGAAATAAATAGACCTCTCTTATAAGAGCATTAAACAACGATTTCAGTATCTGTGCTTTTCAAACTCAGGTTATATATAAAGTCAGGATGTTCACAGGCAATTGCAAGAAATTATGCCATACTTCCAAGAGCAATTTCTTATTTATATTTCTTACATATGTGTTCTGTAGGAATTTCAGCTAAAAAAAAAAAAAGTCTGAAGAGAGTCTTAAAGATGCGTACGTGACTTTCTGTGTCACAAGGGTGGTTTAGACTATTGTGAAAACGGGGAAATTAAATCCACTTACCTTTTGCAAAGGGAAGCTGCTATGGGAGATATTTAAGGTGGCTTAAATCATCTGGCTGCTTCTGTGGCTGTCAACAACAAAGGCATTAAGACTTCATTTGCAAGCTTTATCTTTAATGTAAAATGGCAGCAATTGACATTTAGATCTGTCTAGTAAAATACACTCAGGCAGAAGCCACAGGAATCTTATGTGGAATGAAAGCTTACTTATTTCTTTCAACTGTCCAAAACTGAAATGAGGCTTGGTATAAGAAAGGAGTTGCTCAGGGGCTAGGTATTTTGTATTTTTTTTGTTGTGTTTTGAGAGTTTATCCCACAAAAAAATGGGAACTGATCACAGGGTAAGATTATTTCTCCTTCTTTAGATAATCATTTCTGGGTGCTGCCTGTCCCAGTTTATGATTCAAATAAGATTTTGCTTACAGATTGCTTTTAGCAAAAAGTAATGAAAAGTTTCCAAATTGCTCATAGATTAATAAGTTTATTTTCATTTATATTCTTAGATTTGAATCTATACAGTTTCCAGTGCAATCTGTCAGCTGAGTCAAAGAAAATTTATGCAGATTGGATTTATGTTATTTTAATTATTGTTACTTTTATTTAAGCTTAAGCTGATAATGATCATATTTTTGGTTAATACTTAACAAGTACAGGTAATAAAATATTCATCAGTAATCGTATTTCCTTTCAAATAAATTAGAGATAGTAAAGTTGTCCATGAAATTTTTTTTTTCAACACAACAAAGACAGAAATGTACCTGCAAATTCTCATTGTTCCTTTTCTATTTGACTTGTGAATTCACCTCTTCAATTTGCTGCTTCATCCTTATATTTCATGATTACTTGTGCACGCGTGTGTTTGCATGAACTACGTTTATTTACATATTTGAAACATAAAAATGATAACAGCAGTGGCTCAAAGAGAGAACTCCACTGCGTCAATTAATGTTCCATGTTTAAAAACAAATTTACATCCTTCACAGCAGTGTTGTTAAAAAATAATTAGTTTGATTCAAATGCTAAATTAAGTATGGCAAAGAGCTTTTGGATTAAAGTTAAGGAGGAAATAGACTACAGTCTTGGAAAGCCTAGAGCATGTTTTGCACGGCACCTTGAAACAAACAGCTTTGACTAAAGAGTGAGTTAGTCTCTCTCTTTGATGACTGCATTACCAAGTCAGAGTCTTCAGGGCCTCAAGAGGTTTCAACGACAGAGAATATTGTAGTAGCTAGATGTAGGACACATAGAATTCAGACTTTTTGATCAAGTTGTAATAAACAGTTTTAATTAACTGGGCTTCCCAGAGGGGATTAAGAGAAATGAAGAACTCCTTCTTTATTATTTAGGATTCAAACTATTGCCCCCATTAGGCATATTTAGAGTTTATAGATAGGATTCTTATGGGTTCACTGCAGTGGAGACTTCACATTTGATATACCTTACATGTTTCCTTCCTTTAGTAAAGAACCTTCAGATTCCATCTGTGTTTTGGAACAGTTATTAAGCAGGCTTGCTCTTATTTCCATTCAGTCACAGATTTGTTGACTCATGAGTAAAGGAAAGAGACAAAGAATGAGGAAAGACAGAAATCAGTACTGATAATGTACTGTATGCTCATTTTGATTTCTAATTTAACTTGAATCTTTCTACTACTGGCTAACCATAAATGGCTACATTTGTAGCATAGGAGAGATCACAGTTGGAGGAGTTCCGATAATTATCTGAAACTTAAGAGCACTTGTGTTCTTCCATATAATTCTTTTTCAGGAATGGTTTGTATCATGCAATCCAGTTCAGCATCCCGTGTTACTAGGTTACCTCACATTGGATAAAGACACCACAGGAGTCTGATTAGAAGTCGTTCAGTGAGTTATTAGAGCAAACAAAATCCATCACTCTCCCATTGTATCTGTAAAAAGAAATGCAGTTGCTGTCTCTTTAGTTAAATGGAATTCAAAACAGCATTGCTTAGATTACTCCAAGGGGCTTAGCTCCCTGACTTATTATTTCACTCTGCAAGTATAGGTACTTAATTTTACATACATATAGAAAATTGATTAACTTGAACTATGTTCCTGGTAACAGCAGTAGCTTTACAGATCTAACACTTGACCTGTGTAGGGAAAAACAAACAAACATAACCAGCTGCCTGACTTATTTTTATAGAGAATTAATTGAAAGTAGGGCTGTTTAAAAAGAGTTTTCTTCTCTTTGTATGCTGAAACTTGAAATTTACTAATAAGTATAAAGCAATACAGCTTGACACAGGGGAGTCCAAGGTAGGTCAGCTGTTATCAAGCCTGTGTTTCTAGGCACTTCCTTCAATTTATTTTCAATAAAACAAAATGTGTTGTGGTAACTTCTGGCTCCTTACATTAAGAGAAGTTTTTAGCAAATAGTAAAAACCCTCAGTGGTAAAATAAGTAAGTAAAATAAAAGGAAAAGAATTACAAACCTATATCATTTCAATATTCTTTAAAGACTTAAGTCTAGTGTGAAACATCAGAAAAATGGAGCACCATTAATCCTATGGGAAATTGCCAAAATGTTGTTGAGATATAATTTCCTGGAAGTTTTAGATCATTTAAACACAACAATAGAAAGACAACGTTGGAAAGTGATGATAAAATTTTAAAGGTAAGGAGACAAAGAAACATTAGATAACCCATATGTGATTAGCATCCCCACATCAATGCATTTAAGAAATAAACACCTTTCCAAGAGCATGCATAGCTGAGAAAACAGAGGAAAGTGAGAAACAGATAAAGTGATCAGCTCAGAGTCTTGGAACAAGTCAGTAACAGAGCTGAGAAACAAGGATGTCTTCTAGACAACATGTTCTTCTCATACCTGCAGTCACAGAGACTGCACTTACCCATGTGTTGGAAAATGGGAATACCAAAAACATAATGAGATTAGTCTTGAAAGAGGAAGCTAGAAGGGTGAAATACCATTGATCAAAGAAACAGTGTTCAGAGTAGACAGACAAACTGTTGCAGAGCGATGTAAGACTAGCTTGCAAAAGAGAAGCACTGAAAAGTCAACTGTGCCTAAATTATTAAATGTTAAGCTGAAAATTCAGAAGTCTTTTTCAGTGAAATTCTCTTGAATTTACAGGGTATGAATAAGATTACCACATAGAATTAGAATTTCTACTTCTTTTTTTTTTTTACTAAAACTATATATAAGGATAAATATATAAAAGATAAATATGATCAAAGAATATTTCTAGACAACAGTGTAAGAAGAAATTAGTGTATAATACAATCAGAAATGTATTTTTTTTTAAATATTCCCATTTCATTTTGCATAGAGAATAAATGTATTAAATGTATTGTATATAATAGAAAGACAGAAGAGAAGCTTTATTATAGTTCAAAGCACATAGAGTGATTTGTAATTTAAGGAAAATAATAATCACAACAGTAATAAATATGTTAGGGAATTAATGCGAAAGAATAAGAGTTCTCATATGATCAAGAGGAAGAAATGTATTATTGGAATAGCAGAAAATGGGAAAGCATCCAATTTTTTTTGTGGGTGAGAAGAAGCTGGGAAAACTTTTTGCCAAGGTAACTTCTTTCCGTGAGACTGTTTGCATCAGAGAGGATTATGTTTTGCAGTAAAGATGGGTATGAGCTACCAATAGAAAATATTCATTTTGCCAAAGGTCTTCTCTGAAATCTTGTGAAAGTGGTTTAGTTTCTTTTAGTTTAGCTGCCATTAAATAAGGATGCTATTTTTTCCTATCTCACAAAGATATAATACATAGTGTAACAGGAAGTGTTGGTAGATGCTCTTAGAAAAGAAAAAAAAAAGTTGTTTCTATGTGAAGAGTTTAAGGATCTAGCTCTCTCATGATGCTTTGTTTCTATCTTTCCATAGAACTTCTGTCCCCTTGTATCTCAAAAGAACTTATCTCCTTATGAAAGGTAATTTTCTTGAAGATAAACAAATTTTTTTGTCCTTGTAGAAGATCAGTATTAGAATGAAAGTAGGAGTCCTTGCAAATATGAATAAATAATTGTCATGGAAAAATATTATTTCATGACAATCATTTTTCCAAATATAAGTTAAAAAGTCTATGTGTTAATCAATGGTATTAAATACTAGTTGTCTTCCAAATATTTAATACGCAGCAAGCCAGAACAAATCTTTCTTACTTAGAAAGTGTGGTTAAAAATAATTCCTGAAAAGCTGAATTCAGGAACAATTTGATGTAGTAACATAGAAAATCCTAAACAATTAAGCTTACAGATCAACCTATTTAGAAAAAAGCAAATAGCAATAAACTCACAAGGTTACTATTATTCAGGAATCTGCATTATCAGGGGCTGAAATAAATCAGACATCTGAATAGGAGTACCAGAAACTTCAGTTAGGTTGCAGTTGGACTTGATGGTCTTTAAGGTCTTTTCCAACCTGAGCAATTCTATGATTCCATGATTCTATGTTATTTTGATTTTACTCAACGGCGTCTAATCCCTCTGAGCGTATGATTAGAACTTCGCTTATATAAGACCTGATGAAGAAGTCAACACTTTCCCCCACTGTAAATCTGTTTGCCACAATGCCAGGTTTAAAAATCAGTATTTTTGATTTTCTAATAGAAAGTTTGTTGCACACTTACGTTTTGTAAATTCAGATAAAAGACTATGTAGAAGAGCAGAACCAAAGGAAGAGGAAATTCCTGAGTCAAAATGGAGAAGTAAGAAGAACAGTTGTCTCTAGTGACTGAGAGTGGTTAAATTCTCCTGCCTGTCTCCATTTAATGTGTGGAAAACATCACACACACACACACCAAAAAAAAAAAAAAAAAAAAAAGAGGGGGGGAATGTAATTTGCTATAACTATACATTTTAGGGAAAAGAAAAATAAATTAGTAATTCCTTATTTCATTTCAAAAATGGTTTGCCTGGCCTTGCAGTCACATAATATACCTGAGATTAGTGCTGTCACTTTGTTTGTCTTAGGACATAACAGGAAAAGGTTCTTCACCAGAGGGCAATGGGTATGGAACTAACTCTTCAGGGCAGTGGGTGCAGCCCCGAGCTGCCAGAGTTATAGGAGCATCTGGATAACTCTCGCAGATATATGGTCTGATTTTGGGGCAGTCCTCTGTGGAGCCAAGAGTTGGATTTGATGATCCTTATGAGTCCCTTTCAACTCGGGATATTCTATGATTTGATTCTATGATTCTAAGATAACTTTCTGTTATCTAATCTGTCTGACAAAGTACTGATTTACATTCTTGCTGCCTGCTGGGAGAAAAGGAGGAAGAAAAGGGCTCCCACAGGTGGCAGGCCCTGAGAGATGTTCTCCAGAGACATGGAGCTGTTCTGAATATGGGCATGCTCTCCAGACATGAGTTGCAATGTCTCTTTCCCTGCTCCCTTCATCTCAGGTTCTCAGATCTCATGGAATCCCAAGATCTGTTTTCCATGTAGCACCTCTGCGGAATCAGTGCTTATGACTCTAAGGTGATGAGTTTTGAAGAAGAACTGCAACAAAGTCTGTGGAGCTAGGCAGTAAAAGAAAGGGAGAGCAGCAGAGAGATGTCAGACTGTTGAAAAGGGAACAGTTATCAAGCCAAGGATTCAAAAGGAAAATACTAGCATAAAAATTTGTAGCACCTAAGAAATAAAACAGGGATGTGGAAGATTGCACTTGAGCAAGACTGAGGATCAGCATACTCCCTGATGATGCTAATGCTTTCCTGAGTGCTGACTGCTTGGACAGCAAACATGTTTTGGGTGCTACAACAGGCTTAGTGAGCTATGTCAGTGTTTAGTCTAGTAGCTCATTCTTCCTCAAAATCTATAGTGTGTATGTAGCCAATAAATAAGTGTTTCATACTTCGAAGCTGGACGTCTCCTGCTTGCAAAATTTGTTTGCCCCTATTAAAAGCTTTCTGAGTGAAATGCCTCAGGCAGAAAAAGTGCATGCCTTCTACTTATCCTTACTACAGACCTGTGTGGGGAACTTACTGCTATTATTATCATTTGTTGTCTGTCCCCTACTCTTCTAGTAGCAAATTGTTCCTAATGCAGAGAAGCTGCAGGGCTGCATTGGAAATGAAAATTATCCACACTACAGGCTAACAGAAATGGCTAAATTTCCCTTTACCCTTCTCCCTGCAGATCCATGCCTAGGGATGCGTTCAGCCTAAAATTTATGTTCATTCTTCCAGTTATACAGAAAGTCACCTTAAATGCTCTGTCTTCAGGATACTTGGTTCTCAAACACACTGGTGGGAATACAGGAAAACATCATTATTTGTCACAAAGTAGTTACACTAAAATAAGAGTAGCAAAGAAGAGTTCGGCTAGTTTTATCTAATGATAAGAGTAGTAAGTTTCTCCTCCTTGCTGTCCAGGCAGATGTTTTGCATCAGGAGATGCTGGTCCATAATGATCCCAATAAGAAATGCACTCAGACTTAATACAGTATAGTTTAGCATGCTATTTATTAGAGCTAACACTGTAAAGAAAGTATACATAATCTCAGATCCTTTTAGCTGCTGGGAATATTGAGTGCTGTTGCATCAAATGGCCCTCCGGTCCATATGCAACATGCTGTGCATACTTCGTCCTCTGATGTGGTTAACACATTTTGGTCATTTCAGCTACTGTAGGATTTATTACAGGAAAAAGAAATCCTCTATTCATCTTTTCTACTGTTAGAAAGAAAAGAAGTTCACACAAGAACTTTTCCCCTCACTTTTAGATAAAAGCAAGGCAATGCAGGCAGTGAAATCATCAATACCAAGTGGGAACTGCTGACAGGTTCTTCTGTTACAATGTGCTGGATGAATTTGTCCTGCAGCCAAGAAATTTGTGTGATACAGCACAGGCCTGAAAACCAAACTGTAAGTGAAGCACAGTACAGCATGTGTCTTGGTGTGCTCAGGTTAACTGCTACGTGGATTGCTAACTCCTCAGTTTACAGTGTTCTTCTGGTTTGGTTCACTACAGCATGCAACATCTATGGAGTCTGATGATCAGAAAATGAAATGCTACTAAGGACTAGTGAAACACCTGGTATTTAGTTAGAAAAACATCAGGAAACCATTTATCCCATGTGTTGCACAAGACTGATTTTGCTGTACTCTTAAATAAAGGTTATTATTTATTATGAGTTTAGTTTGTAACCAGAATTTGAAACACTACTGTGGCTGAGGTTTCTACATTCTACTACTGAGAAAATTATGAATGTGAGGTTGGGTGTTCATTGCTCCCTTATTAGATATCTGTGAACACAGTAGAAATACTGAAGCTGGATACAGACCTCAACCAACCACCAGAACTCACTAAATCAACTTGTTTGACACTGGGACTCCACTTGAGCATTGCAAACATATTTCAATGGCAGCGCATATCACAGAACCACAGAATCACAGAAACACAGAATCACAGAATGGCTAAGGTTGGAAGAAACCTTTAGCTTACCTGCCCTAAACCCTGCCTAAGCAGGGACACCCAGAACAAGGTACCCAGGGCCACATCCAAGCAGCCTCTGCAGATCTGCACAGCACGGAAGTGCTGCCTAGTGCTCAGAGGGAACCTTCTATGCTCCAGTTCATGCCCATTGGCTCTTCTCAGGAGGACTGACCAGCTCCAGCAAAATGATTTTCATGGTACCCAGACCAGTATTGTGGACATACATAGAAAATAAAGATACTTTCTGGCATTTCTGATTCATCTTGACTACTGAATGACTGTGAAACAATTTAATTTGTTACATGCATGCAGCCCATATAGTACAAGATTCTCTGTACTGCTACTTAAATCCAACTGACAAAAGAATTGTTACAGTCTTTAAAAAATGTATTATTTAGAAATGAGATAAGAAAGCACCAATATTTATAGAGGAAAAGAAGGAAGCCCTTGCATAGCCACATAAGGGAAAAGTCAATACCAGGGTAAAAGAGATATAGTATTATCAATATGTAAGCACATCATGAAGTGAAACAAAATTAAAAAAAAAGGATTTCTGCATACTTCTATCAATACGTTTTCCTCTTGAAACATAAACACAGTCTTCTACATAAAAAAAAGATATCAGGATAAATCTCTGTCAATAAAAGGAGAAAGAAATTTGGTTTGAATATAATGAAAAATCTTTTTAAAATATTTACTTCACCAGCCCCCTCCAAGTGTGACTCAGATTCTAGGGTAGCTCAGCATATATTAAACAGCAATTTCAGGCAAAATAATACCTAACAGCTAATCATTTCCATAAAAACTCCTTTCAGAATAATGTTTTTCCAAAGGTATTAAGGGGAGTTTCAAACAAATCGGAGAATGTGCATATATATTAATATTTAAAAATGTTTTGAGGGTAAATAAGTAAGTTCCTCCGAAAGTAATGCCTCCTATTTAATTCCATGGAAACTACAACAAAGAGTATGCTAATGCTATTTGATAGAGAAAATTTTCATCTACAAAATGCTGCTTTTCAACATAGTTACCACCATTAGCTATCCATTTTCCCCAGCATGAACAAGAGCCTGCATGCCATGCATTTGCTATGTGCTATGAGGATATTAGCACATCCACTCTTTGGTCTCACTGAATGTTCAGAAAGCGCTCATGAATGTCAGCAAGTGAAATTTTTTTCTGCATGGAGGAATTCAATGAAACACCTTTGCTTCATACGTATCTCCACATCAGACACCATTGTGTCAGACTGCCCCTCCACTGCCATCTGTTGCATGGCAACAAAATGTGATGGGATACTGGCGGGAATGTTCATCTTCTACTGCCATACAACCAGCATCCACCTCTGACTTTGTGGGACAACATAAGAAAATAGGAGGCATTACTTTCAGAGCAGCCCTCAGACTATATTGATAACTCTAAAGAAAATATTTGAACATATAATTGGTCTGCGTCCAAACTGGTGTATTTACTGATTATTTCACATAAATTCAGTACACTTCTTAGTAATTATCAAATATGACTGATAATTGGACATTGAATTTAATAATCTCCAAGGTTCTGAGTGACCTCTCGGAAAAAAAGAGAAATATGTTAAATATATACTGTAATAATATTAAATTTAAGATCATACAGCAGACCATTCTACATATATATGACATGCAAATAGACTTTGAAGATAATGCCAAATAATGTTTTGAATCATAAGCAGCAACGCTTAGAATCATGAAACATTCTGTGTGAAAGTCTCATCCCAACAAAGTATAGTGGTAACACTGTATGAGAGTAGCAGTCTACAAAAATGTTGTTGTTTTTCTTCCTTTTAAATGTGTCCAAGAAGACAGAAGTATTTTGCTTTTGGTTTTATTTTCCTTTCTGTTGGAGAGAGTATACTATAGTTTTATGTGAGGCAAAAATATTTATCAGAAAAGACTGGGCTTTTCCTATATTTTAGAAATGATTTATTTTAAAATACATGCAATGCTTAAAATATCTCTAAACATGCATTTTTTTCTTTATGATTATTATTTCCCGGTCAAAATACTTTATGAAACAAGTTTTCACTGTTTTTCTATTAATACATATATATTAATGTTATGCCAGTACTAGAAAGTCTAAATTGTGTAGAAACGCAAGTTAACTAAATTACTCATTTATTTAGTAATGCACCTCTACGCAAGAGTAAATTTCAGCATTAGTGAAGAAGTTATAACCTGTAGTTTCACAGCCATGTAGTGGTACCGCTGGAAAATAATAATATATAGATATATTTATGGTTAAGATTGGTTCAGGATATAGTTTTATAAGGTAATCCACAAGTTCTAAGTCTACCATTATCAGTCTTGACCTCCCATTAAAATATCGTTCAAGCCCCTATAAGCTTGGAATAATGCATAATTTTCTCTAACGAAGGATTTTTTAAAAAAACCTAGTTTGAGGAGAATAGCCATTTTCATTAAACTACTCCAACCTATTAAAGTCAGAAACTGACGTACCTATACTTGCAAATTGGTTAAATCTGACAGTGATTTCTAATAAATGTAACTGTATGATATTTCAAAATCATGTGCCTTTTTAAATTTGCAAATGAAATGAAGACTAAACTAAAGAATCTTTGTCAATAAGGATAAGTACACATTCATGGAAAAATTAATAAAAGTCATATTGATTCTAGTTAATCTACAGCCTGGAAAAAGAATGAGTGTCAAATTAACATTGCCAGCCACTTTCTATTCATTTCTTTTCAGAATTGAAGAGGTTCAGATCTTCTCTTTTTACTCACATGGGACACTAGACACAATGGAATGAACTAATTTTTAAGGCACATTGTTCTATTGTATTTATTTTGGTTTTAAAGAGACAGGGTTTGGAAAGTCTTGGTAAAAATACTGTGATGGATGGCAGTAGGAGAAGGGCGCTGAGGAGCGCAGTGAGAATGGAAATGACAGTGAATTTGTTTATAGAAGAGAGAATAAAGGGTGTGGATTAGTCCTGGGAAACAGAAAAAGGTTAATATGAGTGACAGTAATAGGGGTAAGCAAGTGATCCAGCAAAGACAGCTGAGCAATGGAGCTTCCTGAGTCTGTACTTGATTCTCTGTTCTCTTCAACACCCACTCCTCCCACTTTGTCCTTCAGCCCTGTAGCCAATGCTATTCTTCTAGTTTCTTCACCGTTTTGGCACACTGAGATAAATGGAACAAACCCAATGAAGCTATTAGGCTCTTACAAATGAGGTAGTGCAATGTTTTCTTTAGATGCACAGTATCTTCACAGAAACCTCAAATGTGCCTTTTCTACCTTCTCTATGAATGAAGACAACTACAGAAGATAAACCCAAAAGCAGATATGCATAGCAAAGAGTTACTCCTATCTATTTAAATGAAATACAGCTGAATCTGATCTTCTCTCTGCCCAGGTGGTAGGTGCCCCTGCAAATGTTCAGTTGTCCATCCTTTGCTCCAGATACAGAGTTCAGCACTCGTTTTGAGGACATTCATCAAGACTGAGAAAAATGATCCTCACAGAGGAAAGATGTCAGTCTGAAAGAGAATGGTTCAGGATATTTGCCTTTATGATCTTGCCAGAGTGCCTACTTGCAGGATCCCACTGTGGTCTAGGCAGCATTTAGCTCACATGATAACTGGTAGAGAGTTAGACCTTTAGGAAAACCTTCAGGTAATGAAAGGAAAACCTTTTTTTGATTCCAAATACAGAGAACAAGCAAACATGAAAATCTGGGACTCTGTTGCCAAAACTCACTGAAAACCCACCTAAGAAGTTGTATTTTTCTTACTTACGTCTGTTTGAAAGATTTTTGCCTTCTTTTACGAAATTAATCCTGCTTTCAAAAAAATTTAAAGGCTTATACTTCAACAATGTCTTACACACAAATTATTAAGTTTTTTTCAGCAAAGAATAAAGAACATGAGTATCAGCCCCTAAAATAGTCTTCTGCAATAGCTAAAATGTTATGGAAAAGTGAAAACAAGACATTGCAATTCAGTTGACTGACAGAAGTCCTTGAAGGTATGCAGTTGTTTATAGTTTCACACACTAACAATTTACCCCTGTAGGGAACATTAAAATAATACATAACCAACTACTGTGATGGTTTTTTGTTGCTGTTGTCTTTTGGCTGATGCATTTTCATTCAGTATTTCTAAAGTAAATAATTTTAATTATCTTCAGATGAAGCTTGTAGGTAAGCAAATGAGCTCAAGAGATCAGCCTTCCTTGGCTATACCTTAAATCTAACAGAGTCCAGCTTCTTCATACTTCTCTACACCCTGACAAATTCATCCAAAAAATTTCAATGACATCAAATTTGAATAAAATATTTGGAAAAGGCTCAAATAAATTTTTGTGATTATTTTTAAATGAGACAAATCCTGTGCAAGCTGTGCTTCACTATTTTTAAATATCTATTGTGTTTATTAAAATATGCATTTTTTAAAATACAATTTAACTCCATATTTTTAGCTGTTAACTGAAGATTAACTTAATGGCTTCTTTCTCTCACCTGAAATATTCAGAAAATAAATCTTAAAGACCGTATTTTGCGTTTAATGAAAAAGCACTGCAGTTTGAAAGCAAATTGATTAAAACTGGCATTTATTTATACTTTATTATGTAATCAATTAATTTCGATCAGCTTGCCTATTTAATCTATTTTTTTTCTCATTCTGAGTAATAATATTTACTGAGTAATCACACAGAAAGCTAGTTCATGAGAAGAAACTTTGTCAAAATCTTAAATTAAACATAATGCTCCAGTCATCACAACGTATATCAGGTTCCTAAAGGGGAATGGAAACACCCCCTGGGGAGGTGTGTAGAGAGGGTGAGGAGAAGAGTTTTTAGTCCTTATTCTTATGATTACTATACTTTGTGCTTTTAGATTATAAAAGGAAAGACTACCTCTTCAAAAGTGTCTTCAAGAGTTTTCAAGGTACTTAGTAGAATACAAGATGCACAATTTTGCTATAATTTTATTTATTTTGAAACAACAGTAAGCCTTATTATTTACAGAATAAGAAGCCTCCATCAACACACAGAGTTAGAAGCTCCCAGGACCTACATTTTTAGAAGCAGAATATCTCCACATCATGACGATGTTGAACCTTCAAAAACTTACTCCAGATAAGTGTGTTGGCTGAGAAGGAATTGGAATTTTCCAGGATAAGAACAAGAAGAGCAAGAAGATGAAAATGTATTAGAATGCCAGGAGAGTTCTTGTGATGTGGTAGGTGTGTCTTGACTCAAATATCATTCAAAAGAGGGAAACAAATATGGAAACATACGAAAATATCTGTTTTATTTTGTTTCATCACTTATGCCATCTTCAGAGACACTCACTTCAACATCTCTATGAAATGCATCCTAGAAAGATAAACTGTAAACTCAGATTGTCTTTAGGAAGGTACTACAAAATGTCTCATTGATGTTCGTGTGTGTGTCTGTGAGTGGATGTGATCTGTGCAAGTCATGAAGCTTTAACATGGGACAATGAAGCCCATTTCCATTATGTCATTACAAGTAGTGATGATATCATAGAATCACAGAATCATAGAATGGCCTGGATTGAAAAGGGCCTCAAAGATCATCTAGTTTCAACCCCCCTGTTATGTGCAGGGTCGCCAACAACTAGATCAGGCTGCCCAGAGCCACATCCAGCCTGGCCTTGAATGCCTCCAGGGATGGAGCATCCACAACCTCCTTGGACAACCTGTTCCACTGCATCACCACCCTCTGTGTGAAAAAATTCCTCCTAATATCTAACCTAAACTTCCCCTGTCTCAGTTTAACCCCCCCCCCTCCCCCCCTTGTCCTATCACTATCCATCCATGTAAACAGTCATTCCCCCTTCTGTTTACAAGCTTCCTTCAAGTACTGGAAGGAAATATGCCCAAGAAAGACAACAAAAAGAAAATAAGAAAGGATTGTGGCTTAATTCAGCCCTAGAAAAGCATTCAGAGACATAAATACAAGAAGACCTATCTACAGCCATGTATTAGGGCCACTTTACGGTGCTTTTTCGTAGACTCTAATACAGGGCTCTCCAAATATGCCTACACATAACACTGAACAAATAACACTTGCAACCAAGCTATTTCTTCCATGCACCATCAAGAATATAAATGCTGCTTCAAAAGCTAGGAAAATTCTCCAATGAAGCTGCTGTTTCCAGTGACAGATACTTAAAAAAAATGCTGTAGAAAAGATGAAGACGTTTCTGATAAAGAAAGCCAGAATTTGAACAGAATTATGTTGCATGAAATTTTCTCTAAGAAGATAATTCTAACCTCATATTATTATCGTTATTATTTTAAATAAGGGTCTTTAGCATCCGAAGATATTTTCAGAGAACATGCTTGGGAACTGAAAATATAACTACTATTATGTAGACATTAAAAAGACTTATTTCCTCACATTACTGCTGCATTCAGATATTTTGTTCTTTTCTTTCTTATTCTTTAAGATGTGTAATGGTACAGAAAAACAAGCAAATTGCAGTTTGGCCCTCTGGCAAGAAGCAAACTTTGTGCACTCTGGAAATCCATATACAAGCTGAATTACTTTTTCCTGTTTGCAGTCAATAGTTAGTATAGAAATCAAAATCATAACTTGTTTATGAAGTAATTCGTAGAATGACAGTGAATTACAATCTTTTTCTAATGAAGATATCTTTTCACAGTTAAAATCCAGATAACACTCACTCTGAGGAAACCAGTGCAACCAGGATGAAACTGTGGCTCTAAACTCCTATGACAAAATATTAAATCTACCAATTTTCTCCCTTTTTATAATGTTGTTCAAAGCTTTGCTTGCATGTACAAGGGTGGACTGAAAGAAATGAGGTAAGATGCCAGCCACTTCCATCCTTTCTTTGCAGTCATAAACATGGTCCCATAGGACTGAGAGACATTTCACATTCATTGTCAATGTAATTGCCTGTCTGTAGTCACAGCAGAGACATAACTGTGTGCTTAAGGATGGGCTGCCTTTGCCAGCAACCCAGAGATTTCTTTTCCAGAACTGTTCCCCAGTCAGGTTGCTTTCTCAGCTGACGCCCACAGTATCCTCAGCAATTTCTCCTTCTGTTGCTGTGTTTCTGCATTTGCAGTTGAAAAAACAGAAACATTCTTAATTAATGTGGTAACAATGTATTTTCCTCACATTTGTGCGTTGCAAGTATTCTTTTTTTCTTTGGTAGAGCCACTCCTAACGTACCTCATGAGCCTGGTGAGAAGTAATAACCTAATTGCTATAGTGTCATTACAATTATTAAAAGCTTAAATTGCAGATACACAGATTTTTACTTTTACAAAAAAATGAAATAATAATAGAACAGTAGAATAATAGAATAAAACCATATGTACAAAAGAAAAACTTCAAGCAATCTTAATAATATTTATTATTCTTTTGTAAGCTGAAGTATGCTGTGTATGTTGAGGCAGTAAAACAAACAAGCATAAAACAACCAAAGAAAAGGCCCCCAAAAGCCAAATGTAGTATAATTATTCCAGAACAATTCATACTGAGCACATGACAGGAATTCAGTTTAGAGTGTTTGCTATTTTACTCAAAAGACTGTCTGAGAAACAGAACTGGGCTGAAATGCAGAAAAAGAAGACAAGCCTTGCACATCTGGAGCTCTGAGACATGGAAGACTTCACTTCTTGTGAACCCCAAAGTTTGTGTTGTTCCTGTCCTAAAATAATCTCCAAAGAGCAGTCACTCTACTCTTTTTTTTCCATATTGCTTTTCCCTTTCCTCTCCCCTCTAATGTATACTGTAGAAGGGTTTATGTAAGTAAGGTAGCATAAGATTTTTACACAATAATGAACAGAAATCTTTGACTAAGAGAGGAGTCTCTTAGTCAAAAATCCAATTAATTCAGAGGAAACTTGACCCACCTGACATCTTTGATTTGAGAGCAGATTGGGAGACAAGAATACATCTCAGAAGTAGTGGGTTTTTTCTCCTTAGAACCAGTTTATAAGCATTTTTATGTCAGTAGAAGAAAAAACAGCCCTAGTTCAAACTGTATTTAAAATATCTGTAATGACTGTTATTCTAGACAAACTTACAGTTTCTGTGAATATGAATAATATTTCAGTGATTAGAAGAAATATTGAGCAATTTCAAAGAATTGAAAATCTCATCTTTAGCTGAAAAGATTCTTTACAGAAATTATTTTCTGAAAGTAAAAATTATTGTGTATGTTAAAAGATGTGCCAATTTGTAAAAGCTAGGGACATAATGTTGTTGAGATAGTGCAGATTATCATTTTATCTTTGTCAAGATAAAGCTTATGATTTGGCTGGGCTTAGATCACGTGTGTTCAAAAAGAATAGAAAAACACAAAACAAACTGAACATTTTTCATTTTTCATTGGTTTCTCCCTGTGAAGGTAAGATAAATCCTTAGTTTGGTGGGCTACTGAGTTTTGACCAAGTTCTTAAAGGAATGCTGAGAAATAATGGAAGAAAATTATTTCACATTTAACTAGCAGTCATAACAGTGAATTTTGTCTAAATGCAGTGTCCGTATCAGTATATTAATCAGTGTAGATATGTAGTGCTGGCACCACTTGTAGATACAAAGTTACAGTCTGAAAAAGGAGTATTCCACATGCATAGTCTTATATGTGCCTGTGAAAAATGGTCAGACTCCAATGGCAAATTTTTAATAGGACTTTCAAATTACCTGGCATTTGTATAACAGAGTTGGAAAAGTTATGAAAAATCATGTGTTATATTGAGAGAAGTGTGACCAGCAGAGTGAGGGAGATGATTCTGCCCCCTGCTCTTGTGAGACCCCACCTGGAGTACTGCGTCCAGTTCTGCAGCCCCCAATTCAAGAAGGACTTCAAGCTGTTGGAGCAGATCCAGAGGAGGGCCACGAAGATGATCAGAGGGCTGGAGCACCTCCCCTGTGAGGACAGGCTGAGAGAGTTGGGGCTCTTCAGCCTGGAGAAGAGAAGGCTCCAGGGGGACCTTACAGTGGCCTTCCAGTATCTGAAATGGGCCTACAGGAAAGCTGGGGAGGGTCTTTTTATAAGGGCAGGTAGCAGTAGGACAAGAGGAAATATGGTTTCCTAGGCAATAGTGTCCAGAAAGTTTAAGATCTTGGTCATTTAAAAGTATTACTGCCTCAAAACTGTTTTGCTAGGACAGTCTCCAGTCAGTCTCCAAAGAACATTTTATGGGAGGAATGAAACAACCTCAACCCATATATGACTGAAGATTCCTATTTAAACGCTTGCACAGTGTGCTATTCCCAATAAAACGATTTCTACTGACCCCACTAGACCATGCTATGTGAATGTCGCTGCCTCTGGACCCTTCCCTGCAGAGCTCCAGGTGGAAAATGATGCCAAACCTGAAGGAGTCATAGGAAGACTTGTTTTATACCTATACCCAGAGATATTTGATGTTTTTTTGCTAGGCCAACACATGAAATTTTTTTTTAAAGCTTTTTGTATTCTTCTTTGTTGTGTTTAGCTGATCAGATTAATTTGAATTTGCATTTTTTACTTGTTATTTAAAATTGTATCAAAATACCTTGTTAGCTTTTTGAGTCTATTGTTCTATTTTTGTTTCTAGTATTTAATTAGAATCATTATTAGTGCACATATCAGAAAGATATCCCCATCCAAGTCCAAATCCTTGCATTTTTCATCTGTGCTATTTACTCCATCATATACTGTTCCTTACTCTTTGACCTTCACCATCTTATTCTTTGCACATAAACAATTACAGCTGGCAGAGTAAAATATCTTCCTTTATTTTCTTTGTAGCTTCTTAACAATGTGATTAGTGCTATTTAAAAAAATGCTATAATTAGGGAAAATGACACAATAAGCAGGAGGAGTGAAGAAGTGTTAAGGATTTTTAATCTTTTTGTAGTACACCAGGTTTCCAGAGCACCAGATAGTGATTTATGTCAAATTCATACACTGCAAGATAAATCATTTGTAATTCAAGTCCTTTGTGCTATCACAGTAAGAAATATTCTATCATAAGTTGATTTTCCTTGCTTTTTTGTTTGTTTGTTTGTTTGTTCTTTTTTATCTCATGAATGCAAAAGAACAAACGTCTGGGTAAAATTCAACACCAAACATCACATGGCATTATGAAGGCCTTCAAAAAATGTTTCAAAATATTTGTGATCAATATAAAGTGGAGAGGCAGGATTCCCACTCCCTCCCCCATAGCTAGATTTTGCCTCAGGCTGTGCCAGACAGACTATATTCATTCTTGTCTGATGGTGAAAGCTGACATTTTGTAAAGACTTAGGTGGTAGACCAGCTGAGAATACTGATACCACAGATGTTAAAAGTACAGTCTTTATACAGTTAGTTATGCTGCCTATATCTGATCTGGATTGCTCCTTCCTACGTTATGCTTTCCTTTTGCTAGCATTAAGAAATACAACACAGCATTTACTAATGACAGGGAAAGGAATGAGTAAGGTCAAAAAGAAACATAAATCATATTTTTCTGGAGGTTAATGGAGTTAAACATAATCCAAAAGCATTTATGTAAAACTGCATACTGTGTTACAAAAATGATTAAAAGTGTTTTCTTAGCATTATTTGGAATCAAAACTACAATTTTTCCCTTTAACTTAACACTAAATGAAATGTGGAATTACTCCATTTTAAATTAAAGTAGTTAATGCTTAAAACTAAAACAGAGTTAATTTCAAACCCCATTCTTTGTTTACTGAAAAAAAAATGAAGTTTATAGAGAATATCTGAGTTATATAAAAAAATCTGTATCTGTTTCATCTATCCTTAGATTATACAAAACAATTTGTCAATAACACAGAATCAATGAAAATAAGTAAGACAACATGCCATACAATTTCTATTTCTAGGAATTATTCATGAATTTTGGCACCACAGAAGTTCACACAAAGCAATAGATTTTCTTTCTTCACCTAACTGACATACGCAAGAAGAAAAATACTGAGATGCAAAAGCTTTTCAGCCAAGGTTCCTGAACTTATTTCTTCCATATAATTTCCACAAAATGAGTGTCATTAGCAGTATTTCTGACCTCCTTTATGGGATATGACTCATGTTTCATCAAGACCCAAATTCATCCTGTGAAGCTACTTATTAGATTCGAAATTAGTCCACCTCTGATTTGAAGTACAATGGGTGGAGAAAGACCTCCTCTTCTGGCTGCAGCTGTGCTGACTGAAGTGGAGCCGTGCCATCTCACTCTCAGCTGATTTTTCCCACCCCCCTGACTGAAGTAACCACCTTTTCCCTTCCAATCTGTCAGATGAGCTTTCCCTTCCCTATTTCCAACAAAATTAGCTGGGGGTTGATCAAACAGTTTTAATAGTGAATTTCCTTTGAAATTCATATGGGCTGAAGCAGAATAGGAAACACAAAAAGAGCAGCTGAGGAGAATAGCAGACTTGGGGATGAAGAGGGTTGTCTCTCCGCTGCAGGTCTGTGACTTCAGTGGAATGTCTTCCCAGTGTATATTAGACATGGCAGAAATGAGAGGTATTGTCATGTACGTTCCATCATGACACACTTGGCTTGGGAAGTCCCCCACCCTGCATATAGACTTCTCATCTCACAGTGCCCTTTATCACCCCCTTGCTGTGGAAGTGCACTGACTTCTGGACTGATAGCTAAATGTCTTCCGAGGATAGTGTAAGTAGAATTTCCTCAGGCTTACATTAGTCTTGAGTTTTCTGCAGGACTTGACTAAAAGCAGTAGATCTTTCCCTTTAGACTCTGCAACGCTGATAATGAGTACTCAGTCAGCTATTGGATGAGCTAACTAATCTGATGGACTACGATTTTAAAAACAAATCTCTCTCTTTTTCTCTCTCTGTTCCACTCTCCCCCCCTCCTTCCTCAGCTCAGCAGTTTTGTGGAGCTGATCCTACGCACTGAATGCTGCTTTGGAGAACATTCACAGACTAAAAACATGTGGCAGGGATGAAAGAAAGGAAGTGCCCCTTCAGTCACAGGCTGATCTTAGATCTGCTTATACTGGCTGTGTTACTACACTCCAGTTTAGCATTTGAAGGATTATGATTAACCCAGCTCATTTAATGTCAGAATAAGGGTTTTGAAAGCCCTGCTCTTTGAATCACTCCTGCAAAAGCAGTCACCATTAAGATCTAAAAAAAGGTCTGCTGGAAGCTTTCTTGCCCATAATAATAATAAAAATGTTTGATTAGGACCAAGCACAGAAACACAAATTTCAATAGAGACCTGCTGCGTGAATGAATCAGAAGAGTGAAGCGAAACATCCTCAGACCTTTAACAGATATGTTAGGCAGAGAACTCTAATGTGAAAGGCAGAACAAATTTATATGAAAAAGGACAGCCTCCAAACAGAAAGCAAGAGCATCTGCTTTCAGTAGTAAAGCCTTTGTAATGGTAGTGATTATCCATGCTCAAAATGCCTGAATGCGTGTAAGATAAGTGACATTAAAAGTAATTCTCATTTGTATTAAAATCAATGGCAGATCTTGTTCAGAGGCATCTTACTCAAATGACTGCAATTATAAAAGTTGTCACTCTTGTGGCACACTGATTTGTAGTACTGATTATCATTACTACAGGTCCTTAAAGAATCCAGCCAGCAGGTCTCATTATTAATCAGCTTCTAAAACTGCATTTCTGAGTTTCATGAAATTATATTGGTAAGTTTTTTGAAAAATATATATATTTGCAAATACAGATTACTGGTCAGATGAGATATTTCCAGAGTACCTGTTTATACATTGCAGTATATGAAGGCATCTGGGAATGCTGAAGGGTTGACAAGGGAAGGAAAGATGCTTCTTCCAGTGATTTTCGTGTCATGAGTCTGGACCATGTATTCATGTATATAAAATGGAAGTACGCATAATATCTGTGCTTGAAAGAGCACTTCAGATAAGTGGGAGTTTTAGTTTTCAGTATTTTCCCTCAGTGACTCAAATAACAATGCAAGTCTGACATGAATCATGCTGTATCACATTGGAGTAACCAATGGCTTAAAACCATTTAAACATGGGAATATTTTGGAGTAAAAATACACGAGGACACCTTCAGTTTTATCCCTTACCTTTTTAAGTAATCTGTTTATTTTATTTGCAAATCTAATTTTCATACACATGCCTTGCAGAAGGTAATTTTTAACTATCTTGAACATGTTTTTCCGTAAGCCCTGCAAAGGAATATGCAACAACTTTCTATATTTGTTTGCTTCATGCACTTTATGTAGAGTTTACACATATATTTTACACATATTTATGCCATTTTGTACATATTTGTACAATCATTTATTACTAGCAACATTGAGAACCTAATGTAACTTTTTATTTTACAAGGAGAAGAGATAAAGGATATGAATTCTAAACTGTTGCAGGAGATATTTTTTATTATTATTATTGGTAGTTAGGTTGTAGAAAATAGTTATAATGGAGTTTAATCCTTTATATTTCTAAAAGACTCTCTCTTCTCTCCTCTGCTTGTTGCCAGAACCAAGCTGGAAGATGTAGTGCTATCAGTCCAAGCCTAACATACTAATCAGGTTACACGGGTTATAGAGTAAAGCAGGAGTGAGCACTTTAGATTAAGTACAAGGCAATCTTCTGGCTAAGTTGTGATAGTTTGCTTCCCTAAATCAACTTTCTTCACCTTTCTCCCTTGCCACTCAACCCTGCTAGCAAGAGAACTGTTAAACTTAAGTATTGCTGCAACTGCTCCACAGCTGATCACAAGTCACGCCACAGAACAGAATAACTTGCTTGCCCAGAATAACCAAGTATCTTGCTTCTCTATGGAAACTTGAAGTAAACAATAAAACATGATACTGAAAGAGATAGAGCTAACCACATGTTGCTGGAATAACTAAAAATGGTCAGGATAACCAAGGTACTAAGTGAGCTACTGGATAAGATTAAATTGCTGTTAAAAGCAGAAACATTTACTTACTTACTATCAGTCTGAAAAGATTTCAGCCCTGCTTCCTTTCAGTTTACCTTGAGCAGAAAATAAAATATGTTAGAGGATGGGGACCCCACTCCAAGGCATACCAATAGATCTGCTTCAGTGAAATTCTTCAAGATCAAAGTTGTGAAGAGAGATTTAAAACACAGATATCACCCTTTCAAGTAGCCATAGATGAAGGAAATCTTATAGATTGCAAGTAAATTTTCTAAACTAGACTATTTGAGTCGCAGAGTCATCAGGTCACAGAGATCAACACAGTGATCTTATAAAACTTAAGTAAATAAATACAGTTTAATAATAAATTCTGAACTGATAAGCAACAACAGTTAAAGAACTTTTAAAATTAATGTATCACATGAATTTATGAAACAAATATTTGAAACAGCTTTTGTATGATATCTGAGAGACTGAGATGTACAAAATATTTCAAGCATATACAATGAAAAATTGAATGTTTTACTAGAGTGACCCAAAGAACGGATGTGAAAATGGATACCTGAAGCATCAGTATCTCTTCTCTGCATTTATTCTTACAATATACTGTCACTAATAGGTACATAATTCATAGACATTAAACTAGATTATCTTAATGATTAATCTACTGATGAAGTAATATTCAGGGAATTTCCCCAGTCAACAAGTATTTGGAAATGCTATGAACACCATGCACTGTAAACCAGATATCTAAAAATATGCATTATGACAGTATATATTTCTTAATTCACTGGATATAATATATATATATATTATTGTAAAGAAGGAATTTACAAACAAAATAATGTTGTCTTTTCATATGTCCTCAGAGGTAGACTTCAGAATGAGACTGATGACAAATCTGGAATATAAATGTATTTTTTTACAATAAAATGTAAACATGGAATATATGTTGTAGGAAAAAAAAACCCAAACACCTGCAAATGGGCAGATTACCATTGACGTAAGAGGGAAATCTTCTCAAAGCATTACTTCTACCTTCTCTGCCCCTCCTCGCTTCCAAAATTTCTGTGAAAACCATTGCCATTTTCTAAGGATGTGTTCTGGTTTAACCCTGGCAGGCAGCACAGCCACTTACTCTCTCACTTTCCCCAGGTGGGATGGGGTAGAGAATAAGAAAGGTAGAAGTGTGAGAAAGCATAGCTGAGATAAAGACAGTTTAATAGGTAAAGCAAAAGCTGTGTACACACGCAAAGCAGAAGGCATTCATCTCCTACTTCCCATCAGCAGGTACATGTCCAGATGCTTCCAACACAGGTCCCATTACAAGTAATCAGTTTCTTAGGAAGACAAACAACATCATTCTGAATGTCCCCTCTTTCCTCACACCAGCTTTTCTAGCCAAGCATGATGTCATATAGTATGGAACACCTCTTCAGTCAATTGGAGTCAGCTGTCCTGGCCATGTATCCTCCTCAATTCTTGTGAAGACTCTTCATTGGCAGGGCAGCACAAGAAGTAGACTCTGTGTAAGCACTGTTCTACAACAACTAAAACCATCAGTGTGCTATCACCACATTTTCATAAAAAAAATCCAAAACACAGCATCACACTAATCTTTATGAAGAAGATTATCTTAGACAAAACCACGACAGGATGCCAAGATTTACACAGTGTCTTTACTTTTATACTACCACGTTGTACTTTAATGAAAGTTTACTTTTCGATTTTTTCATAATCTCAGTTGCAAAGTTTAGAGTGAAAGATGTTGTGTCAGCTCTTTGATGTTTAGTACACTTCTTTGTAAATGAAATTGTCAGCTTTCAGGTGACAGCTTCTTGAATTTTTATGTCATAATAAAATTAAAATAAAGAAAAATAGAATGCAGGTAAGACAATTTGGAACCATTATGTGCTCAGCAAGTTTGCATCAAACACAGAATAAAGGCTATCATAAAACTAAAGCTGTTATCTTCTGGTAATGAGACCTTGCATTTGACCTGGGTTCCACCTGTCATTAAAAGCTGTGAACAGAATTTTAATAAAAGGAACATAATGGCAACATTTCTAATAAAATAAAGTCTGAAGGAGGCAAGAGTGCCTAATTTCATCAGACAGTACATATCTGTACTCAGAACTGGTGAACCTTCTGTAAATTAAGAAAGGAAGCAAAACTTGATGCTACTTCAACTTCTATTTCACTGTTCCTAATATTAATGCACAAGAAGACTAAGTAAGAGAAATATCTGAAAGCAAAGTGAGTGCTTACAGATCATTCCTCTTATTTTTATTGATTCTCATGATAGTCTATATTTTCCCAAAGCCTCATCTGCTCATAATTAACTTATTGTCTCTGTTCTAATTAAAACTGAAACAAGTAATAAAGTCTCTCTGGTTTTGGTCGTTAGAATATTTGGAGTAGTCATGACATTAAGGTGTGTAAAAGCTAAAAAACAAAATGAGAAGGTAAATGGAAAGAACAGAATATTGTTTTTCCTTTTAAAGTATACGATAATTAAAGAGAAGTATACCACACACAAGAATAGAGAAAGAAAATGGGGAATATACAAATTATGTTTCCATTCATTTTAATTTTACAGTTGGCAGTGATACATTCTCATGAATACACAAGCATCTTCTATTTAAAGAAACAAGTGATACATACTATATATACTTGCTAAGACTTCATTCTAAGCCACTGGCATGAATTTGATATCTTTTAAAACACTTGAGTTTGTTCACATCAGGATATATTTTCTCCCTGAGAATAAATACATCAGGTTTACCTATGCTTTTTCCTCTCTTCTATGTTCACCTAATATTTTCCTTTAATCAATACTGTATTAGGCAGAAGAATCAAATGTAAGAAATTTCATACTGCAGCATGTAGGATGACCCATTATTAATAATGTATTTGCTGACTGATAACAGCCTAGTTTGGCAGCAGCTGTATAAAGAATCTTGAAATCTCTATAAAGGTGATGAGATAGGGAAATGCCAGCAATTTTACAATGGCTGCATCTTGGAGAGCCCTCCCATGTGAGGAGGTGTTCGTCATGTAGAAAATGATCTCTGGAACTGGCATAATTCTGTATATCCCAAAGGAGAATATAAAATTATATTTGGTGGTAATTTTGCTTACACAACAGGGGTAAGAGCTGAGCCACTGTTGTTCCAAGCACATTATGAGCTCTGCTGGTTAATTCAGTTCTTGAAGAAATAGAAGCAGCACTACTCAGCTGCTTCTCCTGAATAATAGCTAAGCATTTGTATGGTTATTTTTTTATATTCACCCTTCCAAAGTTAAATTGGCATTATGAATAAAAGTTCTAGTTCAAATGGTATAACTCAATGGAAGTTTATTTTGAAAACATCAAGATTCTCAAAGATATTCCACTTCATAAATCTATTCAAATTCATAACCAATATCTAAGTTGTTTTTCAGAGCATTACAAACACCTTGCCTTCTTCCTTCCTTTCTTCCTTCCTTCCTTCCTTCACTCCCTCCCTCCCTCCCTTCCCTCCTTCCTTCCTCTCCATCCCTATCTCTCCTCTATACAATACTGCCATAAAAATAGAAGAAATATAATGAAAAATTATACTGTATTTTTTGTTCTCCATTCCAGAAACATAAATACAACTAGACTACTAACTAGTTGCCTTGGAGATAGCAATTGGATTGCCAACACAGTGTGTCACACATTAAATGTACTGAAAGTACAGTAAAAAAATAAAAAATAAAAAAATAAAAAGCAGGACCAGAATGAAAGTTACCCACCTACTTTCTTCAGAGGATTAGGAAAGTAGGGTACGTACATAAGAGAAAAAAGAATAGCAAATTGAAAGCTTGTATAATATATATACAATTATCAGAAAATTGAAATTTTGGATATGAGAGTCTACTTCACACGTAGAACTGGCTGCTGGAAATACTTAATCTCTTATTTACTTACTCTAAAAATATATTTTTAATATTACATCCAAAATGTGAGAAAACCTCACCTGTCCTGAGCAAAATAATCGTACATTAGTTACAACTCAACAACAGTGTTAGTTTGATCTATAAATAACAATTTAGATTTTCTTAGAAAAAGAAGGAAACGTTATTTCTTCACTCTCTGTAATTTAATTTACAAACAAAAACAAAAACAAAAAACAACCATGTGAAATGCTACTCTCAACACAGCTGATGTGCTCACTAAGATTGCATGGAAAAACACTATTTTAAGCTTTTTTACCAGTACTCCACGGTTAGGTGAAAGACCATTGCTCCTACAGGAGCAAACCACAGGGAGAAAAACACCAGCAGCATACTTTCATTATGGATTTATAATTACTAGATTATCAGGCTTTTATTTTTTATTTTTTAATTGTTTGCTTGTTTGCTTGTTTTGACTCTGCAATTGTAGCTATAAGCATTATTTTTATTTATTTTTATTTATTTTTATTTCTGTCATAGACCTTAATGTAACTAATACACTTTCATTTTTTTTCTAGTTGAGGCAAAGAGAGGGCAGGGTACAGGGTGCTCTGTGTCTTCTTCAAGACATAGGAATACACTTTTTACAACATTGTTGGCGAGAAATCCTAGTGTGTCTGTTTGAATCTCTACCAAAACAACTTAAATTAATAATTTATCCGTTTAAAGATGTAAAATACTAGGATGTAGAGTTATTTTAATGTAAGACTCTAGTAAAAATAAAACATTATGGTTATGGATACTCGAACAAATGTCTTTCTTTGATGATAAGGAAACAGTAACTCATATTAATGGAATACCAATCCAGTGCTGCATTCTCATGTAGTCATTCTCACCTCCTACCTTCTGTCATCCTCTTTTAATGGCACATTCAAGGAAAAGATTATATAAAGGAAGTTTATTATAAAATAAGATAGAATGAGTCACCAAAGGATACTTAAAATCACCCTGCCCAAGACAGTGGTGATGTATTCCTACTTAATTTGCCTGTTTATGAATTATATGTCTATGTTGCTAAAAGGACAGGCATAATACAGTTTCAGCTTTATGTAAGTGAGCCAATCTGTACTTGCTCTGCACTCAAATGTGCAGATAACATTGAATGCTCATTATAGGTTTATAGGTGTTTTATAGGATTAAGGCTTTAAAAATAATGGTTCTGAAACAACACTGCACTCTAGCAAAGCTGAAATTTGTCTTTGGAGATGACTGAAGTATTTCAAGTTAGGAACACCCCAAGCATTATTCCATTGTTCTTAGATCAAGGTCTCAGTCAAGGAATAACTTCTTCTGCCAGAATTTGGCATTACTTTTCCTTTTTTTTTTTTTTTTTTCCATGGCTCCTTTTCTCTTTTATAAGTGCAAACTGTGCAATAAAAATAAAAATGAAATATGACACTTGCTTCATACAGAGTGTGCAAAATTAACTTCATACAAGTTAGATGAGGGAAAGGAACCAAATGATGATATCTGTTTAAGAGATCAGGTTTTCTGGAATAAAGGATGTAACATGCCTGTCTAGAACCAAGGCAAATACTCTTCACTGGAAAGGGGAAATCATATGCAGTTGAAATGCAGTTAAAATGTTATAAGCACTAAAATATACTTTCGGTAAGTCAGAGGAACAGCTGATATGACTTTCAGTTACTCTGATAGTTCTCTAACACTTGATTCTTGCTAAATACAATTTTGTTAGGAAAAAAAACACCCTGGCATTATGCTAGCCTAGATTCCAATTTTAGAAAGATTAAATTGTGATTGCTAATTACATTATAAATGATTGAGAGTTAGACATATTGTAGTATGTATACCTGGTTATAGGTATACTCTGTTACTCTTCATAATCCTTGCTTTTGCTATCCACTCTTGTATCAAGTCAAGTAAGAGAATATTGTAAAGCAAGTCATACATAGCACATTTTTAGAACTTGCCTTCACTGCAGTGAACAGCTTATATAAGTATTAAAATTTAAGTATAGAGGCACACTGTTACCCAAGAGGTTGTGCTGCTTTGAAAAAGGGTCCACATCTCAAATATGGATGTTACCAGAACCTGTACAGAAAACATTTAGCCAAAGAAAACTGATAAAGCGCAATGTCACTTACATAGGCTGGCATTTATGAAAAATAATATGCGTCTGCATGAATGATATTCATGCATATTTTAAACTGTACTTCTATTATCATTCTAAGCTATTTTCTTTCTCTACAGTAGCTCTTAAAAATATCCTCTCTTCTCAGATCCTGTGAAAGAAAACAGGCTCCAAGATATCAAAGGCCAGCTCTGAATATGTTGGGGGAGCTGTTTTTTTCCTTTGGATAACTTTCAGATACAAGGATAAAGCTACTCCAGACTAACATACTTTGATCTGAATTTCAGGCTCAAAATCTAACAGGAACAGAAACACTTCGAAGTTTTCTCTTCTCCTTTTTTTTTTCATTTTGGTCAAACACAGTAGCAGAATCCAAATATGTGCATTCTATGAAAGAAAACAGCTGCTATACCCAGCAGAGAACTTATGCCTCTTCATTTTGCCTAGCTCCCCCAGAACTTAGATGATCAAATACCATGATCAGGTGCCATCTGGTGTTTCAGGAAGCCACAGTCTGTACTCAATTGACTTTTCACTCATAAAGGTTTCCTGGGTGCCTTAAGATTTGTATTTTGATATAGTTACAGAAGTGTATGGGATGACAATTTAGCACATGAAATCTTAAAGACATACAAACTAGGCATCTCCCATTTCACCTCAGATCCCAAATTTTACCATACAAATCACAGAATTAGGCTTGAGGCAAAAACAAACAAATAAACAGAAACAATAACAGCAGCGCACAAAAAAAAAAAAAACTTGCACTTAGACAATGCAGTAGATATTCTTCTTCTTATCAAGTGGGATGCAGGAGATTAGGTTAAATTGTCTACTGTGATGGATGGAATTTGATCCCTTAATCTTAAATAATAGGCAAATGCTCTACATTATATTTCCGAGCACTTTATATAATGGGTTCCTTAGTCTTTTACATTGCAATTTTCCCATTTTACATAATAAAATGAGCACTGTTTAGAAGAGACAGAAGAAAAAATCTCACATAAAAATGACTAAGTCTCATTCATTTCTGGTTTAATTGATGAAAAGAAGTGCTGATGAATGTGCTTTGAAATGGAGGGAAGCATAAAATGGTAAATCTTAATGATAGGTCTTAATAGCACTCCTAAAGATGCCTGTATAGTATTACAGTATTATTTAATTCTCAGGAAAGAAAGGCATTTCCAAAAAGAGTTTGCAGAATAACGTTTCTATGTCAGGAATCTATACGTGTTATAAAATAATCTTTTGGGGAAACTCAATTTTGTTGTTTGGAAAATATATCCACAAGTTGGTACTACAATACTTTATTTTCACTGACGTGCTTACACCAGCTTACTGTTTACTTATAGAGACTACATAAAAGAATATCAAAGTTACATTTTAATAAAGATATAAAACGCATTATGTGCTCAAGAAAAAAATACCAGAACCATTCTAGGCTATAAATTCTTTGAGAAATACAATAACTTTATTTAGAATTTAGAGGAAGGGTTTTTTATTATAAAAATATTTAAGAAACAGAATATTCAGAAACTAAATCTTCCTTTTAATAATTTACACGTGTAATTAAGTTATTCCTTTTTTGTTATTCTCCTCTCACTAAAATACAGTGCTGGACAGAGACCAATTACTATGTCTGGCCTATCAGATACAGCAAGTAGAAAGCAATACTAAAGATAGAGTTAGGAAAAATTAATAAAAACCAAAATCAAGTTGTATTAGCAAACAATTTGTTTAGGAAGTTAAAAGATTTTAATATTGAGACAATTTAGTTACAATAAACAAACTGAACATCTTTGTGTTAAAATATATAAAAAGGATAGGTAATTACAGCAGGTTTTGATTTTTGTCTGTTAGTTAAAAAATATGTAGCATCTTAGATCTCTCAATCACTGTTGTGAAGTCCTACTTGCTGCTTTCCAAGTAATCTTTCACTTTATTTTCATTTATATTTTGATTACCTAACTCTGCAAGATCAGCTGGGCTTGACTGATAGACCTTGTGCTTCAAGGATGCCAGTGTTTCTGAATGACAGAGGAAACAGAGATGCTTGGTGCTAAACAGGTCAACTATTTCCAAAGCACTTGTTCAATTTTTGTGATATTTTTGAGAAAATCAAAACTGTCCATAAACAATAAGTGCACTGCTGTAGGATATAACTTTCTAAAGTTTCAAATTCTCTAGATGCTCCCTGTTACAGCTCTACTAACAATTTTTCAAATTAATAATTTTTCAAAATATGTATTTCTGCCAATTTTTTTCTCAAGTTGCCTGCTGACAGGTTTAGGTGGTCTGTTGTAATCCAGACAGGGTATACGAGGATGTAGAAACAGACTGTAGAGTTTATGATCTATAAACTAACAGATTGTGAAGGATTTTAGTGGTCTGAGGAGACAGCAGAATAGAGTCTGGAAAACATCATTAAGTAAAAACCATAGTAAGGGATAATACAGAGCTGCACCACTTCTAAAAATAATAAAAGTAGAATGGTAAGATCATTTTCTTTTTCCTTACCCTTTTCCGTTTTAGTCTTTTTCTTCCTTTTCCTAACTTCTCTTTCTTTTTCTCGTTTTTTTCTTTTCTATTTTCCTTTTCCTTTTCATTTCCACTTCCATTTTCATTTCATTTTCATTTCCTATTTATTTCTATTTTTATTTCTCTTCATGCTTCAGTTATCCTTCTGCTTTTTTTTTTTTTTTTTTTTTTTTTTTTTGTCTTTCTTTTTCTTTTCTTTTTGAGTGAAGGATCCTTTCCACAGAAGCAGAACAAGGACAAATCAATATTAAATGGCATCAAGAATATTCTAAGAGTCCACATTATTACCTTGAAAAGCTAACCAAATCTGAACAAGTGCCAGCAATTATTCCTATCATATGTTTATTAGTGTGATCTTAATTGTTTTATCTCATAGAGTATTCTTTCCAGAAATGCTTTTCATTTTCTGGATCCAGCGAAAGAGTATTGACCTTAAAAGTTATCAATGTTTGAGTAGATCTGAAATTAATTTTGTTGCATGCTTTCCACTCATTTAATAAGTTATTGCAATCCTTCACAGAAAAATGAATCCTAAGCAGTACTACTATTATTTATAATCAACTCTTAAATAATAACTCAATAAATAATCAAAGGTGGTTAATATTCTGCACACTTTTGTAGGAAATACTGCAACTGCATTTTATAGCTGTTTGAAAATGAAAATTTCCTATTTTTAGCAAGTGGACCAATACTGAGACGTGAGACACTCTGCTAATAGTGTTTGCCACATATTAATCAACTGGATCATGTAGGATGCAAAGTGAGAGAGTCTTTATGGAAAACTTATTAAAACATAGAAAAATATTTATCATGAATTTTCTGTCCACAAAATAGAGATTTAAATCAGCCTTGCCAAACTACTGAATTTCTCAAATTATTATATCTTATACACAGAAAAAAAAAAATAGTATCTGGGAAATCTGCATGATTTTTGGTAATTATGGGAATAATTATGGAATTTGCAAGAACCCTAAAACTCTGATTATAGCTAGTGTGAACAGAAAAGAAAATAATGTGTAAGAAAAAAAAAATTATAGATAAATATTGAGGGGGGAGGGTGGATGGGAAGGAAATGAAAGTATAAAATTGACCTGAACTCTCCACTAAGAATCCTGTAGATGCCTCTCCAGGAGACATCCTTGAAAGATATGGAAAAGTAATTTAAAATAAGGAACTAGAATGGTATAAGGTTCAAGTTCATCTCAATCATGAAATATGTGAGAACAAGAATTTGGAACTATAATACATTATTGGATGTACTCAAAGAGATAGAAGACTTAATCTGTTTACTTCATTTATACTCTCTGTTTTGAATAACCTAATATGACAAGAAATAAAAAAAATAAAGGAAAAATAAAGAATATGATAATAATCTATCATATTGGACCATTTACCGATGAAGTGATTTGATTACAATGCTTTTAGAATTCAGTTTTTTTAAAATAAGCCAAAAAAAACCCCAAACATACATATCAGCTGTAAGTCTGAAAGAAGCCTGCAGTGGTTCAACTGCTGCACGATGTGTGCTTGTCTGGGGCCGCTCTGCAGGGAGGACCTGCCACCTTTACAGCACAGATTGGCGGTGGGCCACTGCCTGAGTTAGTCCAACCCTGCTGCTAAATCAGGTTCCCTATAGCAGGTTGCACAGGGAAGCCTCCAGGAAGATATAAAATATCCCCAGAGAAGGAGACTCTACAACCACTCTGGGCAGCCTGTACCACTATTCTATTACCCTCAGTTTTTTCTCATTTTCTTATGGAACTTCCCATGTTCTAGTGTCCCCCTCATTCTGTCACTGGGCACCACTGAAAGGAGCCTGGCCCCATACACTTGACAGCTACCTTTCAGGTATTTATAAGCATTGGTAAGATTCTCTCTCAGTCTTCTCCAAGCTAAACAGATTCCTCATCCTTTCCTCATATGGTAGATGCTTCAGGCCCCTGATGATCTCTGTAGCCTTCTGCTGGATTCTCTCCAGTCACAATGGAGTGAGCACTGCCACTTTGGACTACGCCCCTCAGATCCTTAAGTTTAAAGGCTACCCTACTAGGTTAGCCTGCCTGCTGACAAAGATTGCCTTGCCTCTTCCTGACAGGTGGATCCCATCCCTCCCTAACAGGTTGTAATCTACATAGAAAGTCCCATTGTCATAAAACCCCAAACCCTCTGGCACCAACCATGTAACCAGGAGTTAATATACATTATACATCTACTTCTGCATTATACATCTACTTTGGAGCCAGGAGTTGGACTTGATGACCTTTATGGATCCCTTCCAACTCAGGATATTCTGTGATTCTGGTTTCTCTCTTTCCTCCAGCTGGTAAAAATGGGGAAGATAACTTGAGAACCAGTGTTCTTCACTTGCTTTCCCAGGGCTTTATAGCCTTCTTTGATTCTGTTGATGTTCTGGCTTCACGTGTCATTCACTCCTACATGAAAGAGCAACAGCAGATATTAGCAGTCTGTGCTCTAGACAGGCTGTAGCACCCTCTCTCTGCACATTCTAAATCTTGGCTCCCAGGAGACAGCAAACCTCTCGAGACTCCCTGTCAGGCCTCAGAGCCTTTTAACGCAGAGTCACCCACTACAAGCACGCAGCATTTCTTTTTACAGTACTCACTGCAGGCTGCCGGTACAGTTTCATTTTTCAAATCTTGGTCATGGGTGTCTATAACTCCTAAGAGCTTCATTTCTGTTTTTGTAGTGAAGCTGGAGGGTGGGTGCTGAAGTGGCGTGCTGCTTTTGCGGATCATCAGGGAACAGGGTGCCTGCTTCTCAGTGTTGTCTGCTGCTGGTATATGATTATTGAACAACCTATCTATCACTCTCTCAGAACCTCTAATGCTATGCAGCCTTTTAACTGCTTCTTGCAGCTCAGCCACTTGTTGGAAAAGATCATCTGCCTGTGCTCACCCTGTCCAGGTACTTACCTTATCACTAGGAGAAGGTTCAGGGCTCTCAGTGCAATCAACCGCCTGAAGTCTCCTTTCTTAACTGTTCTGTCTGCAGGTATGCATCAGCTATCTCTGGGGACTTCCCTACAGTGGAACTGGTTTTGGCCTCAGGTGAGTGCTCAGCACCATACTGGAGCAGATCAAGAGTGCTTAATGTAGTTGTCATCCTTTAAGCAAGGTACAGCACCCTGCCTACACAGACTACTGTGACAGTGTGCTGCAACCAGCAGAAATAAAGTGGGCTGTCTGCCACCCTCCATGCACACCCTCCAGTGCAAACTCCTGCTCCAACTGCCATGCCATGCCATCATTGCTGCACCATGCCCTTACTGACTGTAACTAGTACACTGACTTTAAAAGATAACAGTATATATTCTGATTTTTTTTTTAATAAATTCCCATCTACACCTGACACGATCAGTTGTAATTATATTATGACTTTACTAAGGTGATAGGTATGAAGATATTTTGTTGAGGTTGGTTTTTTTTGTCTTTTCTTGCAGCACCAAAGTGTGTGGAGACAGCACTCAAATACTATATTATTACATATATATAATAATAGAACAAAGCAGAACAAAACCACTCTTGCACACTGTAAGCTAATATTTTTTTTGTACTCTTAGATTTTCTTGTAGACAAACAGTAATGCAGATGACATTCATTTGTCCCCATGCTCTCTTGATTCATTTAGCTTCTTTAGTAAGACTCCTTACAGGTTTTCCCTATTTTAACAATTTGCATTTAAAACTATAGAAATAAAATGAGAATAGCCAGTGGAAAGCTTATTTTGTTAAGGACTTCAATAACTGTAAGGCATCAAACAAGGGTTCCTGTTATTAGATACGTCAAGCTCAATAAATTTCATCTTTTTGCCTAGGCCCTGAAATTGCTATTAGTATTCAGTTGTTGCCATAGACTTCTGTCACTGCAGGCTGAATCTCTCTGACTAGAAATCTTCAACATACCCTTCACCTATAGATCTGAGGAAGTCAGATAATACATAACCAGCCAAACTGAACACATGTTTTTACAACATCATTTACAATAATCAATACAATGATTGTTTAACTTGCTGTGTTGAGGAGTGTATTATATTGTACTGTTCTCCCAGATAATGGATGTTCTTTCCACTCTCATGTAAGTGGACCAAAGGATAATTCAGCTCAGATTCTCTTATTATTAGGTTTACAGTGGAACAGTGGATGGAGTCTTAGCAGTTATGGATGGTTCGAGAGATCTTGTAAGTACAACTACTTAATGGGCTGCTGTGAGCCCAAGAAATTTACTGTCAATTCTTATTTTCACTGTGGAAAAGATCACGAGTACCATCTTTGGAGAGATGCAATGAAGAAATTTGGTTACAGGACTTCAGCAAATGAAACAAAAGCTTTTATTACCCAGTAGTACCTTGTAGGAGGTGAGAAAAAACTTTTATGTGACAAGAATTCTATTGACAGTCAGACAAAGTTGAATAACTAGCACTTATTTGCATTTTTTAAAATGTTCTGAGAGAACTGAATTTCACGTTAAGGAGGCCAGAAGTTAATCTGTATGTATTTTTCTTACAGGAATTGCTCATTTCACTTCTTAAAATAATATTTGGGTGGATCAAAGCAAAGGGACAATGAGATTGAGTAGTCTGGCATCCAACTACTGTGCAGCATTTGTTATACAACTATGAATGTGTAGATATGAAAGTAGCTCTTTATGCACAGCGTTCAAGCTATATGCATTACCATCAGAAAAGGTCTGAGAGATACAGCATAATCAGTACGTTTTAGTATGTAAGGCTGGGTGGGGCTTTGAGCAACTTGGTCTAGTGGGAGCATTGTAGCATTGAGCAAAGGTTCCATTTAAAAAAGATAAATGTTTTTCCAGCCAAATACAATAGTGTTTGAGAACAGCCAGGACACAACCACCTCCCCTGGAAGTACCACAATTTGCTATACTACACATGAAAGATTTTCAGGAATTTTTTTCAGAAACTAGAACTTCTTAATAGACTATTAATGCTGTAAACATTAATGGTCCCTGAAAGGGACATGAAATAGTTTGCCTCAGTGACAGCTTGCACTCCGCGAAGTTTAAGGTGGATACATGATCCAGTGTTCTCAGTGTCCAGGTATGTGTGGATCTTCCTGTTGTCTTTGTTTGCGCAAGGCAAGTTTAACAACAGTCATATGTAAAACAGTACGTAAAGCCTGGTGTTATGCATTTAAATGTTCTCCATGTCTGCAGAGGTTTGAGAACTAAGCACTGTATTAAGCAGCAATTCTGTCGTAATTAGTATTCCTCAATTAATGCAAAGGGACAAATAAATAAATGTATGTATGGTACTTTTGAGGACCGTGTCCTCAATGTATGTATGGTACTTTTGAATTGTATTTTTTCAGCTTGGTTAAAAAAGGAATAGTTTGAGTTTCAGATTATTTTTCCAATTGTATGTCTTCTGTTGTCCATTCCTGTTGTGCATGTTTTCAATCTCTCTTCTTCAAAATGCCTTTATACATAACAACCAATCCAAAAATTACAATGGAAATTATCTGTTAAGAATCCAAACTTCATCTCAGGAATTTTCTTCCGATTTTGAATTATGACAAACTTAAGGACTTCCCAGCTCCTCTTTCCTTTCTCCTCTTTTCTTTTTCCCCTCCCCCCCGGCTTGGGACCAGTAGATCTACCCAGAACTACACAAACTAGTAACCTTTCTCACACGTGTATATTTACACATAAACTTTCCCTTACACATAGATGCACACATTACTTTGCACAGCATTGCATAGAGGAATGGAGATATAGGAGTTTTCATTAGAAAATATTTCAGTCATTGCCCAAGATGATAAAAAGAGAAGCTGTGTTCTATGAAATCCCTAGAAAGCTGTGCAGGTTATTAAAGGAAAACACGCTCAGTATAATTTTCTTCCAGGCTGTGACTCTCAAGCTGTGTGTGCTGTTCTGCTGATGGCTGATGTTGTCTATAGGGGGACATCCTTCAAGTGTTCTTGCAGAATGCCCTAGCCATCAAAGTTTTTTTCACCTGCTGTATCAAATGTAGTTGAAAATCAAGTTTTTTTTGCATTCATGTACTAGACTGGAAATTGTAGTGACTCAGGAATTACCTTACGACTATTCAGTCCTAACTGTCTAAAGCTTCCGTTAGATAGGTTGGTTGCATATCTCAAGGCAGAGGCTTGCTTCCTCGCTTTTAATAAAAGTGCTTTTCCCATGAGAACAGCCTCAGGGCATGATGTGGGCAGGGGTGGTGTCTCAGGCAGGGCTGTCTGCTCCATGAGAGCTGAGGAGAAAAGCCCTTTCCAGGTCCCACAGCAGGAGCCAAGAATATTGCTCACACATGAAGCCTCATTTGGTTTCAGGCCTCCTCCCAGAAGATTTAAAGGTTTTGTTTGTTTGTTTGTTTAATTTTACACTACCTTATGCACTTACAGTCATTAAGATAAAGCTGTTCTAAGCTTTTATAAAACTGCTACTAGAAAACCGTATTCCTTCCTATGCTGTATACAGCTCTGAAGTCAGGTCAGCTAAGGGTGGGCCCAGCTGGGCCGGATCAGGGGGCAGGGCTGTGGGGAGCTGGAGCCCGACCCTACTGCAGTCTGACTGCCACAGAGGCTGACATAGGGTCCTGGACCTGGGCAAGTGGGGGAGCAAAAAAATGCTGTCAGGACCTAAAACTGGTGTTTTTCTCTTGCAGCTAAATACTCTTTATAATTCTGTGACTAGGGCATTTTTCATGGTTATCATAATGTGCTAAGGTATTTATTTTTCCCTCAAAAAAGAATGGGGATGAGCTGATGAGGAAAGTAGTTTAGCATGTGTGTTTGGATCATCTGTCTTATTATATCACAGCAACTTTTTTCATTCAGCGTCTAACATTTTGATTGAGGCAAATCAAAGACTTAAAATTAGTGGTTCTCCTTTCTAGACAGTTGCTCCAAATTCTGTTTTCTATTTGTCTGGTCAAAAGTGAAACACGAAGAGAAAGAAGGAGAGAAAGGAAGGGAGGACAGAAAGGGAGGAAAGAAAGGCCAAGTACTCCCACTTTGTTTTCACACAGAGGCGCTCCTGTTAGCTCTGCAGTTCCATTCCACGAGAAATGAAGGAAAGGGAAAAATGGAAAGCTTAGGCAAAAAGCTGCAAGATGGGTATATTAGAATTTATGTGAACAAAAATTATAAACTGAGTGGGTCATTAGAGTGGTCATTTTTGAAATGTTCAGGCAGAGGAAATGATATATTTTTTCTCTACATTAGAGCCAAGGCACCTTTATTCTGCTACAGAAGAGGAGAAAAATAACTACTGTATGAATGAATATCACTCAGGAAGTTTGTTAGCTGAGGGGATTTGGCAATGCAAATTATAGCAAACAACAGAGGGCAAGAATATTCACAGTTTGAGACTTCTTACATTTGGCTAAGTGGCACAGCTTCTGCTGGGAGCTCCTTTTCAGAGTATGCCTGAAGTTATATAGAAAGCCTCATGTATGAGACAGGAAAGCCCAAGGATGCCTGATGAAACTGCTGTTCACAAACTGACAAAGGCTTTTCTCCAGTATTAAAGCACCATGGTGAAACACGTTCACTGGAGCACTCAAGTAAACAAGTTAACAGCAAGAAAGGAAATCTAACAAATAATCTGTCTCTTCACTTTTGCATTCTTTGCTCAGAAGTATTTTGTTTAACTTGCAAAATGATGTAATGAGTATCTTAAGATGATATGTATGCGTTTTGCAACATTGCTTTAAAAAAGTAGTCTGAAGGGAGGTAGGAAAATTATGTTAAATCAGAAAAAAAGTAAAAAAAAAACGAGAAAAGAAGAATTGATAAATGCAAACTCTGACAAAGAATAACACGGGGAAAAGGACAAGATAGAGAATGCAGGGATAATTTTTTATCTGTGTAATTTCTATTAGTTGTTTCCTAGGCCCTGATAATAAATGTTGGAGGAAAAATAAATAAATAAATAAATGTGAATACTACAAAGGCAGTTTGTCCTTTAGATAATAAAACCTGCAGTTAAAGAATCATCTGAAAAGGCAGCTCAGACCATCTACAGTGTACAAGCTCAACGCTAAACTGCCTGAAACTGTGTTTTTTACAAACGCATTTTATCAAGCAGTAATTGTAAAAAAAAAAAAAAACGCAGTTTTCTCAGATCTGAACTTTTCAGTTGAGTGTTTTGATTTTAACTGTATTCTCCTAGGGAAAATACTCTGACAATTCGTTTCAGTAGCCTTTTTGTTATGTTTATGCTGTATTTCAACTTTATATTTAATTATTAGTTTGAAACAATTATCAACAGATAACATTTGGGTAATTTCTAACAGCATTTATAGATGGGTTTGACTTTGTGAAAAATGCTAAAATTCTGACTTTCATCCAAACTGCAACAAAAATTTATTTTGAAATGAAAAGATTAGGGAAAGTAATAAATAAGAAATATAACACCCAAAACCTCCCTATGTCTTATTCTGAAGCTTTCAAAGGTGTTTATAGAACCTCAGAGCAGGTGAGTGTGGCTAAGACTAATGCATAATAAAGTACAGAAAAAAAAAAAGTTGTCTTATGTGCTTCTAGATGAACTAAATTCAAACTTTTTCAGACCCTTCCTAAGGAGGGCAAAAATAGTTACCTAAGCCTAAGTCAATTGTCCTATTTGAACAGAAGGATTAATTTTACACATAAAACATGTAAATGCTCTTTTGGAAGATGAAGTATGAGCACTAGGGAAAACTGAGATGTTGTATGGGGAAAAATAAGTACTTTCAAGAATGTGTTAAAGTTTTTTTTTTTGAGTATACTTTGAAAGATAGGCAGTTAAATGTTCTGTTCTAGAAAAAATAATATTAATTGATTTACTTGTTGTGTTTTATGGTTATTTATAGTCATTTGGACTCTAATGCTCTTTATCATCAGTAACTTAAATAGCTCAGTCACAATGCTTTCAGAGCATAGAAAAAATCATTATCTTTCTTTTCCAGAAGGTTTAACTAACTCAAGTGATTTGTCAAAAACACCTGTGAATTTGCTGTCAGAAATAAGTTTAGATTTATAGGAGTACATGATTTTCAGTGCATTCTGATTAAGTTTGTTGTTGCCCTCTTTACAAGTTTTCATTTAGATTATTAGATTTTCTATTCACTGAAAACCTCTAATTCTGACTAGCCATTTTAAAATCTGTTTGTATGCTCACTCGAGATTTAGCCTTGTATTCCTTCCTTCCTTGCTGTAGGCAAGTTCACCTACTTAGGTAAATGAACACAAAAGAATAATTGCAATTGATGAGAACATCCTGGGCCCAATGGGTGTACTAAGCTAATTTCAGCTCTGTAGCTCCTCTCTGAACTCCATTTTGGTTATTAACATCAACCACAAAAATAATTAAAGTGCTGAAAAATCTGGCTTTTTTGCAATCTGCAGTGAGAAACTGTCATCACTATTTCCACTTCACATACAGATTTTCACAGAAATATAAGTGTTAGTAGACTTATGTGTGTGATGCTTTTTAGTCAATATTTTTAGTGCAGTTGCATTGTCCTTAGATAATTCCTATTCCTTTAAGCTGCAGCACTTGCAATTCATCAAAATGTATTTATTTATTGAATATCCATTAGATTGACTGATGTGTAAATTGCTTTAATTGACTCATCTACATATCTCTGAGGTATGATTTCTTTCCTGTGATAGCTTCATCAAAGTTGTGATAATGTTACTGGTATATTTTCTATTCAAAATATTTTTCTTTACATTTTTAATGTACGTATCGGGGTTCCGTGTCTTGAATGAAAAGATAGTCAAGAAAGAAATGATGAATTGGGAAGAGGGAGTAAGGTTAAGTCATGAAGGTTAATGAATTAATTAAGGATGAAATTAATAGATAACTATAGGTTTGTTTTATTTTTTATGCAGTGGATAACTATGAAGGAATAACGATGCAATATGTATTATATAATACACCTACATTAATATAAAGATGTATGTATGCATATGCGCAATACAAACTGAAGAAATCTGAATTAAGAAATCATTTCTAACTTTTATTTCCTTTCAGTAGATTTTATTCCAAAACAGAATAGCACATAGTGAATCTCCTGCTCACTACATATGGAAGTGTTACGCATTTATTTTTTTTTTCCTGGTCTATGCCATATCTTTGTGTGTAAGAAAATGAGCTGCTGATTTCTGCCAATTAATTTTGTCTAAAAGAAAAAAACACAATTAAAAAAGCTCAGTAAATCCTTGCTTCTGCTAACTATTAGAAGAGAATTGTTCATTATTGTGGTAATGGAAACATTTTGGCATCTCTTACAGTCTGTGCAATAAATTACTATAGAGGGAATGTTATTGCTCTTCATAACGTATTAAAGCTATCATCTGTCACATTTCAATAAAATTCTCTAACCGAACTAGGTGTAATACATGCAAATCTATAACTGCAGCAGTTCTTTTCAGACTTCAGAACAAGTTTAAGGATGACAAAAGGAATGGCTCTTAAAAAAACATAACAAAGAATGTCATTGGATGGCAGCATTATTTAATATAATAAAAGTATTTGAAATATGATTTCATTTAATGAAAATTTTACAGACTGAAATTGTAATAAAAGTTGCACGAACACTTGAAAGACATGAGATTGACTTAGAAAGCCTGTTTTACATAAAATTTCTACCTCATGAATAACTTTAAACGTCTGCTTTACCCCACTGAAACCATATGAATTGGAATATAATTTTAAGTATGTGTTTAAGAGCTATACTAAATATATATAAGTATATATAAATTTTTAAGTATGTTCTGAACTTAGGACTGCAATGTGGTGATTTTAGTTAGATGTTGATTTATAGAAATTCCAGTAAGAGATTGGTCATTTTCTTTTTAATATCTTGCTAGTAACACAAAACAATGGTCATATCTCAAAAAATATTACTTTTGCCCGAGCAGCTGGTGAAGTGTTTAGCAACTCTAATTGCTCATCTTACAGTCAAATGGCTAGAAATAATGTGTGAAATCAAGAAAACGGATATTTTGAGTGAATTCCAAGTGGAAACTTCAACAGTAAATAATCAAAACTGTGCTACATAATAGGGATAAATAGGGTAGAAAATCCACCGCTTTGAAGCTATAAAGTTTGTAGCTTTTATTGCATGTTTTCAAAGCATTTAACCATATTTTTCTTTTTTATTTTCTTATAAAACTTCTCCTTTCAAATTTAGGTATTTTATTAGAAACACTATGAAGCCCTCCTGGTTCTAAATTACAAGAACATAAATAGGACGTAAATTCTTTTATAATTCCCACTTCACTTGGAGATGAGTATTGTGTTTTTAAAAATACCCTTATTTGCTGAAATATTTATATTTTTCCTCATTAAATAGACAAGAATGTAAGTAGATTACTGTAAAAAATTATTACAAGCAAGTATATTTAATTATTTAATGAAAATATACTTACAAAGATACTCTTTTTGTCTAACTATTTGTTAGATAGTTATATCCCAAAATATCCCATGAATGGAAAACTAACATCCTGTAGTTTCTGAAAATATCCAATATATTTCCTAGAAGATTTTGTTCTGATGCAGAATTCTAAATAATTCACTATTAGAGAAAAACAAAACAAAAACAAACAAACAAACAAAAAAAAACCATAGAAAATATAGCATGTAATTTATATTTTTAAACTCTCACACAAATAAGTTTTCTTTTGATTTATATTTCTGAGACTCTTCCATAATGGCAAACTGCTAAATAAGATACTATATCTGTCGCTTTGTAATCTGTTACTAAACCATTACACTTTTCTGTTCCTGTAAACAAAAGTAGCTTAATCAATTCCATTGAGAGTGCATTAATCCCAGTACTTCCATGCAGAAACCATTATGTTTCCTTAGTCCTAATTTCAACGTACTTTCTTAAATAACAGGGAATGGGTGGAGGCAAGCATTGCTCAAACATAACGGTTGTGTGCTTTATCAGTTTAGAAACATCAAAATATAGTGAGAAAAAAAATAAAAAGAATGTATTTGCTCCAAATTTAGAACTGTCACTCTACTTTTAGAGCTATTCTGGGTTCTACTGGATTTTATTTTATACAGTTTAGAGAAGTAATAAATTTAGTAAAGCAATTAGTTTCTCTAGAAACAGGATAAGCAAACTTGTACGAATGGATCTTAAACAAGTGTGAGATCTTGAAAAAGCCTTCTTTCATGGGAGATATGTTGATTTATATTAATTAAACTTAACAAATTCCTGATCGTGGTGTTACTTCTAAGGCACATTCAAGTATTAGACATTACAGAAAAATCTAACATGATGTTTATTCCTTGTGAGGAAAGTTAAATTGTTTCATAGTGTCAAAATGAATCACAAATATTTAGTACAGTTTATTCATTTTCTTTCCTTGGGAAACTTTGGAAGTCAGACGTTGTGTAACTTATGAAAATAATAATAATAAAAAAAAGTCTTCCATTGCTAGATATAAAGATGTTGCAGTGCCTAGAAGTGCATTTCCTCTTTTCTTCTCCTTGCAGCTTTACAGGTTTATTTTCCAGCATTCATGAAAATTCTGGTTAATTTAATTTCCATTCTGGGCAAGTCGTACACCTTATATAATTTTTAAGATCATCTTCAGTGTTCTGAAGGTTGCATATGTATTTAGTTCTCACTGTTTATGTGATGGCTAGTGTAAATTTACACACTTGAAATACAGTTCTCCTAAAACTGATCTATCCATACCGAGTCATCTCTCTGACTTTGTTTTAGACCTACAATACTTTTTTGCAAAGGAAACATATCTTCTTTTCTTATTATTATTTTTTAAGCAAACATTGGAAAAAGACCTAAAATCTTTAGTAGGTTACTCTTATGAAGTTTATACATTGTTTTGAAATCTTTCATCATTTGTGACGTATTCAAACTTGTTATACTCTGAATGTTTTCATTAATGTTCTGGATTTGGTAAAGACAATGCCACCATAGAATGGATAAGACTAGACTCACAAATTATCAGAAGGAAGCCTTTTATAGCATATCAATATTTCGGACATCCTGCTTCATTTTAGGACTTTGCATTCTAAAAAGATCCATTTACAGTTAGGTGTATTTTATAGCACACTCAGAGGTGCATTGTATTCTGGTACTTTACTAGTTGTTCTCCATGTATACTTAAATTTATTTTTGACTTGCAGGAAAAATGGGATGATTTGCTTTTTTGCTCTCAGCCATCCTCAAATATTCTGACAGTTGTCTTACTGGATGCCCAACAGCAAAAGGGAGGTATCTCAAACACTGAGATGATGAACTGAATGTAAATCCCAGGATTCGTGATACCTTTTACTTCTAACATACATCCTCCAGAAAAGCTTAAACCAGTAGCATTGTCATTACATTGAAATGAAGAGATAAATGCCAGGGGCTTTAATTGTCATTGCCTCAGAAAAACAGAAGAGCTCTTTCTACTGTGAATATTAATTGTCTCACTCTTAAAATTAATTCATTTGCATTTCTCATTATCTACCTACTTTTTTTTTTCACAGCACTGAGTACTGTGACTCTTTTTGCTATTTTTTATGATCATAAAATTCTGCTTGAGTAAGGTTGAGAGGAAAGTTTGGGGTCAAATTAGCATTGTAAATTCAAAAAAAGATAAAAGATCATTGTTTTTGCAAAGGATGTTGTTAGGCAACTTGACAACTGCCCTCAAGTGTTTCTTTTATGTAAACTATAATATCTACACTGGGATTTAAAAAAACAAAAGTGAAGGAAGTGAAGCAGTATCCTGGTTTCAGCTAAGACAGTGTTAATAGCACACTGCATGGAAACTGTTGAATCACGACCTGAACCACTGATTAATCACCTGAGGCAAAGACTGAGTCAGCTATGGGAGCACAGGTGAAAGCAGTTCAACTGTGTGACCAGAAGGGGTGGAGCATGGCTCCAACTCTCCTAGACCCCGTTTAAGGGCTGACTGCTACTGGGGAAGGATCACTTTCTGGAGAACCCTCCCATTGGTGTTTTCTACTGAGAGCCTAGGACGTGGGTGAGCATTTCATTTATTTTTGATTGTCTCTTTCCACCATGATAACATTTCTAACTGTGAACTTGTAGAATACCATCATAACCATGTCCCTCATCTAACTGTACATTTGTTAATTGTACTGAGCCGCAGCCTCTCTGGGCCACAGTCATGTCTGTGGCCACCACGGTCTGGGCCTGTATGTAAAATTCAGGGGGGTAGTCATGTCACGAAAAACCCAAGTACTACCTAGTACTCTAATAAATAATGTTCAGGCATTCCCAGTCCCTGCAACACCAAAGCAGCTGCAGGATTTTTTGGGTATATTGGGATACTGGCTTTCCTTTATATCTCATTTAGTGCAGCTGCTGAGGCCATTGTACAGACTCATGAAAAAGGGGCAGCAATGGGACTGGGGGAGAATGGAACAGGATGCTTTCCAACAGGCAAAACTAGCAGTTAAACAAGCCTGGGCATTGGGTATATTTGATCCTATCCTCCCAGCTGTGTTGGATGTTCACATCACTCAGGATGGCTTTGGATGGGGCCTGTGGCAATGCCAGAGTTCTGTTTGGACCCCCACTGGATTCTGGTCTCAGATCTGGTGTAGAGCAGAAGAAAGATATAATATGATTGAGAAACAGTTATTGGCTGCCTACTCCACATTACAGGCAGTAGAGTTGATAACCCAAACAGCTGAAATCATAGTTAAGACCACCCTGCTGATTCAGGGGTGGGTAAAAGATCTGATCCACATTCTCAGGCAGAGGTATCCCAGGTACAAACAGTGGCACGATGGGTCACCTATCTCAGCCAGAGGAGTAGTCTGTCTTCATCACCACTAAAAGAACTTCGGAAGATCCTAAGCCCAGTGATGTATCACAGTGATGCACCAAAAGAAACATTGGTTGCTCCACCAAAGAAGAGTCCCGTTCAAGAGGGGAAATATCCTATTCCTGAAGATGCCTCATACACAGATTATCATTCATCTTAAATTCTGTCAACCTGCATTGCGACAGGCAATTGTATAAACATTGTGATGTGTCGGATCTCTGTATTAGGGAAGGCTCACCCTCTACCTAACCCGATCATTGGTTCTCACTGTGAAAGGGGGGAGTGTATGGGAACTGTTGAGTCATGGCCTGAACCACTGACTGATCACCTGAGGCAAGCACTGAGTGAGCCATGGGAGCACAGGTGAAGGCAATTCAACTGTGTGACTGGAAGGGGTGGAGCCTGGCTCCACCTCTCCTAGACACCATTTAAGGGCTGACTGCCACTGAGGGAGGATCTCTTTCTGGAGGGTGCTCCCTCTGGAGTTTTTTCTATAAGCCTAGGATGCAGGTGGGCATTTCATTTATTTTTGATTATTTCTTTCTACTGTGATAATCCTTCTAGTTATACAACCTAACCACACCACTCTGCTAATTGTATATTTGTTGATTGTACACACCAATATTTTAGAATCATAGAATGGTTCAGGTTGGAAGGGACCTTTAAGATCATCTAGTTCCAACCCCCCTGCTATAGGCAGGGACACCACCCTCTTAACCAGGTTGCTCAAAGCCCCATCCAGCCTGGCCTTGAATGCTTCTGGGGAGGGGGCATTCACAGCTTCACTGGGCAACCTGTTCCAGGGTCTCAGTGCCCCCACGGTAAATAATTTCTTCTTAATATCAGTCTAAATCTACCCTCTCCTAGGTTAAAGCTATTTCCCCTTGCCCTGTTGCTACATGCCCTTATAAAAGTCCCTCCCCAGCTCCCATTTCAGATACTGGAAGGCCACTATAAAGGTCCCCCTGGAGCCTTCTCTTCTCTAGCCTGAAAAACCCTAGCTCTCTCAGCCTGTCCCCTTAGGGGAGGTGCTCTAGTTCTTTGATCATTTTTGTAGTTATCCTCTGGATTTTGGACATTTCCAAGAGATGGAAGTACACCCAAAACCATACCAAACCACATAGCAGGGAAGAGCAACTGCATTTGTGGCATGGCAGCGGGGAAGGTCAGAGCCACGACAGCTAGCCTGAATTCGTCAAGGCATTATTGCATCCTATTTGATATCATGCTGAAGGCTATAAAAGCTGTGGGAGCTGGCTGGGGGCTGCAGCTGTTTGGGAGGGGGGTGGTTATTGGGTCTTTTTTGTGTTGCTGCTGGAGCATCAGTCAGCAGGTGGTTGTATTGGTTGCTGATTGTCAGTCACTGGATAGTGAGTAGTTGTATTGTGGAAATATATTGTTATAACTGCTTTTTCTTTTTCTTTTTTTTTTTCCCCTTTTCTGCCTTAGTATATAGTTTTTATCTCAATCTATTTTGTTTCCAGTTCTGTCCCTCATCCCACAGAGGGGGTGGTGGGGACTTGAGCTGTGCGGTATTAAGCAGCTGCTAGGCTTAACCTCAATAAGCAGGAAGAAAACCTTAAGATCATTCACTTTTTCAATTAAATGTATGGCAAGGGGCTTTGTTTACTTAAATCAACTTATTTTAAAATCAACTTTTTATTGTCTTCCTTCTGTTGACCAGTTAAGCAAATAAAAATAGATTTTATTATGTGTGATTATGTTTACAAGAGATCATTTGTACAAATTAACCATTCACAGGAGACCAGTCTATTAAAAGAGTAGTATGGTATATATTCATCTGAAAAAGGGGTCACCATCAACCAATATCATAAGAGATTAATAACTGTATAGCAGACTTTATGCATTTATTCATTATATTAGAAAATCTTTTCCATTAGACTTTCTTTAAATACCATCAATGGTTCTGAATATCTGTCTAAAGTGGACTTGAATTTCAATAAAACATGCTCAATCAACCATACTGAGGATTTTGTTCAAGCTAACTGAATCTTAGTGCTGGTGAAGCAATGTTTCAGACTTAAGAAAATTAGATATTTAAATAATAAGTGTACTTCATGAGTGTTTTTTCTCTTGTTCTCTAAAACTGAAAACAGTGCATTACACTTGCTCTACTTGAAGTTTACAGGCTGACAGGATGAACCTTTTCTTTTTAAAGATAGACACAGTATTTACTGAATCTTCTAATAGACCTAAAACATGGTGAAAAAGCTTTGCATTTTTTGACTCGTTCCATCTCCTTTGGTTTGTTCTCTGCAGCTGAACTGGGACACTACAGGAAGAAGTTATTTTATCCTCCAAAGGAACTGCCATAATCTTTTATGAGAACTTGAAGAATCCATCTTAATAATTTAATTAACTTGTTATGCGCACAAACATTACTGAAGTCATTTTCTCCACTAATGCATCCAGATCTTATTTCAATCCAGCTAAGTTTTCTTTGCATCTCTCTCTCTCCTAGTAAAAACTAGGAACTGCCTTCTAAGTAAATTTGTCCATGACTGGATTCTAATCCTTTGTTCTTTACCCTTTTTTTTTTTTTAAATTTTAACTCTTGTCATTGGTGTTTGTAGCATGTCTGAGATGTATGATGCACATCTCAGACAGCAGCACTTCCAAGCGCTCATCTTGTTGGATTTGGAGAGCAAAATTCATGTAGCTCCTTATTCTTTATTTTTTGTCTCTTCAGTGGTTCTTTTCTGAACGCAGATGCAATTTAAATTTGCCTTCCATAATTATAAGTCTATAAAGTTTGTTATTTGCTTCCAGAAGCATGGTTAGTTTCTTTCTAATATCAGTTAGCAAATATTCATTTTCATTTTAGCACACCAGTGTTTCTTTCAAAATAATAGCACTATACAATTTCTGAAATGGACTTCTGATAAAATGTACTGTAACTTCCCTTAGAAGTAGTACTTTAATTTTCTAAGCTGTAAGTTTTTACCCAGTTTCTTACAGTTTTCTAGTACTTTCATTAAACAATGACATCTCCAATTTCATGTGTCACTATACTGAAGGCTGTACTGAGAGATAAGTAAAGGAACTTCAATTGTTCTCTTATATGCAAAGAATAAACTATTTCAGGTCTGCGTAACTTCACAAAAATACATATTATTAACTACTTCAATTGTTAGCCTGAAAGTACTTAGTACATTCAGTTTGGTCTAATGCTGAGATAATCTACTTTTGCAAAATGTTTCTGTCTTGACTGAATGCATTTTGTAATCCAAGTTTAGCCAGTCATGTATTAAGTTTCTGTTTACCATTCTTGATTTTCAAATGTTGTCAGTATTATCAATTCAATCAGAGTGGGTCCCACCTCTTTCTTGTGGCTAAAGCATTGCTGTTAATATATCCTGTTCTCCCCTGAATCCGAGCTATACCTCAGCATTGTCTTTCACCAATTCATCACCTGTCTATAAATAAAAACTCAAACCATGTCTTCAAAGCTATTACACTAACAGGAGCAATGGCCAAATACAACAATGTTAGGCAGGAAGCAGAAAAGACTGAGAGTACAGGTTGTTCAACCTGGAATTCCTTTTTTAAAATCTAATGGAAGATACATGCATCTTACAGGAGGCTAGGCAGAAATCTCATTTCTTGTTACTCTGAGTGAAATTGGCTAGATGAGAATCTTTTTAATAATAGCTGTGGATGGTTTATGCCAAATTTCAGAATAGATTTTCACCAAATTTTCTCAAATGTTTTTCTACCTGCAGATCAATTTAAATAATTTCAAATATTGAATTTTTTCATCTGAAGATCCTAATTCAATAGTGACGTTCTTCCTCTACATAAAAGCTATAACTATCATCTTGTTGACTGAGAAATGTCACTTAACTATCTGTTAGATGAGAGGAACTTGGTGAAAATACCCAACACAGTGTACCTTCAGTTGTTTTTTGAATGAAGTGTTATTATACATCAACATTTCCTACTTTCTCAGTGAAATTTCAGAAACTTAAACATGCAGATTTATTGAAAATAAATCTGTATTTTCTTTGTATTTATGTTAGCAAGAACAAATGTCAGTTATGAATTATGACTCCAAGTTTCTTGGCAAGTGTAGGTATTGTTATCTCTGAAGTATAAGGAGTATTTTTAATGCATTTCATCTGACTCTGGAGTAAAATATTAAGTCAAACTGTGCAAGGTACTGATAACATCTCAAAATGTTATCAGAAAGATATAATCTCTGTGATGTCTGTTAGCTGTACTTTCTATTACCATCTGTTCTCATACTTGTGCTAGATAGGACAAAGGACATAGCCGTTCCCTAGAGCCTCAGGATGTGTCGCTGACATAAGAGCACAAACTGTGACTCCCTTGCAGTAGAAGGTAGTAAAAGGCCAGCAGGAGGTACAAATATAAAATGCAGGGAATAAATACACTGTATAACTGAAAAGGGAAAATCTGACTGGAGTTCTCTGCTATCTCTTTTGTGCAGTTTACATGGTGTGACCTTTTTCATGTAACATAAATCAAAATAAATAATTATAAGTTAGCAGCTATATTAGGCCAGCTGCAATGATTACCAGATAAGACATGAGCTATCTGTATATAAGAGAGACAGAGGGGGAAGGGTAATGGGCTGTCCAGATTCAGACACAAGTTTGGTGCAAAAACACCTGAAAGTACGAAGATTCTTGTGGGAGTAGCTGGCAAAGAGCACCTTTACAGGACTCACTCATGAAAAATAACGAGCAATTCTTAGAATGATTTGTGCTGAAGGAAATATAAAGATTATATATTTACAACCCCATTGCCGTGGGAAGGGTTACCACCTACCAGATCAGGCTGCCTGTGACCCCATCTAACCTGGCTTTGAATGCATCCAGGGATGGAGCATCCGTAGATTCTCTGGGCAACTTTTTCCTATGCATCACCATCCTCAGAGTAAAATAGTTCCCCTTAATATCTAATCTAAATCTTCCTTCTTTAAATTAAAACCACTCCTCCTTTCCTTGTCAGCATCAGTGTGCGTGAAAAGTCTCTCCCTCTTCAAGTTTATAACCTCCTTTCAAGTGTAGGAAGGCCACAATGAAGTCTCCCCAGAACCTTTTCTTCTCCAAGCTGAATAAGTCCAGCTCCTTCAGCCTGTCCTCATAGGAGGTGCTCCAGCCCTCTGATTATCTTCATGGCTCTTCTCTGGACCCGCTCCATCAGCTTCACATCTTTCTTGTGCTGGGGACCCCAGGTCAAAATACAGTACTCCAGATGGGGCTTAATGAGTGTTATGGTTTCATGATTTTTGGTTATTGGTATTCCACATCATAGCATCATGTAGTGCGCTGGGAATTAAAGAGTTAATGCTCCAGGTCTGGGAACCTGTCCTGGAAGAACTACTACATTCCACAGAAGACTGTTCACTGTTCTGTTATCGTTTCTGCTCAGGGGGAACAGATATAAGGCCTTGGTAGGTCACCTGACATCCCTTTACGATCATCTGGCTCTCCTCCCTTCTGCTTGTCCCGACCGCACTTCTTGCATTAGAGTAAAGCCTTTGGTTTCAGATACTCTCTTTCTTTATATTTGATTTATTAGCTCCAATTCTAATTATACTGTATTATAGTGTGTTATCTTGCATTCCAATACCTTATTTAGTAAATTAGCTTGTTTCTCCTCAGATCACTACCACTGTTATTTTTGGGGCCCATCTCTCTTTCCCTTTATTTTCCACTCTCCGGAGGTGTGGACCCATGGGTCCCTCCGCCCCGCTAGTCATGGAACTGGGCCAAATCAGCCCATAAACCATTGACGATGAGGGCAAAGTAGAGGGGAGTGTTTACCTTCCTTGCCCTTCTGGCCACCTCTTTTTTTGATGTAGCCCAGGATGCAGTTGGACTTAAGGGGTGCAAGCACACACTATTGGCTCACGTCAAGCTTTTCATTAATCAGAAACCCCAGGTGCTTCTCAGCAGGGCTGATCTCAATGAGTTCTTCTCCCAGTCTGTAGTCATATCTGGGATTGCCTGTACCCAAGTGCGACACATTGCACTTGGCTTTCTTGTATCTCAGGTTCCCATGGGCCTGATTTTCAAGCTTGTCCATGTCCCTCTGGATGGCATCTCTTCCTTCTCTTGTATCAAATGCTTGGTGTCATCAACAAACTTGCTGAGTGCACTCAAGCGAACTATCCAGTTCATTGATAAAGATACTGAAGAGCACTGGTCCTGAAACAGATCCCACTCATCACTGGTCTCCACCTGTAAGTAAAGCCATTGACCACAACTCTATGGTTGTGACTGTCCAGCCAATTCTTTATCCACCCTTCAAATCTGTACCTGTCCAATACAAGATAAGATTGTGATGTGGGACCATATCAGAGGCATTGTACAAGTCCAGGTAAATGGCATTAGTTACTCTTCCTTTGTCTACTAATGCCATCACTCCATCAAAGAGGGCCACCAGACTGGTCAGGTACAATCTGCCCTTGGTGAAACTGTTAGAAGACCCAGTCATATTTGAAACACTGAAAGCTAGCTGAACATCTGGTATTAGCTTAAGCTTATGTAATGTGAAGTAGGTTGTTTGGTAATGCTTTAGTTTTCTAATTGTCTTACGTTTACTGAAGCATTGCATTTCATTGAAAAAGGCTTGAGAGAGGTCTACAATCTATGCTGTGGGTGTATGTAAGATCATTTTAATATTAACTCTTCTGTAGAAGTTATAAAGCTGTAGACAGAGTGTTCTTACTGTTAAATACCAAAAACCCTCAAACACATCACAATCCTACTATGTTTTCTTCTCAGTAAACTCTAAAGTTCAACTTTACACACAGCGTGAAATCTTTTCAGATACTAGAATAATGTAAACATCTATTATGTGACTATCAAAATCTGGTCATAGACATGTAATTTGAAAAAGCTCCTAGGGGTACTCTCTAGGCCAATAAAATATTCTTAACCAATATATAAATTGAATAGGTTAGCCTCAAAGTGGTTGTGATTTTTGCAGGTCATCTTGAATAGTGTTATTGGAGTTAAACAAATAGTGAAGGCTTGTGACTCATTCTTCCTGTAATTGAAATGTTTTATTCATAAATACAGTGCCATATGTTTTCTGATATCAAGTAAGCCTCTTCTATACAAAATCAACATAGCATGGGAATTTTTTATATAAACATCTTCCCATTGTTTCTTGGATGTTTTAGATAAGGAATTCCAACAAACCCCTGAGTTTAAAAATGTGTGATTAGACTTTATCTATTATTGTTGGAGGAACAGATTTATTTTTAGGCAAGGTAGTCTGGATTTCTGCTTTAATAACTTTGTTCACAAAAATTATTGCATTCTTAAAATCAACGAAGCTCCTTGTCTCTCTTATAGCTATTAAATGAACTCTTCAGGACTGGATTTAGTGGTCCAAGAAAACAAATTAGTTTACATTTACACTCTTTCAGATTTCTGTTTTAAGTGTTAACCGTTTCAATCAATTCAAATACATGGTCATTTTTCTAGTAGCACCATAGCATTTCTTGCCAAGGGAAAAACCTGTGATGTCCAAACATTTTCTTTAATTCTCTAAGCTGTGAATATCTCTTGAACTGACAGTAGTATCCACATAAGCTGAGCAGTCCAAATCAGCATTGACTTAGTCATCTTTGACATTTTCGTCCCTTATTTCCCCTTAGAAGTCTCAAAAACAAAAGCAAACACAGCTTAATTTTTATCAGACTTGAATGAAGTCCATGAAAAAATATAAGCAAATATTAAATGGTAATTAATGTCCCTTTGATGAGCATAGTGGTGAGAAAAACTCAGTGTCATAATATATGCTTCCACTGCAGGTAGATTGACTAGTTACTTACTTCAATTGTTCTCAAAGACTCTAAGAATACAATATCATAGCTTGCAATGGATAAATTTCTTTCAGTAACCCTTTGAGACTGACCTAGATGGTTCTATGGCCAATACACCCAATCTGATAATACTGTGCAGTGTTTACAGATAAATCACATTATACATTGTGCCGTTTGATATCTTTGATTTTGTGACTTGCAATCTTAAGAGAAAATTATAGTACTAATTTATTTAACAGTGGGGATGCTCAGTATACAAGAACTTGGAAAATGAGAGAGAAAACTTACTGTTCCAAAGTAAAAATAGAATAAAGATATTAGAACTTTTATGAAGCCAAGCTATGGAGAAGGGATCTGAGAAAGAATCTTAACTTAGACCACGACTGGAATATATATTCAAATTCTGTTGCTTTGAAACACAGATGCTACCACTATTTCTTAAAATTAATCACACATGGAGAAGTTGTATTTTTAATCTCCTCATATCCCTCTAAGTATAAGCCTTTTTTTCTTTTTTCTTTTTTTTTTTTTCATCCCATCCATTCTTCTTATAGTGGTATGATAATCACCATTTGTTTGGCTATGATTCCTCTCCTTGTGTATGATACCAAAACATTCTGTGATAGTTTCTCTTCATGTATTGGTCGTACCTAGAGCTTCCTAATAGCACATGATCAGATAGATATAATCTAGTTTAGCAGTATACAGAGCAGATCTGCCCTTGCATTGCAGTCATTAAGGATTATGGCTTTGGTAAAGAGGTGGAGCAGTATCTAGAGCAGTTAGCTTTTCACTGACAACAGTGAACTTAAGTGAGAATAAAGGCAAACATCTTTCTATCTTCCTGAAATACAATATAGGCTACTGACTCACCAAGCTGTTTTTCATTTATCTTTTTAGAATCTTATGCTTTGATTTTTATGCTCTTCTGCAATAATCAGTATGTTCTGAGCAGACAGCAAACTATTTTTGAAGAGGGAAAAAAAAAAATACACAAAACATGCACAAAAAAACCCCATATGCTTCTCAGAAGAAGGAAAGCAGTATTATTTAGTCATAGATTAGCATTCTGGTGATCCTTTCAAATTGGTAGGCATTGTTTTTTTTTCCAAACTTGTATTTATATGGATATTTTTTGTTGTAAAACAAGCATTTGCAATATGTTGTTGGGGAAGGAGAAACTGTCGATGTTTTATGCTTGCTTCTTTTTTTGTGGGGGGAGGGCAGAGTGATGAAGGATGGGTTATTTGAAAACAAAGTTTGCCTGTTAATAAAATGTGAGCCATAGAACTTGAAAATGGCATACAGAAAATCAACATGAGAAAAACAAACTTCAAACTACGCCTTTGGTGAAAATAAATTTCATCACTGATGTCAACGATTATTCTTTTTTATTAAGAACTATAAAAGGTTTGTTTTTTTGTTTCCATGTTTTTTGCCAAATTGATCTTCATTTTAGTGAATGCCAGAGTGCAGATTTATTAGTGTCTCTCTCAATGTTGAAGAAGGAGAGAGCAACAAAGCCAGATCTGCCCAGAGAAGAGTTGAGGTTTTTTTTTTTTTTTTTGTTATACTACAAATTTAAGACACAGAACTGACATACAAGCTGAAATGATTATTGCTGAGGGCATGGTCACTGCAATAACAAAATCAGAGCTCAACTTCGTTGGTACAAGACATCTCCTTAATGCCTCATTCACCTGAAACTATTTGATGAAATGAAGGACACTGCACCACACATGCTACATTTTGATGCTTCAGTTTTATGGACTGAGAGTTGTATAAATTGAATAAAAGCCATGTAAAAAAGAGAGACCAATAGTGACAATGCCAATACAGCCATATGTCTCATTTAGCTCAGATGTCACAAACTGACAAGAAAATCCAGCATTTCTATTAAAATGCAGATTATAGAAGTGGCATTAGGAAGGCACTGTATTAATATAAAAGTAATGAAGAAGATGTTGATATGTTCCTTTTTTGTTTTTTTTTTTCCTCGCACTAGACCTAAGTACTACCACAGTCACTTATTGCTTTGAGAAGATCAATTACCATAATTACATTTAATTTTGCATTGATTAATGTTGCTCAAAGGAATATGTTAACGTAGAATGCTTGAGGTCCAGACTATATGCAAATATACACACATAATTCAGTGCTTTGTGAGGTGTGCTTCTTATCTCAATAGCTGGGAGGAAATCTTGAGAAGAAAATCTTACCAGTCATGGATTTCAATTCAACGTGACAAAACACAAATGATTCTTGGATTATTATTATTTTTTAAAGAAAATAAGGCCACAAAGATGATCAGAGGTCTGGAGCACCTCCCCTATGAAGACAAGCTGAGGGAGCTGGGCTTGTTCAACCTGGAGAAGAAAAGGCTGTGAGGAGACCTCAATTGCAGCCTTCCACTATTTAAAAAGAGATTATAAACAAGAGGTGAGTCAACTGTTTAGAAGAGTAGACAGTGATAGGACAAGGGGGAATGGTTTTAAGCTCAAGGAAGGAAGGTTTAGATTGGATGTCAGGGCGAAGTTCTTTACAGAGAGGGTAGTGAGGTGCTGGAACAGGCTGTCCAGGGAGGTTGTGGGTGCTCTGTCACTGGAGCTGTTCAAGACCAGGTTGAATGGGGCCCTGGGCAACCTGGTATAGTACCACATCTGGAGGTTGGTAGCCCTGCCTGTGGCAGGGCAATTGGAACTTGATGATCCTTGGGGTCTAAGCCATTCTATGATTCTATGAATACGAATAAAATTCTATGAATAAAAATTTGATGAATAAAAATTCGATGAATAAATTCTATGAATAAAAATTAAGTTAAAAGTATGAACTACAGCAAAGTCTTTTTTATACTTCCGACACCTAAGCATATTTTCAATATAAGCATGTTAATATGAATATTTTTTAATGAATATTCATTCACTGCTTAAAGGCCTAACTGGAACCACTGTTCAGGATGCTGTATCACTGCAAAAGAGACAGCTCTGTCCATATCAGAACGCATAAAGAATATGAGAAGTTCCCTGCTGACTGTTGGGAAATGTAACACCCATGTTCAGGAAGAGCAGGAAGGAGGATCCAGAGAAGTACATGTCTGTTGTTCAGACCTCAGTGCCAGGGAATGTCATGGAACAGATCTTCTTGAGTGTCATCACACAGCACGTACAGGGCAACCAGGTGTTTAGAACCTGGATTTATGAAAGGCAGGTCCTGCGTGACTAAACTTGATCTCTTTCACTGGGAAGTGAGCAATTGCATTGTGCATCACTCTATTTAATACTTAATATTTAACACTATACTATTTAATCGTTATTTTTATTGCTTCCTCCACCTCTCCCCCCCCCCTTTTTTTTTCTGTCCTGTTGAACTGTCTTCATCTCAGCCCACAAGTATTAACTTTTTACTGATTCTCTTCTGCATCCCACGAGGGAGGAGGGTGAGTGAACAAATGGTGGTGGTGTGTAGCTGACTGACAAATTGTACCACAACAACTACAGAAGTGATTGTCCATCTGTACTTGGCATGGGTGGGACCACGCTATGAAAGCTATGTTTAGCTTTAGGCCCCTCACTACAAGGATATTGAGTTGCTCAGGTGTATGCAAACATGAGCAACAAATGTGGGGAAGAGACTAGAAAACAAGAGTTTGGAGTCAAAACTTGGCTGGGGTTGACGCTGATGCTGAAAGGAGACTTCACTACTTTGTAAACTACCCAAAAGGAGACTTCAGCTAGGAGTCACTTTACTCAGGTGACAAGTGATAGGATGTGAGACAATGGCCTCAAACTGTGCCAGGGAAAGTTTAAATTGGATATCTGCAAGAATTTAGTCACAGAAAGGGTGGTTAGGCATTGGGGCAGGCTTCCCAGGGAGGAAGTGGAGTCGCTATCCTTGAAAGTATTTAAGAGACATGTGGATGTAGTGCTTAGAGACATGGCTTAGCAGTGGACTTGTAGTGTTAAGTGGAGTTGATGATCTTGAAAGTCCTTTCCAAACTAAAATGATTCTACAATTTTATGATTCTATGAAAAGTTGTTTTACATCCAGCACGCAAATATACATTTTTCTGCTAGGTCTTATGGGAGACTCAAAAAAAAAAATCCCAGTCTGTTCCTTGTCCTCTTGGTCTTGTGTGATCATCCTTGAATTCAAATTCTTGCTTAAGACAAGAATTATGCCCCAGACATCTATTCTCAACAAACATAGGTGTATTTCTAGTACCTAGAGACTTGTATACTGATGCATGATGCACAGCATTTGACTACCTTTTCCACAAGTTTATATATTCTTTTGGGAAGTGGAAGTAGGGGCATCACACAATTGAGTAACTGATTGCACCAGTATATGAGAATAAGTTAAGCAACTGTTTCAACCGTTAAAATACCTGAAGCCATGAACATTTCAGGTCTGCAGAGGTATTTTGTCTCCTACTGAAAAACACCTGGTGAGATTAGCAAGAGTACTTAGGTGCTTAACATAAATTTCCATAAAATAAATGGTGGAAATAGCTTCAAAAGATTTTCCTTGGGTGCTACTTTCAAATGTTCAGCCGGTGTTCTTGTTAGATTAGAGTTCCATGAACTCGTAAAACCCTTGTGAAAGTCATTTTGGTTGCAGCAGTGGACAAAGTAGCAGTGATCTATAAGATATGTAACCTCTCTAGAAAGCACAACCTAAGAGCATTCTGGCTTTTAGAACCAGAGAAAGAAGTTGGATGTGTTCATTAAGACATTAAGAGTTTGTGAGTTCTAAATGGATGTACATACTATGACCTTGTTCAGCTTTAAAAAGAAGTTTCTAGTTTAAATTAGGTTCTTAGTGGCTTGACTAGGGTAAGGACCAACAACTACTAAAAAATTGAAGATTATGCTCTACTTACATTGTTGCTTTTTTTTTTTTTATATGGTGAAAAAGAAATACGTGTCTTCATTTAAATTTTACTTTGCTTCAATACCTTTCTAGGTGCTTATCAAAGAGAACAAGTAAGAAAGTTAAGGTAATCTTCTGGTAGGAAAATTAAAACAGAACCAATGTTCTGCCAATATGTGTGCACTCTAAAATGTTTTGAAAGAATTCTGAAAATATTTGTAAAACTCCGCAAAATAATTTTTCTTATCTTCTGAAAAATACCTCAATCTATTCAGTCATATTTGGGAAACAGTTACTGGTTTGGAGTTCACACAGACACTAGTTAAGAAAAAAGAAAAGAAAAATACAACTTGCTACTGCACATGCTGATAAGAGTAGACAGTACTTGCAATGCCTGTTGTTATTAATCCCTCAGGTTTGAGCTATGGAGTCGTTATCATGATGAACAGACACTTTTAATATAATTGAAACTTACAGTACATCATCTAGGGAACCATTTATATAATAGAAATTTTGACTTTAATCTAATCAGTGAACACATTGAAAAAATACAAACTGTTTCATAACACTGAGTTATTTGAGTGATTTACTCCCAGGTGGTATTCATATATTCAGGTTCTACATTTCTTTCAAGGTGCAAATCAAAAGTAAACATACAAAAAAATTAGTTCTTTTGTTTTTATTAGGAGTCTGTTGAATGCTTTTGATCTAGTCTCTTCAAACCATTAACTGTTTCTCTTATTAGAATTAATTCTGAAATCACAAAAGATTTCCTTTTTTTTTTCTTTTTTTTTTTTTCTTTTTCCAGGACAACTAAGATGTTTTCCCTAGTCTACCCAAGGTAGTAAAACAATTCAGTGATGTTAGTGCTTCAATAGCACTGAAAGTAAACTGGAAAATATTTCATCTGAAATATTCATTAGCTAATACAGGATGAAGCTTGGAACCAAATGATTCCAGTGACTCAAAGTTATTTTACTACTAGTTCAGATGTTTGAATTTGTCCTAGAGAAAGTAGTATTTTGCTGATTGTGCATTCTATATAGTTAATACCATACTCTATTCTGAGCTAAATTGGTCAGGAGAGGAGAGGAGAGGAAGAATTTTCAGAGCAAGGTATGTATTTTTTGCATACCACTGAGGAGCTTTCCCTATACAATCATTGTACAGCGTGTCGTAATATCTCATGTAAAAAGCTAAGAATAGAGAATTTCTCGTGTTTTCCTTAAATATATATTTTGCTTTGTGTAGAGAGTAGGAACACTTTATAGTCACCTCACAGTATCTTAAGTCTTTTAAAGAAAAGGATTTCTTAGGAGGTACTTCATTTCAGCTGGACTTCAAACACAGCATATTCAAATACTAAGCTACACTTAGTATTATCTTAGTATTTGGCTCGGAAAGTATTCTCACAATTAATTTGGGGAAGGAAATAGAATAAAAAGGTATTTAATTGTTGGAAACTTTAACTGTACTTACTATTTTCTAACAAGATAATATGAATAAAACGTTTGGAATTCTTCTTCAGACTTTTCTAATAACTTCAGTTGAAGAAATCTGAAAAATTATCTAAGAGGTACTTGCATAATTTTTAATATGAAATTAAAACAGATATAGAATAATAGAATTTCTCAGGTTGGAAAAGACCTTAAAGATCATCAAGTCCAACCACGAACCTAACCACGCTACCCTAAATCTAACAGCCCTCCGCTAAATCATGTCCCTGAGCACCACAACCAAACAGTTTTTTAACACATTCAGGGATGGTGACTCAACCACCTCTCTGGGGAGCCTATTGCAGTGCTTAACAACCCTTTCTGTAAAGAAGTGTTTCCTGATATCCAACCTAAACTTGCCCTGGTGCAACTTGAGGCCATTTCCCCTCGTCCTTTCTCCTGTCACCAGCGAGAAGAGACCAACTCTGCTCTCACTGTAAGCACCTTTCAGATATTGGAAGAGAGCAATAAGGTCTCCCCTCAGTTTCCTTTTCCCCAGACTAAACATCCCCAGTTGCTTCAGTCTCTCCTCGTAGGGCATATTCTCCAAGCCCTTCACAAGCCTTGTTGCCCTTCTTTGGACCTGCTCCAGCACCTCAATGTCCTTTCTGTACTGAGGTGCCCAAAACTGAACACAGTACTTGAGGTGAGGCCTCACCAATGCTGAGTACAGGGGCAGGATTACTTCCCTAGTCCTGCTCACCACACCATTCCTGATACAAGCCAGGATGCCATTGGCCTTCTTGGCCACCTGGGCACACTGCTGGCTGATATTCAGCCAACTGTCCATCAGTACACCAAGGTCCCTTTCTGTCAGGCAGATTTCCAGCCGCTCCTCCCTAAGCCTGTAGGGTTGCCTGGGGTTGTTGTGATCAAAATGCAGGATCTGACACTTGGCCCTATTGAAACTCATACAGTTAACCTTGGCCCATTGATCCAGTCTATCCAGGTCCCTCTGTAGTGCCTTTCTCCCTTCTGGCAGATCAACACTCGCTCCCAACTTGGTGTTGTCTGCAAACTTACTGAGAGTGCACTCAATCCCCTCATCAAGATTGTTGCATTAAGTTGCTACCGATTTGGAAAGATCAACTTTTGATTGGGGCAAACTCAATGACTACACAGGCAAGAATGTATGAAGTCAAGAATGAGAAGATTTTGGTTGATTAGCTATAATTAGTATAGCTACATGTATGAGCTCATATCTTGCTGACTGTATCAGAAAGTTTGGCAGCTGTTACAAGTGGATTTGCAATTTTGGCCAAAAATTTTCTAACAGAACAATTTTCTTCTGATTCACAGGAACAGCATTTCAAATATTTTCAAACAGAAGTTTCAAAACATAAAATTCCAGCAAAAGTCAAAATGCTGTATTTCAACACCCTCATTCTCAAGCTTGAAATATTACAGTAGGATTTGAAGGATTGGATTTTTTTTTTAATCTGCTGAAAAATTCCAAGATTTTGATTCTTCTAGCTAGCATCTAGAAATTAAATGCTGAAATCTTAGCTACAGTTCCTTAATTTCAACTATGCCTAGTTGCAAATGAAGAAATTTTGGATATTTTGCAGTGATGGAGCCAAATAATGGAAGACAACAGAGACAGATAATTAAAATGTATATCCGCATGTTTGAGTGTACCACTCAGTATTAAAAAATACTAAAAAGGAAATCAGGACTGTTTTCTATCTGTCAGTAGGACATGCTATTGGAATGTAAAAATTAATTGATAATCTAAGTTTCCATCCCTGAAATATATATTTTTATAGATGACCAAAGCTACCTCCTCAAAATTCATTATGGTTTTCCACATTGCACACCAAATAAAGAAAGAAGGAGTTGTACTTTGTTTTGTTTTGGTTAGTTTGTTTGTTCCATCTCAAGAACAATCAGATTCATGACTTTAAGGGAATGACTCATGATTTCTGAATGCTTTCAGTCAGATGTTATCTGAACTTCAATACTGATAGTTGGCTTGGTAATGTTAGCAAATAAAAGGTTGAGTGAAACCCTCTACTTTTCATTTGCTTATATTCCTGAGAAAAGAAAGGTCAATTTACTATCTTGCTTATTTGATGATATACAGACTATGGAGAATTGGGTTTGAAACCAGGATAGCAGAAATTTATGCACTGATAATTTATGTATGGTTTTGGTTTACATAATTTTTTTCTTTATTCAGTAAAAAAAATGCATAGTTGCCATGGAAACTGCTACAACATAGGATTTGGATTACCATGAAGAGGCAGGGCATTTTTAATAAACAGATAAACACAGAAGACACATAAATCAAATGCAAATCACCATCGTGCATGTTCTTCAGACAATGGAGATTGAGCTTCCCACACCTGTTGAAGGTGCAGAGGGTTCAGACCATGATTGTTGCATTGACAACCTCAAATATAATGTGCAAAGATATATTGAAGCTATATTATTTCCCATTCTCAGTGACTGCACTCTTGAATAACTGTTTTCAACAGTTTGTTTTTAAACACAGAAGGATACTCAAACAAGACTTTTCATTCTCTTGGAGTTTACTGAAAATTATTGCCCCCTTCATCATCCAGCAGTGTGAAAGGTATGAGTAAAAGGTAGATGCTGAAATCATTAGCACTTCAGTAGATCTGTAGGAAAGAAGAAAACTGGGCTAAATGTATGTATAGAACAAAAGGAATACATTAGTTTTATCTACTGTTATTTCATTTTTGCTTCTCTTTATATCTTGCTTCTCTATTTTGTCCCCCTTTTGAAAATTCTTTGCTTTTCATTCCTAATTAAAAATATTTTCAATTCTCCCTCTATGCACTGAGACAACACTTCCAACTTCATAATCATGTCTATTAAAACCCATCTCTGTTGCTGTGTGAATTTTGTACTACTTTTCTCTGCTTATTTATGATGATAAGCTTACACATCACTAAATAGTGGTTCAGGGTACCTGAACAGTTTAAGAAAAATATTTGGTATTTAATAAGAATGCTGAGACCAGTTTAAATCTGATTAGCCTTGAATTATGTTTTCCTTTTAAAGCTTTAATAAGTATCAGTCAAAAAAAGAAGCACATTTCACAGAGCTTCTTGGTCACTAATGATTTTTTTTGTACGAAAAGAGCAAAAAATATCAGGAAATACTATTTATGAAGAAAAATGTAAAAAAAGTGAAATATTTATACAATCTGTCCATTTCACCATGAAAATAAAAAGTTATGTAGACATAAACACATACATTCACAGCTCAAAGTTCTCCCCCCAAATAAAAATTACATAATTTAGAAATTATACAAGTATTTTATTATCACAATTTCATTTTTAAATGAAAAATAATTTCAGATTTGCAGAGTTTGATTTTTATTCTGTCCAGGCAGAATAATTTTTTTCTCAAAGAAAAAGCTTCAAATTAAAAAAGCTCTTTATTTTCAGGGAAAAAAAAAAAAAAAAAAAAAAAAAAAAAAGTAGTAGCAGTAGTACTCCCTTTCCAAAGAGTATTTTGTTGCAAATTTCTTCTTAGCTCCATAAATTAGCACATCTCTGGCAATGTAGCTCAGAGAAAAGGGCTGTGAGTGCTCTAGAATGTCTTATTTACATTTTTCCTATTATTCATCTTACTGATTCAGTGTTACCGGGGGGGACAGCAGAAACAGCACTACTGCAGTAAACAGAAGCTAACACATTTAATTTTGTGAAATTGCTGCACTGAGATCACTTCTGATCTGCCTTAACCAGCTTGCTAGTTTGGAAGCATTTGGAACATTCTCAGTTCTTCATCCTGTTAACGTTCATCACAAAGAGCTGCATCTCTGCACAACCTGCTGCTGTTAGAGGTTGCTACTTAGGCATAACTTTCCTTAAGTTGTGCCTAAAATAGATAAATGCCTTCCCTGCCCACCTTGGTGATTCTATGACACAGCATCAGGACAACAACCTATGCAGCTATGCCAACAGAGGCAGAAATTGAGAGACTGGTGACAGTGACCTGAACCACAACCACCTAAACAGCAAAACAGCACTTTACTTGCAACCCAACCTTTGCAGCATTAGGTACATCTACTAAAGATTGTAAGCATAATGTCCTGAAGTGGTCCTAAAGGAAGAATGAAGCCAGTTTTTTTCTTTTTTGTGGGTTTTTTTTTTTTTTTTTTTTTTTTTCAGAAAGTCATGTCATTTGGACACCTTAGAGAAGGTTCTGTTCTCTCTCCTCTGTCACACAGCAATAAAACATAATGGAATATTGGCAGGAAGGTTCAATCTCTACTGCCATACCACCAACACTCACCTCTGATGTCATGGGCTGGTGTCATAAAATAGGAGGTATTACTTTTGGAACAGGCCTCATTTTAATGAAGTAGCATGTCTGTGTAAATTAATTAGTGTTTTATATAATTTTTATCTCTAAACATGATTACCTGCTAACTTCACTGCAGTTAAATGTCCAAATCTAAGAAATTACATCAGTTCCTTTAAAACTACCATCTAATTAATGTCAAATAGTTACTATAATTAAATTATACATGACAAATAATGAGAAAAAAGTATGAATCTGCTTTTCCACTAGATTTAATGGTATACGTGAGAAAAAAAGCTAAAACCCCACAGTAGTTCAAAAATTTCATTTAATACGTAAGTCTCAGTAGACTCCAAACTTACTTAACTTACATGAGATACCACTTCAGAAGGGCCAGGTTGTTAAACAGAGACCTATTTATCTGTTCTCAGTTGAAGTAAAGTCTTACAGCACTGCTGCCCAAGAGGAACCTTAGGTTCTGACAAGGTAGAAGTTTGTAGCACCAAGTATTTTTTCTTAAATATGTAGGCAGAATGATACCTCTGATTTTTGCTACGCAAGTAAAGAAGGGGGTTTTGAAACAGAATTGAAGGAGTTTTCTCCAAAATATGTTTTTTTTATCACAAAATTTCAACTAATCATAACTTGTAGGTTTGTGCTTCAGGTACTTTGTTGACTGCACTATAATGTGCATCTCATGTGAATTCAGATCTACCGCTAACAGCATCCTCAGAACAACTGAAAATGTAATATGATCTTCTGTGGCTGTAATACAGGTGTATCTCAACAGCCCAGCACTCATGTGAGACATGGAACATATCATAAAATCATAGAATGTCTTGGGTTGGAAGGAAACATAAGGATAGTCTAGATCCATCCCCACTTCCATGGACAGCCTCTAGATCGGGGCTCCATCCAATCTCTAGGAATCCACATCTTCTCTGGGCTACATATTCAAATGACATTATACTCTCGTAATACATAATTTCTAACATCTAATACAACTTCCTCTCTTTAGTTTAAAACCACTCTCCCTTTGTCCTATCACTATTTACCCATGTAATCCATCTTTTTTATAAGCCCCTTTTAGGTAATGAATGTAGAACTGCCTATTCAAATACAGAAATCAGGCAGATATCTGCCCATCACATATGGTTATCATTTTCAGTCAATGGCTTTTTTACAACTATTCTTAATTCCTCTGCAAATTTTTAAGGCACCAAAACCAACCAAACTGCAATAAGAAAACAACTTTTTGTTTTTAAATGAAGTTCTTTTTTTTCCTAGGAAGCTCCATATGGCACTACCTCGTGTTTCTTCTACACCTATGTGCTCCCCTATTGAAAACAGATTAAAGATAGAAGCCTTTAAGTGAATTTGATATAAAACTTTTGAAACAGCCTCACTGATGAAGATGGTAGATATATGTCTAAAATGTGGAACAGCTCATAGACAAAAAATAGTCCAGAGATAACAGAGCATTTCACAATAGGCTTTAGTCACATTTCCATTTTCCAGTTGGTGTAGTTCATTCTCCCAGTGTCCATAATCAGTGCTCAAGAAATTTGAATGTCATTGCAAAATAGGAATACCTCCACTGCTATGGGAACACAAAGGAATAGTTTCTTCAAGGCAAGTTTATCCCTCATTATTTTGCCATACACTTATCAATAGAGTTCTGGCAATACATTGACATATATCTGAAACACAGATTCTGATTCTCATAAAACATACCTATGCAGAGCTATGTAGGTTGCCCCAAAAGTAATGACTCCTGTTTATTTCCACGGGATCAGATACGAGGAGCACAATAACACTATTTGATAGAGTAAATTCTCAACTAAAAAACACTGTTTTCCAATGTAGTCACTACCACTGGCTATTTTTCACCAGTGCTAAAAAAGAGCACCAGCAGAGATGATCCACTCTTTCACAGTTGCTATGATGGCATCATTGCTAGGAAAATATTTCCCACAAAGTCCATCTTTCATTGACCAGAAGAGAAATCAATATATATACAGTAGGTGTGGTAGTACAGTCCAGCCTATACAGTGGGTGTAGTAGTACAGTCCAGCCAAGATTGGCAATGTGTTCCAAGGTCTTCAGACAGTTATGGGGTCTGGCATTATTGTGTTGCACAGAAAGATTGTCTTCTCTGGCCTGACTCTGGAAATTTGAGCCTTCAGCATTGCTACGTAGTGGTCATAGTTGATGGTTTGTCCAGGTTGCTGGAAGTCCAGAAAGGTCACTCATTTCCTATTCCAAAAGTGCACATCACTTTACATGCTGCAGAGTACGTCTTGAACTTTTACTTCAATGGGAAATTCACATATTGCTGCTTGATGGACAGGCATTTTGACTCTGGCTTGTAGTGGTGACACCACATCTTGTCACCAGTTATGATACAGTCCAGGATGCTGTCCCCTTCAGCCTCGTATTATGTCAGTATGTCCTGGGAGACTTGTATACAGTGTTCTTTCTGTTCCTGTGTGAGCATTCATGGGACCTACCTGGCACAAGCTTTGCAATATTCCGATGTTGACACCATTGTTTCCAAAGCACTGAAGACAATATTCAACTCCATACACAGTTCCCTGGTTGTAATCTGCTGATTCACACAGATGAGCTGATTGAGATGCTCTTCGTTTTGTGGTGTGACAGCTATGCATGACTATCCAGAACATGGCTTGTCTTTCACATGTAAAGCTGTAATGTTTATCATAAGGCTGTCATTTTCAATGTCATGGATACCAAATTTCTCTCTTGGAAAATGTTCTTAATGTTCTTTTTTCTATTAGTGAAAATTCAACAAGGCCAGGAGGCTAGAGCCAACAAAATGAAAATGTGGATATATTTATCGGATACGTTTATTTTATATAAAAATTATGTTAAATGAGAGCATGTTTTCCAGAATTATTTGCAAATGAAAGAAGGTTAGAAGCTTGATGTAAGTGCAAAGTATGGCAATTTAAAAAAAACAAAAAAACAAGAGAGAGAGAGAAAAAAAGAAAAACTGCTTTGGGATCACTATCACACTTGTTCCTATGGTAACCAGTTATTTGTGCTGCATGCATCATCATTTATATTTCAGGAACTGGAGTGCTGGAAAAAAGGGAGGTAGAAAGAGCACGTGTTACACTAAATTAACTCCAAAGAAAAGCCCATATTAAAATATTTGACCCCTTGAGTAAAAAGCAAAATACGTTTATGTGATTTCACCTACTTGACACTTTAAAGAGCATTTCTCAGAAAAAGAGCTCTGAAAAACTGGCAAACGTTTACTGATCTTCTTCTCATTTTGTTCTGAATCATATCTTTAATTCACTGCCAAATAGCAGTTTCAGTCTTGTCTGTGCTGCACAGCTGAGGTAGTGAAGGGAGAAGTGGCTGCTTTCAAGACCTTGGCCTGACTGCAAGCAGTAGGAAAGCATTGATAGCTGTTTGAACTAGCTGGCAAAAAGGCAAGATATATGGACAGAGAGAAGTGACACTACAGTCGTTTTCTAGACAATGTCCATCAGCTTCAGATGGCCTCAGTCTTTTGGACTAGGTAAAATATGTTTCTCTCTAAACTTTCTTTTGCTGTTGCACTGTCAGACTTCAGTGTGAAGTCTCCAGATGCTGAACTGCCTAGTGATGTGCAGAAAGATTCAGCAGCTTTTTGGAGACAGAAAGAAAGAAAACAAGCTTATTAAAACGTCCCTTACACTGTAATCTGAAAATATAAAATCCCGTATTAATGAGGGAATTTAAACCTGAAACTTTTCAAAGTTTAGTAATTTATTCCTAAGAAGCACTGTTATTTATGTTTTAACAACTATGCAAAAAAAAAAAAAAAAAAAAAAAAAAAAAAGCAGCCAAAAGGAGCAAGCTTAAGTATTTAAGTACCCTAACCCTATACATCATAGAATCAGAGAATATCTTTGTTGGGAAGAGGCCTTAAAGTCCACCCAGTTCCAACCCCTGCCATGGGCAGGGCTGCCCCCCACCAGCCCTGGCTGCCCAGGGCCCCATCCAACCTGGCCTTGAGTGCCTCCAGGGATGGGACACCACAGCTTCTCTGAGCAGCTGTGCCAGTGCCTCATCATCCTCAGACTAAAATTTCTTTCCTAACACCTTACCTAAATCTCCCCTCTTTTAGTTTAAAACTATTCACTCCTTGTCGTATTACCACACTCCCAGGCAAAGTCTCTCCTCATCTTTCCTGTAGGACGCTCAAGTACTGGAAGGCCATGACATGATCTCCTCAGAACCTTCTCTTCTCCGTGCTCAACAATACCAGCTTCCTCAGCCAGTCTTCACAGGACAGGTACTTGAGCCCTCTGATCATCTTCATGGCTTCCTCTGGAGCTGCTCCAATAGTTCCATGACCTTCTTGTGCTTCAGGCCCCCAGAACTGAATGCAGTACTTGAAGTGAGACCTCACAAGAGAAGGTTAGAGGGAAAAAATCACCTGCCTTGATAAGAAGCTACACTTCTTATGATGCCAGCTTATATTCAATATTTCATCCACCAATACTCCCAAAGCCTTCTCCACAGGATTGTTATCAGTTCACTCATCACCCAAACTGAATTAATGGTTGAGATTGGCCTAGATGCAGGGCCTTGCACTTGACCTTGTTGAACTCCATGAGATTTGCATGGGCCTACTTCTCAAGCCTGTCAAGGTCCCTCTGGATTGCATCCATTCCTTTCTGTGCATCAACTGTGCCACTCAGCTTGTTATCCTTGGCAAACTTTCCAAGAGTGCACTCAGTACCACTGTCCATGTTACCAATAATGCTGTTAAGTAGTGCCAGTTCTGATGCAGAACCCCGAGGAACACCATTAATTATTGGAATTCTCCTGCATATTGATCTTTTGACCACGACTCTTTAACTGCAACCACCTAGCCAATTCCTTATCCACTGAGTGGTCCATCCATCAAATCCATGTCTCTCCAATTTAGAGACATGTAAAACAGTTTCAGATGCTTTGCACAAAAAGGTAGGTGATATTTGTTGCTCTTCTGTTAAGAAACAAATGCTGTAACCCTGTCGTAGAAGGACACCAAATTTGGCAGGTACAATCTGCCGTTAGCAAAACCATGTTGACTGTCTCCAATCCCCTCTCTGTTTTCAGTGTGCTTTAGCATATTTTCTAGGAGGATTTGTCTCGTGATCTTGCCCAGAACAGAACTAAATTGCTCCAAAATTAATGCCTTCTATTTACTTCCATGGAAACAACAACTGATACAAAAAGCACAATAACACTATTAGATAGAGAAAATGCTCAGCTACAAAACAATATTTTTCAGCATTCTTCACCAGTATCCCTGCATTTTCATCAGCAAAGAACAAGAACCTGCATCCCACATTTGTAAAAATCTGTGCCAGTGGAAATGAACCACTGTTGCTGTTGCCACTGCTGAAATAAACCACTCACCACCTTACTGTGCTCACATCCATTGTTTGGTCTCCACAGATGTTCAGCAAGCATTGATGAATGTTAACGGGTGCCATTTTTTCTGCATGGAGGAATTCATTTGCACACCTTTTCTCCATACACACTTCCATGTCAGACGCCATTGTGTCACACTGCCTCTCTGCAGCCATCTGCTGCACAGTAATGAAATGTAACGAGATATTGGTGGGAAGGTTCAGCCTCTACTTTCATACCATCAACATCTGCCAATGACATTGTGGGCCAACAGCATGAAATAGACCTTTTTGGCCTGAGCACGCTCCTGGTGAGCATCGAGCAACACCCTCAGGTCTGTTACTTCTACAGAGTCTTCCAGATACCTGCCCCAAACTTGTAGCGTTGCCTAGGGTTGTTGTGGCCAAAGTGCAGGATCTGGCACTTGGTCTTGTTGAACTTTATGCCATTGGCCTCAGCCCAGCGATCCAGTTTGTTCAGATCTCTCTGTGGGCCTTCCTTCCCTTAGGCAGATCAAGATTCCTCCCAGCTTGGTGTCATTTGCAAACTTACTGAGGGTGCACTCAGTGCCCTCATCTCAATCATCAATAAAGATATTGAACAGGACAGACTTCAGTACCAACCCCTGGGGAACACCACTCACGACCAGTCACCAGCTGAATTTAACTCCATTCACCATCACTCTCTGGGCCCAGCCATACAGCCAGTTCTTTACCCAGCAAAGAGTGTACCTGTATAAGCCATGGGCTGCCAGCTTCTCCAGGAGAACACTGTGGGAGACAGTGTCAAAAGCTTTGCTGAAGTCTAGGTAGACTATGTCAACAGCCTTTCCCTCATCCACCAGGCAGGTCACTCTATCATAGTAGGAGATGAGGTTAGTCAGGCAATACCTGCCTTTCATGAACCCATTCTGTCTAGGCCTGGTCCGCCAGTTGTCCCACGCATGCCATGTGATCTCACTCAAGGTGATCTGCTCCGTAAACTTACCTGGCACCAAGGTCAGGATGATGGGCCTGTAGTTCCCCAGATCCTCCTTACAAACCTTTTTGTAGATTGATTCACACTGGCAAGCCTGCAGTCCTCTAGGACCTCTCCGGCTGACCAGGAACGTTGATAGATGATGGAAAATGGCTTGACTATCACCTTCGCCAGCTCTTTCAATGCCCTCATGTGGATCCCATCTGGCCCCATAGACTTGTGGCAGTCGATGTGGAGTAATTGGTCTCTAACTGTTTCCACCTGAATCATGGGGGATTTATTCTGCTCCTCATCCGAGACTTCCAGATCAGGGGTTAGAGTACCCCAAGAATAACCAGTCTGACTTTTAACAACAGACATAAAGAAGGCATTGAAAACTTCAGCCTTTTCCTTATCCTCAGTGCTCACGTTCTCAACCGCAACCAGTAAAGGGTGGAAATTCTCCTTAGCCCTCCTCTTATTGTTAATATATTTGTAAAATAGATTTTTCTTCTCTTTTACCCCAACAGCCAAGCTGAGTTCAAGCTGGGCTTTTGCCATTCTAATTTTCTCCCTGCACATCCTAACAACTTCTTTGTACTCTCCTATATACATATGCGTCACAGTTTCAACTGAAATCATGGAAATCAGGAGATAAAGCTCCCAGTGAGATATTAGACTTCTATAAACCTTTGCAGATCTCATTTTTACTTATGTAAAATAGAGATGAAATGGAATTTGTTGACCTGGTTCAAAAGTATGTAAGACAAAATGTTACATTTCCCACAGTGTCTTGAGTTCAGTCTCTGTGCCTGTGCAAAAGTACTGAAAAAGTCTTTCCATATTTCCTGTATTGGCCTGTTATGAGTTTAAGAATTTGGCATTCTTCTGCTCAAGTGTCCTGAGAAGCCCACCATGGTAAGTGATCTAAGAGACATTCAAATGCATTCAGGCCTATAAAATGCAGCTGTAGTTGCTTTTTCTTTTTTTCCTAAAAGGCTGTCGCAGTGCCACTGTCTGTCTTTTATGCAATACCTTAGAGAATTTATCTAAGAGTAGGAGTTCAGTTCAATCAAAAATCTAACAGGGATCCAGCCTACATATCTCTCAAAAGCACCCTATCATCAATATATAGTCTGTACTGAAGTTCTCCAAACTGCTACTGTGTGAGAGTAGATCTGATGTTGCAGAGTATATGGAGACAAAAGTAATGTATGATTTTTTCACTGCCTGTGAAAGGCAATTCTGATGCTTGTTTCTAAAGCTCTATCTGTACTTAAATTATTCAATTTTATTTAGTAAAATTCAACCTAATGAGCAGAAACTATGGTTATAATTATGCTCTCCTAGCTGAATACCTTAAGTGCTAGATTGAAAAATCAGTTTCATTTCTGTGTAGTTTTTCTCGATAATGTTTGAATGATTTTCATCGCAATGTTATAGGAACATATATACAGGGAAAGCGTGCCCCTCTGCAATCCACCAGATTAATGTGTAGCCTAAGATTTTTTTGCTTTTGGTAAGAAATTAAATATGATCTTGAACAAAGAAAGAATCATATCTCTCACTTCTTGAGGAAGTTTTCTGAAATGCGGAGAATTGAATTATCTTCTCTCCACCCTAATAACACATACCATCAAAGCCAGTGTGGGTCCTTGGAAAAGGCTCCGGATGAAATGCAAGGATGAGGAACTGAGGCAGGGCTTGCAGTTAGAAGAGTAGGTTGGGGTGGTGCAATGGTGGTAGTGCAGTAGAAACGTGAGGACAAGATAAAGTACAAGGTTAGGATCCTGGTTTAGGGAACTGAGATGTGCTTTGAGAGAATAGATACAAAGATGAACAACTTGTGATTGGCTATGGCTTGACACAGAGTTAGAACTCTCATCACCTTAACAGTTTTCCCATTAGTTGCTACTGCCATGGAATGTACTTGTAACTACTAACACATTGCAACTGCTACCAAGGGTTGCATATCACTATTCTGAGTTTGAAAAGCTATACTGCTCTTGTGGGCTAGTGCCCAAACTCTAGTGCTCTTCTTGACACAGTTGAGAAGAGCTGTTAAGTATCTTTTACAAGATCATTCTGCTTCTCCATTCTTTCATTCTTCATTTGTGAAAACTGTAACATCTTCTCTGAGCTGGAATTACATTAATTATTACCAGACAGACCAGACTTATCCAGGTCCTTGCACTCACAAGAAGTAATACTCTTCTTAATTCAGCTGCTAATTAATTGCATAACTTCAGCTATTCTGCAACATTATAGCAATTCTAAATACCTTAAGATGTAAACTGTGTACAGAAATACTGTCTTTTCAAATTACTTTGTCTTGATAGTGATAGTGTGTCTCACTCCACATGTTCTATATGGAGATTTGAATAGCATCATATCTTATTCTCCAAAGCACCCTTAGTGATCCACCTTTCCTATATATTAAAGAGAAAAAAAATTATTGTCAGTAAACAAAAAATATTTAAAAAATCTTGTGAAGCCAAAATAGTCAGGAAACGCAAATAATAATGTCTTATTATTATTTTTAGTTAAGGTCTAGAGGACTCGTGAGCTGTGAAGTCTTAATTTAACTCTGGGCTTTATAATCTTAGATTTTCCTTCAGTGGATATTGTAAAACTCTTTTCTGAATCCCAGTATATTAAAAATCAGACTTGGAAATAAGTGGAGTCACACTCACTATTTTCAATCTTATCTGTAGAACTTCTGATTTTTTTAATTTACTTTATAGTATATGTATTTCTTAGTTTCTGGTATTTTAGCTGCCTAAATACCATTTAAAACTGGTATACTGATAGCAATTTCTACTGTTCCTATTTTGAACACATGATATATTCTGAAGTACGAGCATTCCCAAAGTTCTGGAAAACATTTTAACATGCTACATCAAGAAGAAAAAGAAAAGAATATTTAATGGTTTAAATTGGAGATGTGCTTTTAAAGGGAAATCTGAATATTTTTATAAAGTTGCTTTTGATGTTTCTGTAGCTGGAACACATTAGCAAAATTATGGTCCTCTTACAACAGACACATGCGTAGGCTTATGTTGGAAAAAAAAAAAAAAAGAGTAATGTGACTCTGGAACAGGTAGCTGTAAAAACTCAATTTGAACAAAAAAAAAAATGCAATTTTCTGTTCAACTGCTTTTTTGTATTCCTATGAAACTTTTCAACTGTTATGATATTGAACCTTTTGAAAGTCAGCATGTCGAGATACCACTTCACAAAAATGACAGTTCTGTAATTTCTTCTGCTCACTGAAATCACAGATATCTCATTGTAAATGGGAATTACCTCTCACTGGTACAAATACATGCTATTTTTTTTTTCAATTTTTGAATTAAAGGTACATATAAACCCCAAACAAATACATTTAAAATATGTTCTTGATCCTTCAGTGTTTCTTTCCTTTCCAGTGGAACAGAGATATCATCCTAATGTCAGCATGGAATGAATCTGTAGCTTATTTCAAAATGAATAAGAGAACAAGTAACAGGGCTGTGTTCTTCTCTAGACTTATCATATTTCCTTAAAAATTAAGTTGTTTGATGCGAAAGTAGAAAATACTTTTTGTCTGTAAAAGTACTTAGACTTTTCTGTGCCAGTCTAGCCAAACTCAAATTTTGTTTTACCTTGGCAGTTCTAATGAATAACACACCTACATATACCAAGGGAAATCACCTACTTAAGCTATTACAATTGACATTCTATCAAAAAATAACAAAATTTACAACATACTAAAAGCATGTTGAGCAATTTGTTTCCAATCATGTTTTAATAATGCTAAATCTAGATGGAGCCACTTAAAATATGTAAGCTCAATTTTTACACCTTTCAAAAAAGAGTACTGCATAATCTCTGGCACAATACTTGAGCTCATATGTAGTGTTAACCCTGAGGCAGTTTGAAGGCAACATGAGGAAGAAACTGCCCTGTGTTTTCAGGCTGAAGAATTTTGCTTGCAGTCTTCACTTAAATACCATTTTAGCTTACTGCTTAAATAAGCTTTTAAAATATACTATTATTTGTTTTGGTGCTTAAGTGTTTTTAAGCTATTTTTGCAAACTGTTCATTTTCTCACTACTGTGTTGCAATTTACAGTTCACCCTCCAGCTCAAGCTGCTGCTTTGTTTACATGTCATCAAAATTTCCTTAATTCTTTTCATCTCCTTCTCTGCTGATAAAGTCATTTGTCTTTTTCCCCACTGACTTGAAAAAAAACCTGAATGGAAAGTAGCACGTCTCATGCAAAAGTTAATAATGAGAGCAAAATGATTTTGTAGTTTGATATTCAGCATCATGTAAAATAAAAGACTTCCAGCAGAGTTCCATCTAACCTTGTTTCCTCTTTAGAAACAGATTTGCCTCAAACGCTGATGTTGTTAGAAATCTTGTAATTACCGCTCTCCTAATAGTGATATGTCAGAGAGGGATTCTCATTACAGCTATTATGTGAAAAGAAAACTTTCATTTAGTTCAGCTCACAGCAAAAAACCTTAATCGCTCATTATAACTTCTTAGACAAAGGCATTATAAAACTCTCTTTCTAGATAAGCTGGCTTGTGAAAGAGAAAACAATAGTTCTGTCAACTGAAAGACTGACCCGTCTCTGTTGTGTGTAATGGAAATAATCCAGATGAGTTCAAAGTGAAGGGAATCAGTTAGTGACTAGGTTTTAAAGCCTGAACAGCAATACTGCAAGCCTTCTGTAATGCACAGCAGATCTAACTCTCATTTGAAGACAATGTGAAAACTCTGGCTCTTGTAACTGGAAAACCACTGATGTCTGGAAGCGTAGTGCCATGAACTATGATCTTATTTTCTCATCTTTTGAGAGTCTGTGAGTGGGGAGCAATGGAGAAGGATGTTGGTTGCTATATCCTGAGTGCATCTCTTTGGAAGGAGTGGCAAGAGTAGCAAGAGCCTTCCCTGGGCAAAGCTGAACATATACTAGACCTGAAAACCTTGAGAGGGCAGAAATGGAGCAAGTGGTGAGAACAGGGACCTGAACATGGATGCTAACAGTGAATCAAGAGCCAAACAAGGAAGGAAAATTCCCGAGAGCAGTGAGATCCTCCAAATCCAACCATGCCTTCAGGCAATGTATTCTTTTCAGGAACATGAACTGGACTGTACGGAGTTAGCATTTCTCTTGAGTCCTATTGACTAACTTCTATTTCTCTGTTGCCTGAAAGTTTTCTACAGATACTAATGTCATAGATTGCAGCAGATTCCATCACAAAATGAATGAAATGCATATAAATGCACAAGAATTAAAAGAATTTTACTACAGTGGAAAGGACTGTTTCTCTTACTGGTGCTAATCTTTAATTCAGCTGTACTGGTCACAAAGACAAAATTTATTATATTTTTGTTCTTTAAAGATGTGTCATAGAAAAAATGAATCAATTATCAGTCATTTACAGAAGACAAAGATATTCTGGGTAGTAATTGGGTAGTTAAATTTAAGAATCCGTTTTGCTATTTTGTGCCTCTAACTATGGGGAAAAAAATCAAACTATTCAGATGAATATGCTACTGGCATCTGTGAACACAAGATCTGTTATTTGAAAATAAGTGGAACAAGACCTATAATGCTTGTTTTGTCTTTTTTTTCCCTTCTGTAATCCAATCTATTAAAGAAATAGGATATTAAATGCTGAGCATATACTATGCAGCTGAATCCTAATGTCAAATGCTTAACAGGTCACTGTAAGTTCAAACATGCAGTTATAGCAGCTCATGTCTGGATCTTCACTTCTAACAGCTTTACCAGAAGCAAGGAGGTCCAAAGATAAAAAAAAAGTAATAACTAGAGGTGTGGAATAAACAAAAAAGATCTATCAAGATTCAGAATATTATTAGACACATGCATTTTAAGTGTATCCCTACTTGCATTATGTAGGATTTAATATTTATTATGCAATTAAAATTCCATTCTTGGGGCAGCTACTAACTGTTGGTGACTGAAGAAGTTATTTTACCACTTGGCTGGATGTTCCATGACTGAGTATTATGTCTAAGAGAAATCTAAATGTTGTTTGGAGGGGGGGGGTATTTTTGTCCTGTCCTGCACGCACCCATTGTCATGATGAGTCTGGATGCAGTATTTTAAGTCTTTGTATTTACACCATTTTCCTTTGCACTTCATTGTTTCTCAGCAATGTGGTGTGTGATTTTTTGCATCTGAATTACAAGCTGACATAAGCAAAGGAGCTGGTTCATTGTCTGAAAAAGCCAATCCTCTCTTGATCTTTCTCTATTTTTCCTCAGTTCCTAGTTAAATGTTTATTTCTTAGCTGTTATCCTCATTGATGTTACAGGTATAAATGGAAAAATAATACAGAACTTCAGCTTACAGAACTCACTAGCTCATATTTAAAATTTGTACAATTTGCTAGAGAAAAAAAATTGTCCATTGTGCTAATATTATGAACACATACTCATACAGCCTGAAAGGACATAAGCATTGATTTTTTCTTATTTCTGATACACTTACAGACCTTATTCCTTGTTGTTTGTATGCCTCTTGCTAGCTTTAAGTCATTTCACTCCCTACTTTTTCTAATTATACCTTTATGAATTTGTTCTTTTACACAGTTATTCTTAGACATGTGACAGTTTCCAGTAATTCTTTTCTGATGTAGGAGTGTTTCGACATTGCTGCTTTTCTCCAGTATTAGGTTAGTTTAGTAATGCTTTTTGAACAGGCTTGTTAAATATATATTAGTTGATAATAATGTACTGTAATATGTTCTCTAGCTTAAGTTCCATACCTGACTTTACAGCAGACCGTTTCTGGGAGCTCATTTCCCTTACAATGCTTTTGTCACACTTTCCCCTTAGCTGATATTTCATGATGACTTTCATTCAAACTACATTCCACACTTCAGTCTCAGCCAGGTCTTACATGGCTAAAAGATCCACAGATCTAAAAATAGGTGCTTGAATAGTTTTCCTTTTCTGAAACAAAACATTGCCTCCATTTTCACATTAACTATAATAATTTTTTCAATTTTTTTTTTTTTTTTTTTTTTTCCATTTTCTATGGTGAAACAGTCAAAATGAAAAGAACATGAGTGGTTCTGAATTCAAAAGCTTTTTTTTTCTGGAAGTTAGAAAGAAAAACTGTATCTTCTATACTCTGAGATATGAAACTGAGCAATGTATGGAAATAAAATTATCTTTTAAAAAAAATCAACTCTATATTTTCAAAATCTATTACAGCTCCATTCATAATTTTTTTTCCTTGTGGAATATACATACCTATTCTACTCCACATTCTTTTATTACTCTTGTTTACAAGTATACATTTAATGTTACTGTAAACATAATCAGTAGCATATTGGTGTATCTTGGACAGAATCCTTTGCCTTTGTATCATTTAATGTTATAAACAAATGATACATTTGAAACACATGGAAAAACCATATAAGCTTGAAAAGAGGGGTTATATCTCCAGAATAAAACAACAGAAAGTAGTAAGGTTCTGTTAACTAGAATGTGCATCTACCTGATAGAACCACAGTATAGTATTTCTGTAAAGTCAACTAAATCATAAAATCATAGAATCATAAAATAGATAGAACCATAAAATCACATAATGGCTTGGGTTGAAAGAGACCGAAGGACCATTCAGTTCCAATACTCTGCCATGAGCTACAACCCACCAGCTGAGGCTGCCCAGTTCCCCACCCAACCTGGACTTGAGTGCCTCCAGGGACAGGGCACCTACATCTTCCTTGGGCAACTTGCTCCAGTTCCTCACCGCTCTCACTGTGATGAATTTCTTATGTATATATAACCTAAACCTACCCTCTTTTGGTTTGAAACCCTTATCATATTTCCTGTCACTACACTCCTTGATAAAGAGTTCTGTCCCTCGTAGACCCTCTTTAAATATTCAAAGGCTGCTATATGGTCTCCCTGGAGCCTTCCCTTCTCTACCTAAATAACTCCTATTTTCTCAGTCTTCCTTTATAGGAGAGGTGCTCCAGCCCTTTGATCATTTTCATGGCTCTCTGTTGGACCACATCTTTCTTGTACGGGGGGGCCCAGGCTTGGACACCATGCTCAAGGTGGGAGCATAGTGTACAGGAGCAGAATAGAGGGGGACAATTCCCTCCACCCTGCTGGCTACCCCTCTTTTGATGCAGCCCAGGATACAAGTGGGTTGCAAGTGCGCACCACTGGCTCATGTCCAGCTTTTTTCAACTAGGACCTTCAACTCCTTCTCTACAGGACTGCTCTCAATGGGTTCTTTTCCTAGTCTGTACACATATTTGGGTGTGCCCTAACCCAGCTGTAGCACCTTGCACTTGGCCTTGTTGAGCCTTGTTAAGTTCACATGGGCCCACTTTCCAAGCTTTTCCAGGTCTGTCTGGATGGTATCTCTTCATTATGTTGTATCACCTGGACCAGTTAGCTTGGTGTTGTCTGTAAATTTTTTGAGAGTGCACTCAATCCCACTGTCAGTGAGACATTAAAGAGCACTGATTCTAAGACGGACCACTGATAGACACTGCTCATGACTGGCCTCTACTTGGACACAGAGCCACTGATCACAGCTCTCTATCTGTGACCATCCAGCCAGGTCTTTATCCACTGAATAGCCTACCCTTCAAAAACATATCTCTACAATTTAGATAAAGATGTAATGTTGGACTATGTCAAAGGCCTTACAGAAGTGCAGGTAGATGACACTGGTTGAACTTTGCTTGACAAATGATGCTGTCACACCGCCATAGAAGGCCACTAGATTGGTCAGGCACAATCTGCCCATAGTGAAGTCATTCTGGCTGTCTCATATGACCTCCTCATCTTGCACATGCACTTACCATAACTTGCAGGAATGTCTGTTCTGTGATCTTCCCAAGCCCAGAAGTGAGGCTCATCAGTCTATAGTTCCTTGGGTCTTCCTTTGCACCCTACTTAAAAATGAGAGTAATATTTCCCTTCTTCCAGTCACCAGTAACTTCACCTGACAACCAGGACTTTTCAAATATGATGAAGAGTGTCTTGGCAGCTACATAATCCAGATCCTCCGGGACCTTGAGATGCATGTCATTGGGTCCCATAGACTTCTACATATTCAAGTGGTCTCAGACTTGCTCTTCACTTACAATGAGAGGGATTTCACTCCCACAATCCCCTCCTAGAAGCTCAGAGACTTGATTCAGAAGGGATAGTCCCCTTGGCCTTCCTTTTCTGACTATGAACCTATAAAACCCTTAACCTTTACATCCCTTGCCAAATTCAGTTCCATCTGTGCCTTTCATGATCCCACCTCTACACATCCAGACAGCACCTCTATACTCTTCTCAGGCAACATGTTCCTGATTTCACTTCCTGTACTTTTCTCTCTTACCCCTCAGTTTGACCAGAAGGTCCTTTCTCAGCCATGCTGGTTTGTTTCCTGCCTTTCCTGCTTGATGTCTTACACATGGGGATGTTTAGCCTTTGCATTCTAAGAAATGTGTCCTTAAAGAGCTGTCAGTTTTGCTCAGTTCCTTTGTCCCTAAGGACAACTACCCAGGGAATCTTTAGGATAAATAAAAAAAACTTGTCAGGAATCACGAGAACAATGTTGTTTTGCACATTTCTGGTACACTGTAATAGTCAGAGTGAGAACAGATTTTATGTATCTTACATATCACACCTTGAACTAAAAATATTTTTTCCTCTGTAAAAAGTATCATGCTTCCTTTATTATTACTGTATTAAACATCTTGATTTTTTCTTGCGACTAAAATATTTTTGCTTTTATTTTGCAAAATTTGCTACACTTTTGCTACATCTAAAGGAGACTGATGTTCCTCCAGGATTACTGTCGTGATAACATATCAGGCACACTGACATTTTAGAGAAGAAAGAAAAAGCCAGAAATTGAGGAAGTCCTAAAACATGTCTGAAGAATAATAGTAACATGTAGACTATGAGCACACAGTTTTCCACATAGAAAATGAAGTTTACCACAAAATTATACAATTTGGTTATGTTTTCTACCTGTTACATATTAGAATAGCAATTCCAAACTAGGATTGAGTGCAAGTATATTCAATTTATTTATTCTTTTGTTTGATATGAAGCATAAATTACGGAAACATATCAGAACTAGAATTTTTCTCCTTTCTTGTTGCTTGATGCCAGATTGATTACCTGCAGAAAGGATTATGTCATTTAAATTTTCCTCAAAGGAATGTTAAAATTTAAAAGATATCTTCTACTGACAGAAGATCATTGCAGAAGAAAATTTTGAGCTCTCTCTGCTTATGGTCCAATTATGTAGTGTTACATAATTGCATGTGGCCTTTCAATTAGTGCTTGCATTATTGTCACGACTTTAAGTTTCACTGCTTGCTTTGAACATCCTAAATTATCTGTGAGATCAAATCTGTAATGATCATTCAGAATTTATTGAATGCACTTAGACTGTGGGCCAAGTCATTTCCTTCTTTTGTACAGATGGTTCTTTATAATGAAATATTGTGTTGATTTTTTAATTTTCATTTATAGACTGTAAGAGAAAGTACACTAGAAAAAATTCTAGAACTTCTATTTATTTCTAAAGCATATAAAAGTAGCGCTGTCTACTTCCAGTACATGTTTACAATTAACTGTTTGAACTCTGTACCTGTACATATCAAGTATTCAAAGTTTTTGTCTTGATTTGACTGAACTTTTCAGAGTTCAGGTTCATGACCTTCTCAGAGGAATTTGGGCCCTTGCAACAGATCATAAATACTGTCATTGGTGGCTCTATTCAAATATTTCAAATAACTTAATTGGGAAACAAAGAAAAATATGAGTGGGAAACTCAAAGCAAACAAACAAACAAACAAATAAATGGAAAAACACAAAGTAAACCATGATATTACTAAAGAGAAGATGAAAGAAAGAATAAAGCAATCACAAGCTCTAAGTATATTGTTTAATTTGCTCTCTTAGGTACATAAAATGTGTAAAAGCTAAAAGAGAACGTTTGTGCAGTGTCCTTACCTAAAGTTTATTGCTGATATTCTAGCTGTAGATAATAAGGGAACTGCCATATGCATAAATAAAATCTCCAGAAGTTTCAATATGAAATATTTGTCTAAAAGCAAAGACTCTATTTTATATTATATGTTGAACATATGCTCTTTTTTTTCTCCTTCTGACAGCCTGTTTTACTACCTTCAAGACATCTGCCTTGCCCAGAAAAGCTGCTTGTGGTCTCATTGAAGGATTATCACCATGAGGCCAGCAAAATGCAGTCTAAAGCCGTTGATTTTGACTCTCAGTTTTTTTGGTGGCACAGTGATGTAGAAAAAAACCAAGACCTTGCAGGTGATATAGGATTATGATGGAGTTTGGGAAAAAGAGAGGAGAGGAAAACAGAACAGAAGTGCAGAACGCAGAGAAGAGGTCTTAATTAAGAAAAGGGTTCTGCTTTGTACTTTCCTTGCGTGGACTGAGTAGTGTAAAGAATTTAGTGATGGAATCACAAGCTGAGAGCATCCAATTCAGCACTTTCACATTTTTTTAATATATCTGTGTATATACTCATAGACATATACATATGAACACTCCAAAAGTAATGCCTCCTATTTAATTTCATGGAAACTGCAGCAGATATAAAGAGCAGAGTAACACTGTTTGATAGAGGAAATTCTCAGATACAAAACACTGTTTTTCAGCATAGACAACTTCATTAGCTATATCACGCAGATGAGCTGATCCAGACTCTCTTCATTTTGTGCTGTGACACCTATACATGCCTGTCTTTCACATTGCTATTTCCACTTCTGAAATGCACCACACATCATCTCAATGTGCTTACATCCAACGTTCAGTCTCTATAAACATTCAGCATCAATGAGCATCAGTGGGTGCAATTTTTTCTGCATAGAGGAACCCATTTATACACCTTTTTTTTCATATGCACTTTCGTGTCAGATGTGAATATGTCAGACTGCCTCTGTCCTATCACCTGTCACATGGAAATAAAACATAACAGAATACTGGTGGGAAGGTTCAACCTCTACTTACATAGCATCAACACCTACCTCTGACATTGTGGGCCAACGTGATAAAATATGTGGCATTTATTTTGGACTAGCCCTTGTATATATCCACAGTTATTTAAGAGAGTGCTATAGAGAAGCTGGAGCCACACTGTTCAGAGATATGCATTGGAGCAACAAGAGGCAATGGACACATATTGAAAGTTGGGAAATCCTCCTCTGATACAAAAACGTTTTCCATTCTATAAATAGTCAAACACTGTAAAAGGTGCCCAGAGAGGCTGTGTCTATTCCTCCCCTGGAGATATTCAAATCTCAGGTTGCCCTAAGCAACCTGTTCTAACGACCTGCTTTGAACAGGAGTTGGGAACTGTCACACAAACTTGTGACTTTATGTATGTTTTGACCAATTTGCAAAAAAATGTTTCTGGGTTAAAAATTCATTTTCTAACTTCTATGATGATTTTCTTATTTCTTATCCAGAAAAATGTTAAGCTTTGGCAATTTATAGAATGTTTGGGCTTTTCCAAATATAGATTCTGAAATCAATGATGGCTTAGCAAGATTGCCTTACATTCAATTTTAATATGTTTGTAATTTAAACTTATTCAGACCTCTGTGGCATAGAAGCAGGAATATGCCAGAGATAAGTCTACTAACAGTGAAGACATCCTCCTCATCCCTTTTCTAGCCTCTTCCCCTTTATTCAAATACTCATTTTCAATATTTTTAGAAACATCATACTCCCAGTGATCTGAATGCTGTCTCAAGATTGAATATCCAAATGTGCACTTCTGTTTTCTGGGCAATCCATGACAACATTACGTTAAGGATCCAATGCAATGACTTTTTAATATGGTTTACACAACCTTTTGGATTTCCAATAGTTTTGCCGTTTCAATTTGAGTATGGTCCATTTGGTTTTATGTAATTTATGGATGCATTGGTTTCTCTGTTTACTATTCAGAAATCCCATGGGAAGCCCGTGCTGGGTGAGTTAATGATAGATTGCATCTCATGGGAAGGACCCCATCCTGGAGCAGGGGAGGAGCGTAACAAGAAAGGAGATGAAGAGACAAAGTGGTCCTCATCTCCCTTCACTGTGTAGGGAGAAGGAAGAAGCTGAGAGTGAAAGAGTGAAGTGAAGCCTGGAAAGAAGGGCAGCTGTATGGGAAGAAGGTATTTTTAATTTTGCCTTTCTTTCTTACTGTGTTATTCCATATTTATATGGCAGTAAGTTAAACTTTATTGTTCAAGACACACGTCAAGTAGTGGGTAAATATGTTATTCAGTTCCTGTGCTCTCAAGTTCCCTATGATATGAAATTAAAAATGCAGAATTACCTATTCAAATACATAACACCTCTTAAATCTATAATTAAATAATTTCTGTAGAATTGCATAATTCCTATCTGTTTATCTCTGAAATAAGAAATGCCAGTGATTGAAAATATCAACTAAATTGGTCTTTGCTAATAACTTTTATGCCAATAATTTCAGATGCTGTAAAAAAAGAATATGAAAAACTACAGGATGCACAAATCAGCTACACTTGCTATAAAACCCATCTCTAGAAACAGTAGCTAATGAGTTCCCAAAGGAGTCAGCTAGACTAGAGGTCGTAAGTTTAGCCTTACCTAAGACTACGTAGCAAAGAAACATGGGGATTTGGTTCATTGATTAACATAATCATATAAGGCCTTACTGTAAAAAAATATGCATGCTAAAATCAATATCTAAGGAACAGATATTAGATATAAGAACGCTTTTCATAGTTTCTTCTGGGAATCAGTGAGATACAGATCAAACATTTTAACTTTCAAAACTTCTAAGACATTAGCGAATTGAAGCCAAAGAGAACCAACTGCAAACAAACAAACAAACAAGCAAACAAACAAACAAAAAACCAAACCAACCCAAAATACCATAAAATGTACTTTGAGTTTGATAGTCCTATAGTTTGATAGTCATCTGAGATTAACTTTACTCCATTAAAACCATGATTAGGCTTAATGTTTACACATTAAACTATCTAACAAAGGCCTTAACAAAATCTTATTCAAAAACCTTTTACGAGTGTAGATAAGGAAATCTTCAGATATGACAACAATCAAAACATGTAAATGCCTAACAATCATCTTAACAACAGTTAGAAATCTAGATATATGACTACGTCTATCTTCTTCTGCCCCCAGCATTTTTTATTTTTCTTTACATTCTCTCCTGTGCTTTCCCATCTGGGCTACATTAATAGAAAGCTTGAAATCAGTTCCTGTCTTAACATGTTTAATTTGAACCACTGATAGTATTTATTCTTTATTCTTTATTTCTTCCATAATCACTCTCAAATTCTATTTACCATTTTGGTTTCTGCTAATCACAGAGCTGATGCTTTCAGAAACTTACCTACTGTTATATTTTTATGTTTTTCTGGGTATAAGGAAAACCTGAGAGACCTTAGTTCTTTCTAAATGCTTCTTATTTTTCTTATGTAGTAGTCAAAAGCCAGTTGGAATGTTTTACTCATGCATGTATCAACTTTAAATTTTGCCTACCACTTTTTTCTCAGAGATGCTGCATTATTAAATTTTGTTCTTCAGGGTCTACTTTTTCAGAATAAGTTCCTATCATCAGCAAACTTTTTCATTTCACTTTCCAGATTTCTCCAAATCAATGTAAAAACGTGCTCCTGAGATCATAGATTCTTGACAAACCCTTTCTTTCTGCAAGTTAGTTGTTGATACCCACATCTTCTCTCATAGCATTCAATAGATTACCAATCCACAAGGATAATTAAGAATATAAGAATATTCTTTCAAGAATTCCAGTCAATTTTGAAGTTTTTTTGTTTTGTTTATTTTGTAACAGTTCTTCTAAATCTTCCCAAATAGGTAAGACTTCTATGAGGTTGTTTTTTTTTTCCTTATTCTTCCAACAAATAGATCTGACTTACTAGTTTTTTAGTTCCTTGCACCTTCCCTAGGCAGCACTGCAAGGAAACAAACAAACAAAAAAAACCACCAAAAAAAAATAATCAAACCAAACAAAACAAAACAGTCATTAGCCTCTTTCTAGGAAGTGAGAGATGTTAAGAGATGAGTTATACACCATAATCAATAGTTCAGCATATTGCACAGTAAAAATATATATGTTTATTACTCCTACTACTGTAGTGGGCAACTCTAGAAGACATTGTGAAGTAGAGACCATGATTACAAGCAGAATCCAGGCAAAGTTTAAGCACAGGCTTGAGTGTGGTTAGCCACGTGTTAGCCTGAGTGGCCACTACATAGTCTGAGCAAATCTCATGGCAATAGAAAAGTTGCCTTTAAAAATACCACCTGAGAGTATTTCTCATAAGAACTCTTCCCTGTGGATGTGTGTGAGCATAATATTCCCAACAAACCTTAATTTTTCTATTATTTCCATTCTTTACTCTATAAACTAATGAACCAACTTTGAATGCCAATGTCTTCTTACTGACATGTCATAAGAAATGATATTTCCTCAGTGCAAAACACTGATAAAAGGGCACAGGCTTTGAAATGACTTGGGAGTAAGGACTGCAAGACCTGTCTGAGCTTGTGTACACCTGGGACGATTTCAACTGTTTTTTCAGTATAATTACTCTTTTTTCTACTGTGTTTTGTCGATTGTGCATCCTTGTCTTTGTACATTTTTGTTTGTTTGTTTTTGTGTATTTCATAACATATTTCTATATGTTTATCATATATTCTGTCATATGTCTGACATTTAAAACACTGCAGTCTAAAGCAGGTTTTCTGATATGTCACCAACCAAAAAATCTCTAAATGGAGTACCCTTTCATGAAGAAAACTATGCAAAAACATTCCACTGTTTGTCTGCAATATGTCTTTATAAGATTTCTTTCATTATCATCTATTGGCCCTATTGACTTTTTGGTATAAGTTTTGATCCTGACATGTTTGACAAATGCTTTTTAAAACACATTTATGACATTTACAAGATTACCCTTAAAATTCTTTTTCATTTATTTTTTCCAACACATCTTTATGAATTTTTCCATTTTTCTCCTTTGGACAGAAAGAAGACTTTCTGAAAGCTTTCTTGACCTCCTTTACCCTTGTCTGGCTCCTTTTGGACTTTGTCAGGTCTTTGTTTGATAGGTGGTATGTATTCATCCTGAACATCCAAAACAGTGTCAGTAAGTAGTCTCCATTGTGCCTGCAGAGATTTTACTTTTTTAGCTGTCTTTCTTTCAGATTTTGAAAAACAAAATTCCCATGTAGATTTTTTTTTTTGTAGTTCCATTTCTGTTTTATAACATGACAGCTTAGTTTCTTTAAGAGCCTTTAGAAAATGACCTTGTTGAAAGCCTTTTGAAAAAGAACTCTATATGACCTGAATCCACAACACATTATATTTATCCATATATTTATTACTTACAGACTTTATTCTATCTCTTGTCATTTTTTTCTAGTACAAAGGTCAAATTTACTTGGATTCAGTTCTTAAAACTATCTTAGAAAACCTGATAAAGAGCAATTCTGCCCCCTCCAGAGCTAAATTTTACAGATTACTTCTGTTTGGAGTAGCATTCAATCTAGCCCTTAAAAGGCAATAAAGCCATCTTATCTATTCCTGTTGGCTCATAGTCCATTATATACCAGTCACAGAGCTTTTTGCTAGTTTCATTCAATCAAAGAATCACAGAATGGCTGAGGTTGACAGGGACTTCTGAAGACTACCCTGTCCAACCACTGCTCAAGCAGGGACACTCAGAGCAGATTGCTCAGGACCACGTTCAGGTCGCTTTTGAAGATCTCCACAGAGGGGGGTATGTCAACCACGCCGGTCAACCTATGCCAATGCTCTGTCACCTGCACAGTAAACAAATGCTTCCTGCTATTTAGATGGAACTTCAGTGGGCAGTTTGTGTCTATTGATTCTTGTCTTGGCACTCTACACCATAGAATAGAGCCTGGATCTATTTTCTTCGCACATTTACTTCAGGTATTTGATAAGATTCCCCTTGAGCCTCTTCTTTAGGATGAACAGCCCCAACTCTCCAGGTTGAACAGACACAACCATAAGCACACCCTTACACTATACTTATGTCCTTGTTTGCACCAACCTTCAATTATGCTTGACTTACAGCAGACTCACAACTGCTACAGCCCACATGACCTCTGTCTCAAACACAAACTGGGAATTTATGACTACTAATTGGATGATCTCTGGTGAATCAAACTCTAAACGTAACACATTCACCTATATTTTTCCGAATCCATATCCAGACAAAGCTGTCAGTTGCAGTATTATTTTTTCTTACTGAGCTATGCCTTGTACAGTCCACATTCATCATAAACTCATTTTATTAATATCTCTAGTCAGTTAAACTCGGTAACTTTTAGTGTTTCAGTGAATAACGTATGTAAGTTACCATATTTGCATTCTTTTAGTTTGGAAAACAGAATGTACACATTTTTACTGCTAGGTTTTGGAATATCAAAATAGTATATTTGCATAATTTTACTAAAATACAACAGTAATTTGCAACTCCTCGCCTTTTTTCAGCCAGATTCTAAGAGCTAAGATTCACATAAGTGAATGGTACCTAATTATGGTTCTATTCCCCTCTCTGGAATACCACAAATTTTTATCCCCCCCCCCCAAAAAAAAAAACTTACTGAACACTGAAAAGTTTCAAACAGGAAAAAAAAGAATTATAGATTCTTATATGAAAACATAAGGACCTTTGACATTTCTCTATACCAGTCTTTTATTCAAACTAGAGACATCTCTGAACTCACAACAAACTGCTCAGGGGTTTGACTGTCTTGAAAACCTCCAGGTATAAAGATTTCACCACTTCTTTGTACCAATGCCTAGTTATTGTGATATTATTTTGTTGTTGTTATTGTTTTTTCCATTATACCTAGTCAGAAGTTCCGCTTCCATTAGTGACTGTTGTCTCTGGACTTCCCATTTTACTCCTCAGTAAAAAAGCCTAGCTCAATCTTCTTGATAAACCCCTCACAGGCACTGGCAAATAGCTATTAGAACACCCACTCCCTGCTGCCAAAAGTCGTGCCTTAACTTGATTATGCAAAGCCAGACTCAACCAGCCTCTCTTCACAGTGCAAATGCTTCAGCTCCTGACCATCTTTTTGGTCCTCTCTTGAACTAACTCAAATTCATTATCACTCTTGCAAGACTCAAAATTGCACACAATATTCCAGATATGATCTAAGAAGCACCAAGGGGTATAATCAGTTCCCTCACTGGATACATTCCTGTTGCCCAACATGCTGTTTGCCTTCATCACTACAAAAGCTTGTGACCAATGATTTATTCATAGCCTATCATCCATGAGGACTGTCAAGTTCTTTTCATCAGCGTAGCTACCTAGCCAGTCAGTCTCTGATCTGTTCCATTGCAGGGGATAAGTCTGTTTAAGTTAAAGACCATACTGTTTTCCTCGCTGTATTTCATGAGGTTGCTATTGGTCTTTCTCTCTAGCTCTTTGAATCCCTCTGGATGGCAGCCTTGCCTTTGACTATAACACATCACCCAATTCTAATTTTCAGAGGAGAACACATTTACCATAGAAAAGTAATGGCAACATAGACGTATATATAATCAAAATAACTTCTCATAGTAATGGGAATTATTTCTGCAAGTGATCATTCTGCACAGAGTTTCCAAAATCTAGGTTGGGAGAAGTTATTAATACTGATGTTGCATGTAACGTGGCCATTTATAAAGTAATTTAAAAGCTGGTCTTAATTTCAATTGAATTTTCTTAACAGCAGACAAACATACTGAATCATAAGATAAGTTTATAAATAATGTATCTCTAGAAGTCATTTCACTGATTTATACATTGTGAATTATAATTATGTTACTGATTTAAACATTATTTGATGATTTCTGTAAATCATATCATCCCTTTGAGAAAAATATCTATGATTAGATATGGTGTTACATTTCTGTCAGATGTGATGCAACTGTATTTTGGTTTATCTAATAGATATTATATGATTATATTATTACTTAATATATTTACCTTCCTCTAAGTGATTGCACTATTCTTCTTTACTCCAAAGTTTCATGCTACGAAGTCTGACTTGCTGTTCTGTATGTAACTAACATATTTCCTTACTCCAAGCCCTAATAAGAAACTGAGAAAAAGAAACATAGAGCTTAAACGAGCACTAATTAAGGTAAATTAAGGAGTCTTCATTTTTTTTTTAATTCTTTTTCTGTCTGAATTTAGTGTCATACTGTGTTAAATTGTAGCATATCAACTATTTTTTTGTATATGTCAGCCTTACATTGCACTTTTTTTTTCTTCATTCTTTCATTAGCTTCATTCCTTTCTCTTCTCATTCTTTTATTCTTTTTTTTTTTTTTTTTTACTCTCCAAGTGTATTTTGGAGGTAATCTGAACTCATTACTTGCCTGGATATCAATCAACTACTGATCTGTCAGTCAAAGTTTATCTAAATTCCTTAGCCTGTTTAACAATTTATTAAATATTAGGTCACTGTATCAGGAATCAAAATGTATTCTGTTATTCCAATAATAAATTTTAATGGCTTTAACAGTAAGAAAAAATGTGTAAGATAATACATTTCTGTTCCTTACCAATATTTCAGTTTTGTGCATGTGTGGGTGCAGATATGTATTTTAGAAAGCTTCTTCTTTATTTCTGAAAGAAAATAGAAAGATCTTTTAACGCCACTATATAAGACCTTTAAACAAAATACACAGTTTTGGAACAACTTACATGTTAAGAATTTTGAAAGCTTCAATAATCTGACTTGTTTTATCGAGCAAATGCATTGCCAAACATATATGTATTTGAAGATTCAGTGTGAGATTTGTAATTTCTTGAAAATGAAACCTAAAATTGGCCTTATTAAGTATTCTAGTTACTTGGTGACATATATATCTGCATTTATTTTTTATCATTATCTTTTAATAATAGTGTTCATGCCTTCCTAATCTTCCAAAAATTATGTAAATTATGGAGAGCTGATAATGTCTTCTCTGGCACTACTCCTGATTTTCTTTGAATTCAATGCCAGACAATATGACACTGAGGCAAATATTTAAAATGCAAGCAATCTGTGAGAAAATTAACCTGTATACACAGAACTGTGGTATTGTTCAAAATCTTACCTCAATAAAGGATTCTTTTATTTTATTTTGAAATAAAAGATAATGAAGCACACTTCAGTGTAAGCTTTAATCGCACTGTATTTATACAAGCCTTTAATTGTGTTCAAAACGTACAAAAATAATTGTATTAATATAAAGCTACATAATTTAAAAATGCACTTAGCTTGTAAAACTCCACCAAAATATGCCATCGAAATGTAGAATAAAGTTCTATGCCAACCACACTGCTCACATCTTTGAAAAGCTTCTGCGTTATAGGTTGAGGAGAAAGATTTGAAGATGTCAATTGTTGAAAGATTGAATGTGAGCCAGCAATGAACACCTGCAACCCAGAAGGCCAACCACATCTTGAGATGCATCAAGAGAAGTGTGACCAGCAGGTCAAGGGAGGTGATTCTGCCCCGGTACACTGCTCTAAAGAGACCCCACCTGGAGTACTGTGTCCAGTTCTGGGGCCTCCAACTCAAGAAGGACATCAAGCTGTTGGAGCAGGTCCAGAGAAAGGCCATGAAGATGATCAGAGGGCTAGAGCACCTCCCCTACGAGGACAGGCTAAGAGAGCTGGGGCTCCTCAGCCTGGAGAAGAGAAGGCTCCGGGGGAACCTTATAGCAGCCTTCTGGTACCTGAAGGGGTCCTACAGGAAAGCTCAGGAGGGACTTTTTATAAGGGAATGTAGAAGTAAGATGAGGGGAAATGGCTTTAAACTGTAAGAGGGTAGATTTTGACTAGATATTAGGAAGAAATTCTTGACTGTGAGAGTGCTGAGACACTGGAACAGGTTGCCCTGTAAAGTTGTGGGTGACAGCTGTATTTACTATATTATCATATATGTTAGTCTTCAGTGCATAGTCTTGAGTATGTTTTGAAAATCTGGTGCTGATATAATTCACAATAGATCAAGAGACACCTTGATCTTGACTGCAAAGTAGGAGTACTAAACAAACATAATACAGGAATGTCTTAGATCATGAGATGCTTCTTAGATTTTCTGCTCTAGGGAAAAAAAGATGTCAGAGGTGCAATGACTTTGGATATGCATTGCGTATCCAATCAAAAGATTCTCCTCAAAGTAATAGAGGTCAAACAGGAATACTAACTGGATTTATATTACATATGGGATAGATATAGTGATTTGTAGAAGTCTGTGTTACAACCAAAATGTTTCTTTCTCTGGTAATGGACCTGACCTGGCAATCATAATACCAAGAGAATGCACTGACTAAGTGAACTGGTATTTTATTTGTGTAAGTACTCTATGATAATAGACCAGACTTTCTTGGAGAAGAAAATTATAGCTATGTTAGTAATAATCTGTTATCTCAAATGTTTCTTTTTCATTCCCAGCAATTCTTGTTGTTGAAATAACACACTAGATTGTTTTCTATTTAGATGAACTGCCCTCTATACATGCTGGTATTGTAATCTTAAATGAAATATTTCTAATAGCTAGCTTGCATGCAGATTCTTTCATTTTCGCAATATGCACCTTCTTCCTCAAATTTCTGAAAATGCCTGGTTATATATTGCTATTTCCTTCTGAATGTCAGGTCAAACTAAGGAAGAAAGTTGTTGAACTGATGAAGGTCAATATGAATCAAAGAGTGATTCATTTAAATAGTGTCTTATTGTTTAAGCTTGCCATTTCAGATTTTTTAGATTATAGCCTATGGGTATATCTATAATACAGCAGGGAGTGATCTACATCTGTCCAAACAGGCAGCAGTCTGGTCATACTGGTGCTCAAAGACAAGGAAGAAATGCTTTGTCCACAAGTAGTAAAGCTGTATCAGTACAGTGGGGCATCCAAGGCAATGTTTTTGCTTTCAGCACTACTTTAAGCTACAGGACAAGTCAGGTTGTTTGGTTTTTTGGTTGTTTTTTTTTTTTTTTTTGGTTGTTGTTAGTTTTTTTTGTTGTATCTTGCTTGCAGAGATGTGATCTGAAATGTCACTGTTGAAGGTATCAAGAAGGAATTATTTTTTTCTTAAGTAATTGTTTGATGTGAAGTTCTTTTCTTTTTTTCCAGAAGTTTCTTTAGTGTTTTAGAATTGCTAAACGTAACCATTTTTAACCATTTAAATGTCTCTGTACATTGCACTACATCTAGTACTACATCTAGTACTACACTTATGGCTTTATCTGAATGGGAGGATGTTGGAACTTTTCCCAGTTCCTTTGTGTACTTACCACTCTGGTGACACTCAGGGCAGAACTGAAGTGCTCAGTATCTGCCCTTGCCCCAACAAATGTGATGATTTCTACCACAAGGCACAGTGTTCCAGTAATTTTCCTGACTGAGCAAAGTGTGAAGCTGGATTTGTAAAGCAAACTGTGGGCTGCCGCAGTCCTATAGATCTGTGCCAGTTTCATTCCAACTGAATTCGCATCCTTTAGAAATGACTGTGGATTCCAACTCTTCTAAAGCCTCGCTGTTTTAAAATTTATTGTGTTTTTCATACCATTAATAAAACCTTATCACAACTTGTCACACAGCACAAAGGCAGAAAGGTAAATGGATTTTTAATAACAGAATATCCATTTTTTGTCTTGCTTAACTACAACTGTCATTAAATGTAAGATTTTTTGGAAATTTGGAATGGATGATTTAGGAATTTGACATGGCTCGGAGACATGTTTTCACTGAATCAGAAAATCAATACTTGTGCTGCTGTGTCCTGAGAAGATAGGAAGGAAGGTTTAAAGGCCATACAATAAGACTTCATGTACTTATTTGTCTTTTCAATAACATTGAAAAATAGTTTATAAAAGAAATAAAGAGTTAGAGAGAAGTGATATTGATTAAAGTATAAAATGCTCAAAAACTAAAAAGTAAAGCTGTTAGGTTGATGGATATGTTAATTAATTAATAAGTTGATCTAGTCTATAATATCCTCATCTTACTATTACTACTGTGGCATCAAATGGCTGCAGTTCTGATTAGGACACATTTACATAGAGTGCTATGGATATGTGATAAAAAAATATATCAGTACTGAAATATTTTCTGAAGAAAAACACACATAGGAGTGGTAAGGTGAGATTGGGACATAAAGCAATAGATAGATGACTACATTGTCTTCTTGTCTTCTTGCGTTTTTTCACAAGGTTTATGACAAAGATGGTTGACACAGATCTCTAGATCTTTGTCTGTGACAGGGATAGCAGGCCCACGAGCCCACCAGCCTAAAAATGGGGGAAAGAGGAAAAAAGAATGAAATGAAAAAAAACCCAAACAAACGAACAATGGCAATGATCTGAGGAGGAAAACAAACTTAGTTTAGTAACTATAATAGTGAAAATACAAGTCATTTAGGATTGAAGATAATAAATCAAATAAATGAGAGGATTTCTGAAAACCGAAGTTTTTACTCTGATCTGCCAGGGAGTAAAGAGATAGATAGTCCCATGACTTCCAGTCAGTCTTATTTTTCCCTCTCCCCGGAAGGTGGAAATGGAAAAAAAAAGTCTTCTGGGAATCGTGATTCATTCTTCTCTTCCAGGACCAGAGCTGCAGCATTAACTCTTTAACTCTCAGTGCACTGCATGATGTTATGATGTGGAATACTGATAATAAACCACAAATCCATGACAATAAATACAGTGAATTAAAAGAAGAAACAGTTTTCTTTTACATTCCATGGAATTGCCTGGAAAACTAAATATGTTTTTAAGCATCAGTTTTTGAGGATTTGTTTGCTTATTTTTGAAGGATAGTGGCTTCAGGATTAAAATGCCAATAACAAAAAAACCCCATCACCACATAATAAATATTGATGATATTACCTGAAATGCTGGAATTGTTTTGTAAAACTCAAAATTTGCAAACAGTTTTCCCTAGCCTTATAAATGGTATTCACCCATATACAAAGCGGAATGACACCACCCATTCTCCTGGATTATAGACAAAGTTCATAGATTAATTTCTTCATTGTGAATGCTAGTTTCTGTGGATTCCTGTGTAGTGAAGTTTGGAATTTTTTATTAGAGGTGTTTTAGCATCTGTCATCACCTTTTTTTTACATACAGCTACAGCAATCTTAATTTCACAGGTTATTAATTTTTTTTTTTTGTATGTGTTTTTGTTTTTCTAGATGTATATCTTCTTTGTTAGGCTTATAAGCAACAAAAACCTTTAGGTTATATGATAACCACAAGTGGAGAAGAGTTTTCAACAGGGAAAAATGGAATTGTCATTCCTACAAACGTGAGAAGCCAATGAAAGGCAAGATAGATCCATCAAGTCTAGGCCACAGCTGCTTATGACTCAGCACAGTCATAATACAATTACTGTGAAAACTTCAAGGTCAAGTCAATACTTTGAACTTCTAACATGATTTTCAGCATAATGAATTTCATCAGTCTTTAAGGCAGAGAGGAGGTTACTAGGACATTGATATGTACTCACTACATTAGAATTATAGATCAGTGAAGATTCATTCTTAAAGGGCAAATATGTATAGTATCTATGCACAAATGTGTTTTATCTTCCTTTCACTGAAATGAATGGCAAAGCTTCCACTGACCTAAGCATCAGCAACATTCATATTTTTAAGTCTGTTAGGAGGTGAATGTGTCCCAGAACATGGTCTCCCTCAGGTAATACAAAATAAATATTTTCAGGACTGAGGTGTTTTTTAGTGTCTGGATATATTCTTTTTTTAATAACAAATTTTCAAAGATTCATACTTCCAACCATTGAAATCATGACTGATTGAGTTTGCTTCAAATGGGCACCCAAAGACTGATTTAAATAAAAACTGTAGGTCCATTTGTTAATAGAACATTAGATATAACTACAAGTCATTTGTGAAATTACCATTATGATCACCTCACTCAGGACACTAGGTTGTCTGGAAAGGAACACATATGTTTTCATTGGTATGTATGACTTTGAAGTTGTTAAGAGACATTAGCTTTGATACTGAAATCATTTATGCACATATTTATATTTGAGCTTGTAGTGTATACCAGCAAATGCTAAGGCCCAGTTAATGTATGTAGATATTATGCGTATAATAAGCTTATACTGGGGAAGTGTATCATCAGGAATCTTTCAATGATATGTTAAAATCAAGTCAGGAAGCTCTGAAATTAAGCATTGGACTAGAAACAGTAGTGTGCAGCTGGCTATATACCTTTTTTCACAGGCTGAATGCAAATGAGAACAAATGAAACCAAGGTAATAAAATAACATAGAGAAAATAATCAAGACTGGAGAATATTTAATAAGAACCCAAGCTTTTTATCTAGGCTAGGATATATGCATGTCTTCAATCTAATGAAAAAAGAAATGATGAAATTTTCTATGGCATTAAATATAATTCAGGAAATATGGTAAAACTAAAGAAGATGACTCCCATCTCGATTCTCCTAAAAAAACACTGTCATCAGCCTCACTGTTGTGAACTAAGCATGTTCCTAAAAACTTGAGGGAAAAGATCTGGGGAAGGGGATCAATCTAAATCTTTATTCTCTTCAGTAGATCTTTAAGTTTGGGATTATATTTTACAATATAGAACTTTTGAAAGTAGACTGAGCTTTCATTTAGTCATCAGTCCCCTCAAAAATACAGATGTATCATCTAATTATATGTCAGAAAATCAGAACATTTTGGTTTAATTTTTGCCTCTCAGAAACAACACATCATCACAAAGATGAAAAAGGAAATAGTTGATTTAAGTCAAGGTTATTAAAATCATTCTTACTAAAAGAGTTTTGTTTGTTTGTTTGTTTTCCAAAACTCAAAAAAACCTTTGAGTAGTACAGCCTGAAAATAATAGAATAAGCATTCTAGATCAGTGTTATTTTAAGGTACAGAACAAGATATTTCCATGAATTTATATCATGACATCAATGATGATTATTGAGAACATATAACTTTATTCTTGGAGGCATAAATGAAATCAATCACATTCATAACCATATTGTACCAGGGTTATAAAATCATGTAAAACTAAATAAGAATTCGTAGATTCAGTGGAGCAACATAACAACATACAGTTCTGATTTGATAAACTCACTCAAACCACTTGACCTGCAAGGGTATTGATGAGAAATTACAAGGAGAGATGGGTGAGATTTTTTAATGACAGTTGCTGATCTGTGAGTTCAAATACACTTTTCAGTTTACTTTAAAAGGTGAATAAAAGCAAACTTAAATTGTTAATATACTGTTCTGATCAGATGTATTTTTACATATGTATATGTTCATTAATTAAGATGAAAAGTTAGTGCTTTAGCCGCAAGATGAGGAGAAGAGATGTCTTCTTGTGATTACTTCTTTCCTATGTACAGCTGACTGGGATAGATAGCTTCAGGCTCAACCCCTTAGCATTTTTGGACAGCTGAGCTATTGTGAAGGTGAAAAATAGCTTCTGGCCATGACAGTTAACACTATCAAATCTCACTGCAGCACTTTAAGATACTATGAGCCATGAATTTCTGTCCTGCCTTTCCGACAGAGGTCTCTGTCCTTGCAGTGCAGGCAGCAACAAAGACCAAGCATCATCAAGTCCAGCACATTATTTCACGTACGCTCTCCGTTGGCAGATGTAGCTAAGAAGTTACTTGGGTACAAAATTGTACCCAAGTAGCACTTCATATGTTTGTAGCAGGAATTTTAGGAAGTTATATGTGAAAATTTTCACCATGGAACAAGAAAGAAATGGAGCTACATTGTTAATAATTACTGAATTTAAATCTTTGATAGGTATAACATGCTTTTTATTTAGAAAGGCACAATGTGTTCACTTGTATTATGAAGGCATTTTTGAGATTTCACAATAATATAAAAAGTTTGTTTCTTCCAGAAATTGTGATTTTATTCTGTATATCAGCATTTTGTTCAGGTTAAAAAACAGTATTTCATCAATTTACCTCAAAATCTTCCTATGTATTTTCTAGCAATGTACACAGATAGGATTCCATTTCTGTTTACTCTAAAATATACCTAAAGAAACTTCCAGGCATATGTAGTTCCTTTTTTTTTTCTTTCTCTTTCTCCTTTTCTTTTTC